>JAODAL010000135.1:0-414975 GCA_025379985.1 Phyllomedusa bahiana | reverse complement strand
AAAAAATTTTCCCTGAGGAAATCCTGAAGAACAAATGTTTTAAATGAAGTCTGAAATATTAAACCCAAATTATTTCTGCTACCTTGTCTAAAACAGGCTGCAAAACGTTGTTTTCAATGGAATAAAACTGCACCGTTTGTCTCGTACACACTTTACTATTTATGGAGCCGACTTTGTGTCACAAAGTCTGCTGTCACTTCTGCTTCATCTTCCTGAGGATCTTACATTAGGTCTTTAAGACATTTAAAAGGCTGGAACTCTTTAGCGCCATCTATTGGATGTAGCAATCCTCAAGTGACATGTGACTCACCAAGCCTTGCAATGTGAAAGGGATTTAGGCCATGCCGGTTTTGTTCAGCTGCATACAGCTGTTTCAGGGTGTTGCCCTTCATCAATGCAGAGTAGAACCTACTGGCACTGAAAGGTGAAAGGCTTTGGCTATGTTCACACGGCAATTATTGGGACATATCTCGCCCTATATTTCGCGCCGTGCTGCACTCAATACGGGGCGAGATACGTCCCAATAATTAAAGTAATCCACAGTTCTCATAGAGAACTGACATATAGAAGTGACATGTAATTTATTCACGGCGTATACGCGCCGTGGATAACGAATGTCTATGGAGCCGCCGCCCCACCACCCCCGCTCCTGAGCACACGGCGTAATTGCAGGCGAAATACGTCCTCGCAATTACACCGTGTGAGCATAGCCTTTGAGCTTAGCTTAAAACGGGTGAGGTATCTCATTAGGGAGAAGCACCATGTTGGTGTGTAGATGCGTTTACACTCCACTGGTATTTAAATATTCTAAAAGATAATGGGAAAAGAGCTGGAACTCTTGAGTGTCATCTACTGGATTTTGAAATCCTCAAGTCACATCTGACTCACCAAGCCTTGCAATGAGAATCGGATTGATGCCATGGCGGCTTGGTCTGTCTTTAATAGCTACAGAGTTTTCCTTTCACAGAATGTGTAAGCAATAGAAATGTTGCATGCTCCATTGTAGTATATTGTATTGCAGTGCCTTATGCAGGTGCCATGTCTATGGATGACTAATCAAGACTCACAGGCTGCAATACAGGATCCATTTACACAGGTGTGCAAGGACCCGAGTAGTAGCTAAAGCTATGCGAGTCCCTAAAAGTGAAATCAATACTAATTTATTCATTCCAAGATCTATTAGTCTGTTGGTATAATGTGTAGTTAGGCCGTGTTCACACGGCTTATTCCCGACGGATTGGTGCGCCGTATTGCGCGCACAAATCCGCCGTGAATAAGGGGCGGAAGCGGGGGCGGGCCGAGCGGGGCGGCGGGCGCCGCTCCCCGGCCCATAGACAATGCATTGTTACAGGCGCGTCCGCGCCGTAAATAATGTGCATGTCACTTTCCTCTCCCCCCCGCGGCGGATTTGCCAAGCGGGATGGAGCTGATCACTTTCTATTGAGAGCCTATGATTACCGTAATGATGCTACCGATTGGCGCCGCTGCTACGCAAATCCTGGCGCCCAGTAGAACTAAAGCCTGTAGGCAAGAATAATACCGATTCTTGATAACGGGAGTATTAGAATGCTCCATTGTGGCATGTTGTATATGCAGGTGCCATAATGCTTGAAATTCACAGGTTGTCATACATGATCCATGCACATGTGACCCTAAGGCTGTGTCTACACTGCACATCTTTACGATTGTATTTTCGTCGCTTTTAGTTTTTTTAAAGTGCCAAAAATATGATTGTTTGTGTGGCCCCATAGACGGCAACAGAAAAGACGAGCTGTAGTCTCCACAGCTCGTCTTTTCTCTGCTCGTCTTCTGGCGCATTATACAACATGTTGTATAATACGCCGGCGCTTTCAGTTTTCTTGGTGTCTTCCCATACGATATAATTGTGTGGGTGACATCAAAAATTCAAGAATTGAACACAACGGTTTTTTTTTTGCGAATAGTGACAGAAACCGGGTCACTGCAGTGGATAATGTGCTTTTCTTTTTCATTCAGATGTAGCTAGACCGGTTAGTTAGGTTCCAGTGTGGGGGCGCCCTTATTGGGCGATTTCCCCATTTTTGAGGCAGACAGGTCTTTAAAGGGGTAATTTGAGGGTGTCTTTTTCGTTTTCTTTCTCAATTCTTATTTATTTTTATTAATATTTATGTTTTATGTATCTTTATTCTAGGTGTTATACCTGTAGTTGTTTTGGTTGACATAAAAAAAGCAAGAAGCGACCACGTTTTTTTTTGCGCAAAATGTGACAGAAACCGCGGTCATGCATTGGGGAAAAAAACGTCCGCTTTCGGGCCGATGCAGTGTAGACATAGCCTAATAGTAGCTAAAGCTATACAAGTCACTAAAAGCACTCCGGTTACTGCCTTCCGATGAACAAATCACTCTACTCTAACTTTTGGAAATCGATATTAATTTAAACGCTCCAAGATCCATTGCTCTGTTGGTATAATTTGTAGCTAAAACCTCTATACACCAGGTTAATTGCAGCTGTTCATGTTATTGTAAAACCGTGCACACATTTATTGCTGATGTGATTTACATAGGTGTTTGCTTAGTTCAGAATCAATAGTCCAG
Organism: Phyllomedusa bahiana; assembly: GCA_025379985.1. NCBI lineage: Eukaryota > Metazoa > Chordata > Amphibia > Anura > Hylidae > Phyllomedusa > Phyllomedusa bahiana. The sequence goes on along the minus strand of JAODAL010000135.1, from coordinate 412,401 downwards.
AAGAGAAGAGCTTTTTAGCGATCTGTCTGCGTTGCGAGGAGAACACACACATGGATTTCACTAGGCAACAAGAAGAGAACCCTGACTGTAAAGGGAAGCGAGGATGGAAACCATATAAGAATAAGGGGGTTCTGACCCCTAGACAGATCATTTCTGAAGTTTATCATTCTAGAATTTTCTATTTAGATAAAAAAAGCACGCTAAATGGTTGGTACACTTTAAAATAGCATGAGAGGCACAGGCAACCTGAACAGACTGTAAAAGCCAAGTTTAAGCTTAATTAACTTTGACTTTTATCCAAACAAATGTCTTAGGAACGTAGCTAGATACTTTGATAAAACTTGATTTAAGAAGTCCTTTTGATCTCTAAACAGTGGAAGTGCAAGTTTGACCTCATTCATCTAATGACCTCAACTTGTCATCTACATGCAGCTGCTGCAAGTGGGAATCAATAATAGCTTTTGTGACTATCAAAGTCCATATTGTAATCACATTGTGACTGTTTTATGCTAACATGAGTTATTAGCCCTAAGTGGCATAGTCCTGACAGGCAGTGCAAGGAACAAAATAGGAATATTCTATTTATGTCTGAGATGGAAAAATCCTTTAGGTAAGCCTAAGGATATGTTCACACAGCATTTTTTAGATGCGTGTTTGGATCCCTGTATTGGACCCAAAATTACCCAAACACACATCCAACAATGTGCAGTGTGATTGACATTAGTTTCAAAGTAAAATGTCTGAACACCAATGTGTGTTTTACATGCATCTTTCGAATCCATTGAAAGAATGGACATGTCAATTCTTGATCTGTTTTATGCAGCAGACACCCTATTTAAGACTATAGGGTGCGTTTCTGCTGCACAGAAAACACATTCAAAAATGCACCACACTTTGGGTACGTTTTTGGATGCGTTTGACGTAGCATTTTTCAGTCTGTTTTTCAGATTGAAACACATGTATGAACATACCCTAAGGGCATGTCCCCACGTCAAGGGTTTTCGTCCGGTTTGCAGACCGCCTGAAAAACAGGCCGAAAATGAGCACAATGGGCTCCTATGGAAAACCCGTGCAGCAGTCCCCACTGCATGGGTTTTTCGCCCGGCGGTTTTTCCGCCCACGAGCCGCCCGAAAAACATTGATCATGCACATTCTTCCATCCGGTTTTCTTCCATCCGGTGCAATGTGAGGGGGGAGGGCTTTTCTCTGCTCATCGTGGACGGCGCGTAATTACGGACTGAAATACGTCCCATTTTAAGCCGTGTGAACATGGCCTTAGGGTGCTTTCACACATGGTGTTTTTCCAAGATCGCACTAGAAAGCAGTTTTTGGTCTTTTTTTTTGGGGGTGCAGAAGGGCACAGCAATTAATGCTGTACATTTCTGCACCAAAAACGCTCCGTGTGCAAGCATCCTATATGCGACAAACATTTTCTGATGTAGATTTTACTGCAATCTATAGGGAAATCATCATGTGTTACATGCAGCTTGTGCTGAAGGTTCACCACAGATTTTATTCCTGCTACAAGACAGGTGGTGAAGCCTTAGAGCAAATTTGCAACTGAATGAGTGTAGGGGAAAATCTCTGCAGCATGTGGATGAGATTTGTAAAAATCACTAGACTGACAAAACGTCAGACCAGTTTTTTCTGGGTGCCTGCATTGATAACCATGGACTTTAAGGGTATGTTCACACGGCGTATTGGGGCGGGTACTGTACGCGCTGCAATCGGGGTGGTGTGGGCAAGCACACACTAATTCAGGTGGGGGGGGGCCCGGAAGGGCCCATTTCACCACAATTGGGGGGTCAGCGGCGACAATGACACATTGACATGTCACTCTTTTCCCCGGGTGTACGTTACGATCGTATTGTTACCCCGGGAGACGAGCGTAAATTATTAGTTCTCTTTAAAATATGATTATTTGTAATTGCAGCGTGCATTCCGGCGTAATTTAAAGCCAAATATGTTTTTTGTTCGAAAATTTGGCTTGTGGCACAAATTTTTGCGTGTGAACATACCCTAAAGGCTGTTGACACAGCCACCTGGAAAAGCCGGCCCCAACCAGTATGTTAAGTGATCAGACTATCCCTTTTTCTTCTTTATATTACATAGGATGTTTTTTTGTTTTTTTAACACCATGACAAAACCGGAGGGAAAAAGTATCATGCAAATACATCCTCTGTCTACCAACATACATGGACGTTATTGGACGCCGGACGACGACAACTTTAAAATGGTTTAAAGAGATAAGAATGAACAAGTGTTTTGCCCTTTAAGGGCGTGCATATTTAGGGCCTTTTAAAGGATGCATTGTTTTTCGCTGCACAACCACCCCATATGAAAATACCCTGAAGCATATAATTTCTACAAATCAAAGCATTTCATGGGCAAGTTCTCCTTATTGTTATTAAAGGGGTTGCTAGGATATTAAAACAGGGTATTGCTAAAGGCTAGTACTGCCTAACCCACAGCTCTTTAAAATTTCCCCTTTCTTAAGGCTCCGGGGGCTTTTTAAAGCTCACTTTCCTACTTTTTATTTGAATTGAAAAGAAGTTTCAGAAACACTCCTGCAGTAACCTATATCATTAAATAACACACACTTTCTTTATTCCTTATGAACACTTTACTATACATGTGTTTGTAATAAAAAAAAAGATGATAAAGGACGTACAGTAATCACTGAATATCATCAAGGCAGCATAATAGACATGATCTTTCCTCCATCTGGACAAATCAGTGCTCAATGTGCCCTGAAAAAAGTTTCCTTACCAATATAATTTTATGTTACTAAGGTACATACAATGGGCCCCTGAAATAGAATGTAAGCTGCCTTTCCTGTACAGCAGCTTGCGAAAAGGCTCCTGCAGCTGCTTAGCAGGTTAAATTTCATATGCAATGGCAAGTCAATGCAACCACAGCATATAGGTGGCAACCCCCTCGGCCTCCTGATCACACTTCAACCCCTACCTAATGACATGATTATGGGACGCCGTTCTCATATAAGCACCCAAGCCTACCATCTTACTGGTCTTATTAACCTACTAAAATTAAAAGGAAAAAATTTACTTTTATAAAATTAAATGTCTTAAACACTCATTGTACCATCATGGTGGCCGTAAAACGCCAATATGTCAAAATAAATGAAACAATATAAAAAAAAGTGTGGTTGCAGACAATAGAGGTGGACACACATGCTCAGCTCCTTTTGTTTCTTCTAAGGGGTTCGGGTACAACCAACGTAAAAAACAGCCCTCACCGTCAGTTATTTTTGCAAGTTGAATACTCCTTCAAATGGTAAAATACTCACTACCTGCAGCAACCACTAGGGGACCGTTTAGGAACCTATTACAAACTGTTTTCTAATCAAGACCAAAAATTATCAAAATCCATACAAATAAATCTAAAAGGGGCATTTTTTTTCCCCACGGGGCAGGGTTTTCGGCCGGTTTTTCGGGGTTTAAAGCCTGTTTTTGCAAACCCTAAAAAAACCGGCAAAATTGACACAATGGTCCCTTATGGAAAACCCGTGCAACATCCCCCTGCATGGTTTTTTGCAAGCAAAACTTTACAAGAAACAATCTTCCCGCCCGGTTTTTCGGACGGAAACCTGTGCTTTTAAAAGGGGGGGGGTTTTTTTTTCTCCATCATTGGGGAAAAAAAAGCCCCCCAACCCCTCATCCCCCCGGCTGGGGGGGACGGCCGTAAAACGGGACGAATAGGGTGGGGTAAACCGAGGGGTATTTGTCCCTGCCTGGGAAAACCCACCCTTAGGGTAAGTCAAAAAAGTATTTTGACTCATTGCATTCTGTCCCTTTTCAATACGTATTTCACATGCACTGAATGTGGATTTTTTTGTCATCTTAGTTCCGATGGATTTAGAATCAGAAACGAGTCCCCCTTTATCCTTTGGGGTCTTTGGACCAGAAAAGCATCCCAAAACAACAAATATTTTGGACGTGTTCACCAGGTTTTTAACCATTCCCATTGACCTCAAAAGTAAATTTTCGACATGGAATACAATGGAAGAATGAACATATAGGTTTTTTTTTACAATTAAAAACTACATATGAATACAAAACATATTTTCGTTTGGGGAATTGGGGAGTATTTACTTTTGGTTTTAGACAAGTATTTCAAGTCGGATTCTGGGTAGATTCCAACTTGAACAGTGGCTGCAGCTTCAGCTACATTTTAATAAGCTTGTGTGAAGGCAACTGTATCTGAAAAATGGAGCGGAAAATATTAAAAAAAACCGACATTTTAAACCCCATTTTGGTAAAAAAGAAATGTAATCATTTACCCACAATTGAAACCAGAAGTTTACATACACTATATAAAAAAACACTATGGTTTTTTTCCATATTTGACATTTAAATCAGAAAAAACCTTCCTGTTTTTATGTCAATTAGGGATTACTAAAAAATTTTTTTATTTGCCAAATGTCAAATAAGAGAGAGGAGAATTTTTAAGGCATTTTTATTCGTTCTGCAAAATCAAAAGTTTCCATAAAATTTCATAGATTTGGTACATTGTCCTTAAAATTTATGACTTGGGTTTAAATTTTTTGGATAAATTTTTCCCAAAAGCTTCTCGCAATTTAAATTTCCCCCAACCCTAAAATAAAGAAAAGCTGCCACCCATGTGTTTTTAAAAGTTGGAATGGTGTTTTAGGCTTCCAAGGGTTTTAAACCCTTTTTTTTCCAAAAGTAAAAGAAAAATTTTTATGGCCAAAATTTCAATTTTTAAATTTTGGGGAAAAACCCAAAAAGGGTAGCTCCCCAAAAAAGTAGGTCTTTGTTCCTGTGTGCATTGGGAAACATTAATCTGGCTTTTTATTTTTTTTTTTGGAAATAATTTGGGTTTCTTCCCGGTTGAGTGGGCCCTTTCAAACCCATGAAACGTACTCGTTGCACTGTGGGTAATGACACAATCTTACCAGCTTTGCCAGCTCTTCACAAGGTCTTTTACTTTTTTTTCTTAGGTTGATATGAAAATGCCCCGACCAAAGCCCCTTTTTCCCCTGTGAGGGGCACAGAACCCCCCCTCCTTCTTTAGCGGTTTTGAAAGGGGTGTACATTACCATCTTGTTTGCACTTTTTGTTTTTAATTTTTTTTTACAGTTGAAGAGGCACCTTCAGGTGTCTGGAGATTTTTACCCAAGGATGATACCCGACTTGTGTAAAAACCCCCAATTTTTTTTTTTCCCCATTCTTGGCTGATTTCTTTAGACTTTTTCCCTTGGGTGTTACCCCACGGAAAATAAAATGTTTATGGTGTGCGGGAAAATACACCACAGGGTGTGTCTAACTCAGATTTTTGCCCCAAAAAAAGTTATCAAAAGCTTCCAAAAACATGACCTCATCATATGGGGTTCCAAAGTGTTAAAAGGCATAGGGAAACCCCAGTGTAGTAAAAATTTTGCTTTGTAGGGGAAAATAAGAAAATGCCTTTTTTAAAATTCTCTCTCATTTTCTGGTATTTTTGGGAAATATAAAATTTTGGGTTTAAACCTTAAATTTACCTAAAAGGGGGGTAAGGTTTATTCTGATTTCATGTCAGATAGTGAGAAAAACATTCATTTGTCTTTTATATAGTGTATGTAAACTTCTTCTTTCAACTGTATGTACATTGTAAATTATAGTCTTTTATCTACCACAAATGTTTTAGAATTATAGAATAGAATAATAATGTAGTTTAAAAAAGCTGCTTGTGAATACGAATATAAACCTTGAAGAACATTCAGAAGGCAATCTATATGATTTCTATTTCTTGTGATTTTGTTTTATCCAACATGCATGTGCTTCTCATTTATATTCAGTCCAATTAAATCTTTGTATTTCACACTTTAGTTAGGGTGCACTCACATGTAGTGGCTACAGTACAACAGCGATGTGGGCGAAAACCAAGCTGAGGTATTTCACAGGAAATTAGCGGATTTCTTTAACTCCTTAAGCCCCAGGACTGAAAAGTAGTTGACCAGAAAATTTTTTTGGTTTTTGCCTCCTTGCGTTTCAACAGTTGTAACTTTTTTATTTTTCAATGACGCAGTTGTGTGAGGCCTCGTTTTATTTGAGACAGGTTGTACTTTATGGGAGAATAGTTTAAGTTCACTTATAAATAATTGCAGAATTTTTTTACTTAAATTAAAATTTTATTTTTTTTTACATTTTTTTTTTTACACATTTCACACTTAATAACTTGTTAGATTAATTCTACAGGTTATTACGGTCGTGACGATACCTAATATGTGTAGGTTTTTTTGTGTGTAATGTATGCACAATTATTTATATTAAATATTTATTTTTATTTTTATTTTTTTATTCATTTTTTTACACTTTTTATGTTTTTTACTTTTTATTTTTTTTAAATCCCATGAAGGGAGAACTGTTTTACATTTTTTTTTTTTTTAACACTTAGTAATGTATTAGCATATCCATATATGCTAATACATTATAATCTGTGTCAGTCTGACACAGGCATTGACCAGGACAGCACACAGTCTGTCCTGATCACTGGCTTCATACACAGACAGCCCTGGGGCCTTTCTAGGTCCCCAGAGCTGACTGTGCAGCTGGTCCCCGGGCTCTGTCGGGTCACCGGGTGTTCCGATCACCCGACAGAGCAGGGGAAACCCTTTGATTGTGCTGTGGTAACGCACCGCCGCAATCAAAGGGTTAAAGCACCGGGATGCAAAGGTTTCCTCTGCTCCCCGGTGCTCACAGGGGATGCTCTGAGATCAGGGCTGTGTAGTACAGCCCCGATCCCAGCGCAGCTGCGGCGCCGCAAACCCCGAAGTCTACAGCAACGGCAAAAGACATCGCTGCAGATGAACGACCTGCACCAGCCGACGCCAAAAGACAGGGGTTAAACTGATTAATGATCTCTCCATTTTTCAGGTTAACCACACCTTTGCATGCAAAAGTTCAGCCATTAAAGGCTGAGTTCACACGGCGTATTGTGGCAGTGTGCCAATATACGCCTGCTGCCGAAAGTACGCGCTAGCCAGCTCATACTTTCAACAGCGCTACGGCCCGGCGTCCTGTTCACTTTCATTTTCCCTGGTTTGTAAGCGCCCAAAAGAAATGACAGGTCACTTCTTTTTACGGGTGCATACTGTGCACATGTCGGCTTATCATAGCACTCAGAGTGTTATGATTTTACCGTATTTCCTGGGTATACTTTGCAGTGCAATTATGTGCCAAAGTACGCCCCACAAATACATCATGTTAATGTACCCGAACAGTCTGCGGTAAAACGAACAGCGGGGTTCTTTTTATTTGGACTGCAGTGTGGTTGATAAAGGGTCATATTTTCCAGGAACTGGTTAAATCAATCAACTACTGCAGGCAGGGTTACACGGCTGTAGCAGTGAAAGTATATAGTATTCTCATGCCTAAACTGAACTATTGAGTTTATGCTACGCATCCCTTGAGAGTAATATTGTCACATTCTCTTCTTTCCCCGTCACCACTTCATTTATTCTCATTTGCCTCGAAGGCCAACCGGAGAAGGTGTGATCACAGTTTGCTCTTGCATCTCAGAGCAGTGAGTGCGCCATGATATGCCATTAACAAACTCTGAGCAGGTAATGCTTGAAAAAACAGGTGCATTATGCTGTAGAACCAAATTATAGATTTTGCTTTATGTTATGGATAATGCCCGAAAATTAAAATATTTAGGATACTTTTTTTGCACTGCAGTGGCAAGTTGTTTTACCATGTGGCTGAAAACTATGTGTTTTGAAAGCATGCTGCTCTGTTTTAGTACAGTGGCATGCTTTGATCCCTTAGGGTATATTCACACAGTGTTTTTTAGATGCATATTTTGATCTATGTTTTGGACCCAAAAACACATCGAACAATGTGCAGTGGGATTTACATTAGTTTCAATGTGAAACATGCATTGGCATTAAGACGTCTGATCGCTGATGCGTGTTTTATATGCGCCTTTCGGATCCGTTCGAAGAATTGTCATGTCAATTCTTGATCCATTTTACACTGCAAACTCCCTATTTAAAACTATAGGGTGCGTTTCTGCTGCACAGAAAATGCATCCAAACACTCAGCACACTTTGGGTGCATGATTTACTCAGCAGTTTTTCATCCATTTTTCAGATTGAAAAACGCTGTGTGAACATACCCTTAGCTGGATAAAATATGCATAATACAAAGCTATGTACCTCTGTTGGGATTCTTAGGGTATGTTCACATGGTGTAATTGCGGCGCAAAATTTGCGCTTTAATGCAGCCGAAATACGTGCCGCAATTAGGGTAATTCATAGCTCTCTTAGGCTATGTTCACACGGCTTAAAATGGGACGTATTTCAGTCCGTAATTCCGCGCCGTAGTGCGCGAATTACGGCTGAATGCCGTCCCTGTCAGTCCGGTAATCCACAGTTCTCATAGAGAACTATGGATTACGTCACCTCTCCCCGCCGCGGGGGGAGAGAAGTGACATGTCATTTACTAGCTGCGTATACGCACCGCTGGTAATAACAGTCTATGGGCCGGCGAGGTGCCGTCCCACCCCCGTCCCAACACGACGTAATTGCGGGGCGTAATTACGCCCCACAAATAAGCTGTGTGAACATAGCCTTAGAGATATATGAAGTATGTCTCGTCACCCCCGGCATACAATACGATTGTGTTGTACGCTGGGGAGAGAAGTGACATGTCAGTTGTTCGCATCGCCTGTGCACCGCTGATAATGCAGGGCCGGGGACAGTGCGTACTTCTAAAACACACGGCGTATTGCGGCGCATACAGTACACGCCCCCAATACGTAGTGTGATCCTACCCTTATTTTAAACATGTTTGTAAATATTTCCTAAAATTGCCACTTTGAAAAAGAAAAAATTCTATTTTTCCCATGTATTTCCTTTCTTTCAGTATACAAATTAGTTTTCTGTCCCCTGAAGGAGAGCTATCTCATACTAGCAAAACCAGAGTCTCCTTTAAAAGGAAGAGTCACCCATGTGTAGAGAGCTGTTTTGAGGCTCTTGCCCATCGTCAGTACATGCCTGTTGGATAGCTAGCCTATCAATACCCTGTTCTGTACTTATGAGAGGCTAGAGCCTTAAAACAGCTGTCTACAGGTGGAAAACTCCTTTATTTGAAGGAGAAACTGGTTTGGCTAGTTTAGAATATTTCCTTAGGAGAGGTCATTTGCATATTTTTCCCCATGGAACATTGTATTGAAATGTGTCCATATACCATTGGACCTGTTCTATTAGGACATATTAGTGGATGTTTGGATATAGAACACTGTTCTAGTCCATACTGAAAATTAGAATCTGATAAATCTACATATTAAAGAGTTGCTGTAATTTCAAGTTTTTATTCTATAAATCAAAAGCATGAGCATAGACAAGAATATTTTATACAGCAAAAAAAAATCTGTCAGATTCTTCTTCTCTAGCACTGATTTGTCAGTCTCAATTCACTGTGTGCTGCTTCTGTTCAGTTTATCCACAATGCTGCGTTTACAGTAACACTACTTACTGTAGAATGTCTTCCTTGCTGCTTCTGAGAGTCCAGGAGCTCCTCTTTTGCTGTATATAGATTGGGTTCTGAATATGCCATCCACCTGCAGAGGAAAACCAACATGCCACAATGTTGAAATCTGCAGCATGTTTTTTCCGTCATGAAATGACAGAGTTTCACCACGAATTTCACCTTTCAATGCATTTTCAGTGAGGTTACAGTAAGTCTGAAAGTACCATTACACTATAAAGAGATTGGGGAAGGTTTGATCACAATTGTAAGTGTAGGCGTTAAAAGGGTTGTCTGCTTTGTTTTGTTAAAGCTTTGCTAGGGTATGTACACACGATGTGTTGAATAAGTTTTTTACAATACGTAAAACCTATCCAGTTAAGTACCACAGAGTATGGTACGTATTTGGATACGTTTTCTGGACTTCTAAAACATACCATATTGTTTCTATTGGCTTTTAAGTGCATAAAACAGATCAAGAAGTGACATGTCAATTCTTTGTAGATATCTGTGAAACGCAATACATTATTATTATATATTTTAGAGCGCCCTTAATTCCAGAGTGCTGTACATTCGAGGGGGTTATATATATAACATAGGTCATACAAGTACAAGGTGATAATAACTAACAACTGGTCCAGAGGGAGAGAGAGGGCCCTGCCTGTGTGGGCTTACAGTCTACTGGGAAGGAAGAAAGAGACAGGAGGTGAGGGAGACATGTTTGTGGGGTGGAGTAGTGCGACGGGGTTATTGTTGGTCATAGGCAATCCTGAAGAGAGGGGTTTTCAGGCTAGTGAGAGTGGGGGAGAGTCTGAGGTGTTGGGACAGTGAGTTCCAGAGTGTGGGTGAAGCACAGAAGTCTTGGAAACGGTTATGTGAAGAGCTGATAAGAGACGGATGTAAAATGCGTATCGTCTGAACGACTACATATTTTACATTGAAATCAATGGAAACTGAATGAAACATTATTAAATACGTAATTGGGTATGTATTTCAGTGTGTAATACGTACCCAAATACATATTTCACAAAAGACATGTGAACATATCCGTAGGATTCTGATGACCTTGTCAAATAAAATATAAAAAACTCTCCTCTCGCCTCGGCTCCAGTGCCATCATCTGTCTAAGATGCTCTTCTGCTTACTTACTTCGTATGACTGACTGGGACCTTGCTGCATATGCTGATTGGTCAATGTGCTGGTGCCTGATTTCACCGATTGGACCGTTTATTTCTGGACGGTGACATTGGGCACATGATCACAGTGATGTCCCACTTGGCTGAAGCCTGCTAGTAAGCAAAAGAGTGGTGGAGAGCCAGGGAGGATGGTGGCAGCACTGGATATGAGGAAACAGGAGAGGACAGTATTTTTTTTAAAAGGCAATGAGAACCCCCCTAAAAATATGATAACACAGTGAGGTCCCTAATTTCATGATTTGTGCTTTAGAAGCTTGAGAGCTTTAGGTGTGGATACTGTTAGGCAATTATATAGAAATAGGACCAGACTAGAAATTCAAATATACTTGTTCACAGGAACAGACTGAATGGGGATCTTCTCTTATCTCCCCAATAATATACTAGCAACAAATAGACACCTCAGTCCATTTTAAATACTTTTATCTTGCTTTTGCTATATTTTCAAACACCCATAACACTTTCAGGTATAAGTATACAAGTATGACCACTGCAATGCATAAAACCTGTGACAAGTGTAACGGAGTCTCTGCAATCTTATACTAATATCTCAGCACTTAGCTTTTTCCATAAGAAAGTCCTTCAGTGTGATGTTAAGCAATGCGGAGCTTTGACATGCTGTTAGCAACACGAGGACCGCCGTACGCCCAACCGTGACGTTTCGGAGGTAACTCCTCCTTTAGACAGCGTCATCAGGCAGAGTCCTCTCGCTGGAGATGTTAGGCAATGCCTCTCGTTTACCTTTGTAACAGTTTTCCCCAAAAATTCAAACTGTTAAAAAAAAAACAACTTTTTTTTTTCTGTTTGATTCCATATAAATGCTTAAAAATAAAAAAAAAGATAAATAAGTGTGTATTAACACAAAATTAGGCATGCCTTGCTTTAGTATGGGCCCCATAATATAGGAGGTCACACACGGGACTTTTAAATGTATAGGTACGTATTCAAAAGCCAATATTATATGCAACAGACCTAAAATACAAGCTTGTCAAAAAGACCTTCAGATGTTCATGTCCTACTTTTGTAATTTGTTAGACAATTAAAAAAAAATTGGGATTGCTGGCTTCACCCACATAATTCCATGGAACTGAAGGAAAATACCAGTTTTTCCTGCTGAGCAGCTGTCTCATGCAGTTAGCATTGCTGTTGGGTGATCATCATCATAAATGTGTATGCTGTATATACCTCTCTGTGTATTATGTAACTAATAAAACAGGATGAATATTTTCCTTTAGTAAAACACTAAAATAATCAAAACGGAAAGATGTTGTACCAACTAGTTGTGTGCTTTTTGATCTGGAAGAGCTGCACTTTTTGGAGTAACGTCACTGCTTTTTTGGTGTCCAGCATCAACTGCCTGATAAATTGAATGTCTTTAGACAACTAAAACTGAATTAAAATGTTTCTCCTTGTGAAGAGCATCAAACTTATGTACGAAGTGTATAGGCTGTGCAATGCTCTCTGGGGAAAAATAAATTTAAATAAGCTGCCAGATGACTTTCTTCTTTCTGGCAGAGTTTACTTGAATTCATTTTTGCCAAAGAAGCATTGTAATGTGTCCACCATCCATTAGCTGCATCACCCAACCAGTCAAAATTTTGCTATGTACTGACAAGGGACAAAAACCCTGAATTTGCTGTGGCGCTAGAGATACAGCTGTTTTTTTTTAGCATTTTTGTTTGTATTTTTTATTTTTTTTGTTTCCTATATCACTATCAATATTTTTTTTTAAAATCCTGAAACCCTGCAATTTTTACTTTGGCCACTAGGCCTAATAAAAGTGTGACACTTCCTGTTTTGTGGAGAAAACTTTTTGGCAGTCTCCTCATTATCAACACAGGCAGAATTACACTGAAAGATGACACCAATGTGAATAGATATCACAGGATCCACCATTCACAATAGGTGATGGTCATCGCTTTCCCCCTCCCTGCATAGTAATTTCTTTCCAGGTCACAGAGCATGCCTAGAAAACTCTCCTATAGAAGTTTGTGAGTTTGTTCCTGTTCACAAGCTCTATGCCTATAAAGCTGTTGTTAAAAGCAGCTCGGGCATGGATCATGGCCGCCCCCAAAATCATGTGGATAAAACTAACAATCTACAGAGAGAAAATAAAAACGGCTAAGAAAAAAAAAGTATGCAACAGTATCTGGTTTTATTATGTAAAAAATACAGGATTATTTTAAAAGGTAACACCTCTGTTACCTATAAAGCTGGAGAGCTATTACAAAGGATAACGCCATTGACAATAGGTGATGGTCACAATTTACTTTTTCTTCTTCCCTGCAAAATGAATCCTTTACAAGTTACAAAACCTGCTCAGAACAGTTTTTCATACAAGTCCATATGTCATCTTCAGGAATCTGTGGCCTATATAGTTGCTGCAATGCATATCTCTAAATGCAGTAAAAAGCAGCTCATGCAAGATGGCTGCCCTCATAAACCTGTCATCTATCATTGATATGTCTATCTTGTCTAAAGCCCTTAACCTCTGTACTGATCATGGACCTACTTTGTTGTAAGTAGTAGTTTTCTTACATCCGAAACAATCACCATCTAATTATATGGATATAAGACTTGTGGATAATGTTTCAGATAGCAATCTTGGTTACTTGCAACCAATCATAGCACTGCTCTAAATTTTCCAGAAGTGAGTATGGAATGAAAACTGCTCTGTGATTGGTTGCTCTGGCCAATAGGCTTTTCTTTTATACCGTTTCATACATCTCCTTTAGTGTATGTATTTAAAACTATGGCACGAAGTCCATAAATCACTATTTTCAGCCTTATAGGAGGCGTTGGAGATTATTTTGTCTTTTGATTGTGGAGCAAATGAGAGATCAGAGAGAAGCTCTTGCTGGGTATTTGCAGTGTATAGTTTTTAGCTGCTAACATGGTTCCTGTCACTTATAGGACCATGTTCTGATGGTTATCTAGATTATGTACAGAGCTGGAGCACTAATTCACTGTGTCTGACGAGCAGGCTTTCTAAGCCCCTGGATAAATAATCATCCGTCTGATACTAAGCCTGCTGTCAGAAGTGCCTTTCTGCCTTTAAGTCAGACAAAGTGTACAGCTGGCTTTCAGGTAATAAACTCTTTATAGGTCTATGTGGGTGTAAAATACCATGCTGTCAAATTAACTTCTTATTACCTGGAAAGCTTTGTATAGCTATACAGTATATTATAGAATAGGTTATTCATGTATGAGCCTTACAAGAGACTAGAATTTTCTACCACACTTTTAGGGTATGTTCACAGGGCGTTTTTGGATCCGATAATCGTATCCAAAAATGCAGCGTCAATCGTATCCAAAATGCATCCAACACGCATGTGCATTTTTGGATGTATTTTGGCTGCAGCAGGATTGCACCCTATAGTTTTAAATAGGGAGCCTGCTGCGTCTTTTGGATCAAGAATTGACATGTCACCTCTTAGAACGGATCTGAAAGACGCAAGTAAACACACAACGGCGATCACTTGTCTGAACTCTGATGCAAGTCTTAAATTGCAAGCAATGCAAAACACATTGCTATTTGCTAGCAGGGCTGTGTCGGAGTCTGAGTCGCTGCCTATTTTGCAGGAGTCAGAGTCGTCATAAAATGGACCAACTCCCAAAATATATAATAAGTTGGCCCAGTTAATTCGATGCAGTGCAAAGAGCAAAAGGAATTGGGTCCGGCCAGTGCTACTGTTCCCATATCTTCAGCCTCATCACAGGAGAAGTGTAATTGATGACATGGAGCATGCAAAGCACTGCCACAGGGGAAAAGATTCTGCTCCCATGGCAAACAGATTTCAGCAAAATGTTTCACCTGCTTTCAAAGAAGTGGAAGAGTTCAACCATTCTTTAAAACTGACTGTGGCTGAGGCAATTCCTTTTTACCCTGACATTGTTAGAGATGTTGCCCCTGTAGTCACTGATTTGCACCCAACCCAAGTTAGTGTAGAGAGGCCGTTCTCTAGCCTGGAAATAATGAGATCAGATTTGAGGTCATGTATGCAGGATCCGATGGAGGTAATACTATTTCTCAGAACAAATTCAGAGACTTCACAAATGTTCCTGTAGTGTTTTGCACATTTACATTTTTTTGTGTTCTAAAGTCATATCCAATAAATATATTTTACACTGACAAGCAAAAGGATAACAATGTTTTGAACTTGTGAGACTTTCAGGCTCCATATCTCACCATCCACTACAGCTTTGTACATGAGGCTACTGTAATTTTATATACAGTCATCTGACCCATATTATACATAAATTTGACTTGCAAGTATTTAGCATCTGCTTAGTTCTGCAGATTCTTTCCTGTAACTGCATTGTTACTGTTTTGCTCCTAAAAATCAAAATGTTAATTTTTATTATTTCGTTAGTATTTGGGAAATCCACCTTTGGTTTTCAATACTGCCTGAATCCTTCTGGGCTCTGGATCAGATTCAAGCATATCTTGACCAAAATCTGATCCCAGGTCTCTTCTACACATTCCCAATGTTGGTGCAGACTGGACTTGGATACAAATACAGCTTTTTCTTCAACTCTACCCACAAGTGTTCAAAAGATCAAAACAGTGTTACCCTTTTGCTTGTCAGTGTCTGTTCTACCTAAATAGCTTGATTATTGTATCATAAGGTGATAAACAGCCTGATGTTACCATTTTACTACAGTAAAGTTATCAGTTAAACATGCGCCATGTATGAGGGAGTCAGGAGTCGGAGTCGGAGGTTTGGGAAATTGAGGAGTCGGGGCTTTGGCTTGCCGACTCCACCGCCCTGTTTGCTAGATGCGTGTTTGTGTCCGTTTAGGGTCCGATAGACGGATCTAGAACACGCCGTGTGAATATACCCTTACTTTCCATTTTTAAAGCTGATCTGTTGATTTAAAAACATCAAGGGTATGTTCAGATGGATTGGATCTGCTGCAGGTTGTCCACATTGGACTTGCCGAATGGAAACCATACATAAACATCCGCACCAATTAGTGTAGATTTTGTTGCAGATTTATCACACATTTTTACTACAACTAAATCTATACCAGTTGGTGTGGATTTTTTCATGTGGAACTTATTCTGCAAGTCTGCTTAGGAAAACCCACAATGGACCCAACTCTTCCGAAGTTACCCTAAGGCCCCGTTCACACGGCTTATTTGCCGACGGATTGGCGCCGTATTCCGCGCCGGATTTGCGCTTCAATACGGCGCCAATCCGTCGGAGTCATTACGGTAATCCACTGCTCTCATAGAGAACAGTGGAATCCGTCGCTCCTCTCCGCTCGCCGAATCCGCCGCGGGGGGAGGAGTGACATGCACATTATTTACGGCGCGGACGCACCGTAAACAATGCATTGTCTATGGGGCCGGGAGCGGCGCCCCCGCCGCGCGCCGGCCCCCCCCCCGCCCCGTAATCACGGCGGCTTTGTGCGCGCAAAACGGCTCACCAATCCGGCGGGAATAAGCCGTGTGAACACGGCCTAAGGCCTCGTTCACACGGCTTATTTTGCCGCGGATTGGCGCCGTACTGCGCGCCGGATTTGCGCTGCAGTACGGCGCCAATCCGCGGCATCAATTACGGTAATCCACTGCTCTCATAGAGAACAGTGGAATCGCTCCTCCCCGCTCGGCGAATCCGCCGCGGGGGGAGAAAGTGACATGCACATTATTTACGGTGCGGACGCGCCGTAAACAATGCATTGTCTATGGGGCCGGGAGCGGCGCCCCCCCCGCGCGTCGCCCCCGTCCCCGTCCCGCCCCTTATTCACAGCGGATTTGTGAGCTCAATACGGCTCACAAATCCGTCGGGAATAAGCCGTGTGAACACGGCCTAAAAGTGCCCATGCACCATCAATAACTGTCTGCTGAAAGATCATAAAGTCAGCAGGTATTCCTTCTTTCTTTTCCATACACACGTAGTTCAGCTGAGCCTGCATGTGTGTTCAATGGGAAAAAAAGAAGAAAAGAATAAAGACGGGCACCACAAAGTATCAAAACAGGGTTCTGCCAATGTACTTAAAAAGACTAAACCAAAACGAAAGCAGAAGCAAATACATATAAGGGGCGTACACCTGAAATACCAGAATATACAGAAGACTTTATTGGATCACATAAGTACATATTTAAGAACTTTCTAAAAAGCCAACAAAGGCTACACATATCATGGACAAAAATAATTGGAGAGAATTAGTAAACAGCACTTAAAGTGTAAAATACATTGTATATAACAGGGCTGTGGAGTTGGCAAGCCGAAGCCCCGACTCCTCAATTTCCCAAACCTCCGACTCCCGACTCCTGACTCCCTCATACATGGCGCATGTTTAAGTAATAACTTTACTGTAGTAAAATGGTAACATCTGGCTGTTTATTACCTTATGATACAATAATCAACCTATTTAGTTAGAACAGACAATGACAAGCAAAAGGGTAACAATGTTTTGATCTTTTGAACACTTGTGGGTAGAGTTGAAGAAAACGCTGTATTTGTATCCAAGTCCAGTCTGCACCAACATTGGGAATGTGTAGAAGAGACCTGGGATCAGATTTTGGTCAAGATATGCTTGAATCTGATTCAGAGCCCAGAAGGATTCAGGCAGTATTGAAAAATCAAAGGTGGATTTCCCAAATACTAACAAAATAATAAAAATTAACATTTTGATTTTTAGGAGCAAAACTATAAGGCCATGTCCACACGGCAAGGGTTTTCGGCCGGTTTTTCAGGCGGTTTGCGGTTTTTCAGACCGCCTGAAAAACCGGCCGAAATTAGCACAATTGTGCTCTATGGAAAACCTGAGCAGCAGTCCCACTCACGGGTTCGCCGAGGTTTTGTGCCGCGGTCCGGCGGCAAAACATTGTAGAAGCACAATCTTGAGAAGATGTGCTTCTCAATGGGAGGGGGGAGGGCTCTTCTCCGCTCATCGCGGAGAAAAGCCGCCACCCCCCCCCGCGGCCGTGGGGACGGCCGCAAAACAGGACAATTACCGGCCGGCAAACCGGCCGGTATTTGTCCACTGCCGTGTGGATGCGCCCTCACTAAGCAGATGCTAAATATTTGCAAGTCAAATTTTTGTATAAGATATGTAAGATGACTGTATAAAATTACAGTAGCCTCATGTACAAAGCTGTAGTGGATGGTGAGATATGGAGCCTGAAAGTCACAAGTTCAGAACATTGTTACCATTTTGCTTGTCAGTGTAAAATATATTTATTGGATATGACTTTAGGACACAAAAAATTGCAAATATGCAAAACACTGCAGGAACATTTGTGGAGTCTCTGAATTTGTTCTGAGAAATAGCGTTGCCTCCATCAGATCCTGCATACATGACCTCACATCTGATCTCATTATTTTCAGGCTAGAGAACGGCCTCTCTACACTAACTTGGGTTGGGGGCAAAGCGGTGACCACAGGGGCAACATCTCTAACAATGTCAGGGTATAAAGGAATTGCCTCAGCCACAGTCTGGTCTGATGAATGGTTAAACTCTTCTACTTCTTTGAAAACAGGTGAAAAATTTTGCTGTAATGTGTTTGACATGGGAGCAGAATCTTTTCCCCTGCGGCAGTGCTTTGCCTGCTCCATGTCATCAATTACACTCCTCATGTGATAAGGCTGAAGATATGGGAGCAGTCGCACTGGCCGGACCCAATTCCTCTTGCTCTTTGCACTGCCTCGAACTAACTGGACCAACTTATTATATATTTTGGGAGTCGGAGTCGGTCCATTTTTTGACGACTCCAACTCCTACAAAATAGCCTCCGACTCCACAGCCCTGGTAAATAACACAGAGACCCACACTGACCCCAAGAAAAAAATTAGAAAAGTAGCTAGACCTGAAAAAAGAAAAATAATGCACATATGTTATAACCAAAACATATATACAGCGACCCCTGAGGAAGCCACTCTGGTTATATGCATGGGGTCTGGTGTTTACCGTCTCTACCCATACGTGTATTTTTTTTTTTTGTCATAACAGTTTGGAGAATATTTATTTTTTTAACCTTCCTTCTTAGCACATGTAATATTTTTGGTGTCCCATTATTTCCTTCTAAAATATGCATTGTTATAACATATATTCATTCATTTTGCTTTTGCAGGTCTGTTTTTTTTTTTTTTTTTTTTTTTTTTCAGTGTGTGTCTCCGTGTTATATACCGTATGTTTTACACTTGTAGTGCTGTTTACTAATTCACTCTGGTTGTTTCTGGAGGGTCTTTTTCATATGTGTAGCCTTTGTTGGCTTTTTTTAATTGCTTTTAAATAAGTACTTACGTAATCCAATAAAGTCTTTGTGTTTTCTGGTATTTCAGGTGTGCAACCTTTAGATGTACTTCCTCTTGATTTCATTTTGGCAATAGGAAGATAAGTGAATGCCACTTGCGGACATTTCTGTTGGTAGCTTTATCTCTTGAGAAGATAAAAAGATTGGGCATTGAAATTCAGTATGCCAGCTCTCTCTCTCCCATGTCATCATCTGTAAGGAGGTCCCCTTTATAAATCAAACAATCAACTGGTCCCAATAAAATCAGCAGATTTGACCGACGACGTTACTCCACGGGTATGTTCACACGGTGTAGTTGCTGGCCGCACGTTGGGTGTAATTGCGCTGCAGTACGCCCAAAATACATCCCGCAATTACAGTAAAATTATAGCACTCATCGAGTACGCAGCCAGTAAAAAGTGACGTCAGTGACGCTTATGCGCCAAGAAATACGCTTTTAATTCATAGCACTTAATGAGTGCTATAGTTTTACCATAATTGCGGGCCATACTTCGGGCGTAGTGACGTGTCACTTGTTGCCGAATTAAATGGGGGCCAGCACAGAGTGCTTTTGAAGTACATGCTGGCCAGTGCTTTCTTCTAAAGCAGCAGGCGTATGATAGCGTGCATACTTCAATAAGCCGTGTAAATTCACCCTAAGGCCTCGTTCACACGGCTTATTTCGCCGCGGATTTGCCGACGGATTGACGATCGTCAATCCGTCGGCAAATCAGTCAGAAACAAGTAACAGCCTATTTTCTATTGATTTCAATAGAAAATACGGCTCGTCGTTCACAGGACGCGTAGTTCCGTGCCGGATTGCCGCTGCGGATTGACGACGGCAATCCGGACAGAAAAACAATGTGCATGTCAATTATTTCCGGACGGATTCACCACCTACAATGATTGGAGATGGGGAATCCGTCGGGAAATCAGTTACAAATACGTGCCACACTTAGTGGCACTTATTTGCAACTGATTTTCAACTGATTTCAGAACGTATTTACGATCGGCAATCCGATGTAAATACGTTCTGAAATAAGCCGTGTGAACATAGCCTAAATAGATATGTGGGCCTTGAGGTGCGTTTGTGGTGCAGAATCTGAACCCTAAGGCTAGGCCTACACAGCATTGGACAATAAACTACCTGAAAACCAAATTCTTAAAAAACGTTCATAAACTGATTTTTTTGTTGTCCACTGTCTCTCAAAAGCTGCTGAAAAAAGTGAGTTTTTTGGCGTGTTTTGCATTTTTGCAGCACTTATTGTGCGTTTTTTGGTGCATTTTTTTTTTTTTTTGTAGAGATGCACAGGAATAGATTTGCTTTGTATTTATGCAAAAATTCTGCCGCTTTACATAGACTCAAATAGTAAATTTTCTGCCTTGCTAAGTCGTTTTTTTCAACGTTTAAAAAAATGACCAGGATATAAAACAAGTAGAAAAAAGACGTTCTATGAAGACAATAGGACGTTTTTACAAAAGAAGTCTATGGGACCTCTTTTCAGTGTTTTTGGAAAATGAAAAACACTGGAAAATCTTTTTCTGTGCCTTGTAGACATAGCCTAAATGTGCAGCAGTTTACAGTTACAGACATGCACCTGTACCAAAAATTATCCAAATCAAAATTGGAGCAGGATATCTGCAGCATGTTTGTTTTGATGCAGAAATGCATTTTGACCATAAACTTCACACCTCCAGTATGAAGTGGTAAATTCAAAGGTGATGAAAACAGACATGTAATGCATGAAGCTTTTGCCGTGGAATTGCCTTGGGTTTGCATATAAATTCACATTGAAAAATGTATGTCCCATGTAGACTTGACCTATTTTCTCATCAAGCTGTTTCACAGAGCCTGCTCATCAAAGCCAGCTTCAGGCTCCCACTTCGTTTTCAGTCTGTGGGTGGTTCTAGCAGAGATTGGCATTTAAGAACTGCTATTCCTAGCAGAGCCTGCTTGAAGGACATTCATAATGGAGAGGTTTTAACAGAAGTGCATAAGACTACAGAAACATAAACATGCTCCTGTGCTGCTGATGAAACCATCCTGGCCAGGACTCTAGAGCAGAGAGATGTGGTTGGTTACCTAGGGAAGCTTGTGTACTCAAGCAGGGGATAATAACTGCTCTAGCTCTAAAAGGAAGCAAACTAAGAACGTATTTGACAATGGCCTTTATTTACTTTGCCTACAGGTTTAAAGCTAATCAATGTTGAGAGAAACCCTCTTTAATGCCTTCAAATTTATGTTTCAGCTTTATTTTATCTTTTTGCCTTCTTCACATTCTCTAATAAAGTATTTTCTCATAGTGACTATATGTCAATTATAAATGGGCAGTACAAGTCAATAAGTATAGCAACTTCATTTCTTTGCAAAGTATTTAACTCCTATATGGAGCTAAATTACTGCTGTGTAAAAGTGGAGTATGGCATATAGAAGTCAGAAAGAGCTGGTTAACGTGAATGGGGTTTTACATAAGTCCAATCAAAATAATGACACTATTAACTCTTGTGATTGCATTCAGTATTTAATAGCAACCACAGGTAGTATTAGAGAGAAGTCGCACAGGGGAGCTACTAAAATCGTGCATCCATAGAGCTCTGTAGGGTACTATTGAACATCTGCATGCCTGTGAGATTTCTTATAAAATCCCCCCCCCCCACCCCTCCCCCAAAAAATGTAGTGCCATGTTCCACGGAACTCTATATTACACAGATGGTGACAAAAATGAGCTGACTCTTCTGATCATGTCCCAGTCAAAACTGAAAAAGCAAGTCTTTTGCTAGTCTCTTGTATTTGTTTCAGTGACTAGTGGGAAAACTGAAATATTTCATTATTTACTTAAAGGGGTTTTCTTTTACTTTAATCTCCCTAAAACCTCCCGCTCTGTTTAATTAGAAAATTAACTCATATTTTCCTCTCTCATCGCTGCTAGAGCTCCAGTGTTCCCCCCTGGGTTCCTCATTTATAATGTCAGGTTCATGGAGGAACTTGAAACGCGTCAGCGTCTGTTTTGGCAATGCCAGGCCTATCTTGTCTTCACATGATTTTACATAATTAAAACGCATACAGCTTGTTCTATTCATCCGGAGTTGCTGGCAATATTTTTTTTTTTGGTGCTATCTCAGGACTGTTCATTTCAGAGTGCAGCCCGGGATACTGGACTGGTGAGCTGGCTATTCTTTTGCTTAGTTTCAGGTTCGTGGATCACATGATGCAGATTGGTTGCAGCATTATGTAATACATGAATGTAAGGGATCAGGGGGAACACTGAAGCTCTGGTAGCGCTGCAATAGTGGTGATGAAGAGGTAACTATGGGTTTATTTTCTAGTTTAGCAGAGTGGGAGGTGGGAAGGAGATTTGTAAAAGTCTTAGAAAAGCACTTTAACTTTAGTAATTTGAAATAACTTTGTGGCATAATCCTCATAACTGAACTAATTGTGAATATAAAAAATGGGCACCAATTACTTAAAGGGGTTATCCGGGAGTTTAATGATTTCATAGAACACTACAAACAGCATTTATATGGAAAGGTAAAGATATCCCACAACATTCATGTGTTGTTTTTCTTTTGCCTCCTTAGTCATCTATCAGAAGATAATTTAAATTTCCTGCTTTTGGGAGTGTCAGTAGTTCTCCAGCAACTCTTTCCTACAAGTCCCAGAATCCATTGCAGTTACAATCTAGGACTTAACCCACCCCCTCATCCTCCTGTTGAGCCCTGCTCTGTACACCCTTACATCATCATTCTCAGACATGTACACTTCATGCCCCAGCATCTCTGCCCCCACTTCACTTACTAGTTGCCTATAGCCAACTGTCTTATTACAGTGCACCAAACAGTCTGTAACATGGTAAAAAAAAAAACATTATTTCCTCACCTATAAAATATGTAAAACAAGTACAAATATATATGATTTGTTTTATGTACTTATATGTATGTACTGTACATCCACCACAGCAGGTACACAGCTATCCCATCATTGTAACTCTGATTGCTGTGGGGAATGTGGCATCACCCAGCTTTCCTGTACACTGGATAGCCAATCTAGCATCCAAGAAAGGTGGGTGATGTCACATCTCCCACAGCAATCAGTTTGTGATTATGGGAAAGTGGTGTGCCTGCTGTAGGGGATGTGGCATCTTTCCTGCACCCAGGGATGTCAGGTCAGCATCTCATGATGCTTTACCCTGACTCCATACTATGTTGAGAGCAGTAGGCAGGCTTTTTTCTGACTGCTGCTGGATAATCTCAGAAGTCCTAATGCATATTCAGCCAATAAAACAATGTAAGTCTTCTGACCAGGTGAAAAGGTTTATATAGCACATTTATCACAGAGATATCTCCTATCAGAAGAGTTGAAAACAGTGCACAATAATTAAGTCTCCTACACTCTAGCAGCTAGCAGTGATGAGTCACTATGTGCACATAGTTATCACTGTATGTTTCCACATTACTGTACTTGAATGATCCTGTCAGTACCTCTGTTTACATAGTGACTGATGAGTCACTATATCCAGCCAGATTTTTCTCTGCTCAGTTCATGCCTACTACAGGGGAGTGTTTCTGAGCTGAGCCTGGCTTCAAAGCACCACTGAGTGATGACAAAACATTCTTTGAGGCCATGTGATCAATGGACATCAAATGGCATGCAGGAAGTAGGGGAGTAAAGGACTCTGTCTGGTTTTGCAATGCAGAACAGGTAAATAATTTTTAATGAGTATCAATTACACAGTTCAATAAAATGAAGTTGTGAGCTCTATAAGATATAAAAAGAACACCACTAAAAATGTATTTCAGTCTTTATAATGTTACAGGATATCATCGGATTGGTCCAATGTTTTTTTCAGTCAGTTGTTTATACATTTTTTTTTAATAGGAGCGTAAAGAAATATTTACAGGACAGCTCAATAGGGAACTTGTGAAGTTGTATTTTGAATAGCGAGCAGTAATGTGAAGTGAAGGTAGAGTTTTAATTTTGAGGGCATATTTGCACATAGAGAATTTGCTGCAGATTTTTGGTTCAAAAGTTGCAATAAAAATTGACACGCAATTCTTTTCAAGACGGAGCCGAGCTGCGCTTTTGAAACACGCAGCGGCGATCCCTCATCTGAACACCGCTGCATGTTCGTCATAGACAGCAGTGATAATCTCACTGCTAATTGTTTAGATCCGTCTTGGGGACCAACAGAGTGGACCCCAAGACGGATCCTAAAAGCGCTTGGAACACAGAGTGTATACTCCATGTGAACAAGCCCTTACAGACAATGTATGATGATGAATGGTGAGTGGGAAGGTAAGGATAGGGAGAGGAAATCACAGGTGCAAGACAGATGTATGAAGGGAAAGGAGAAGAACATGTGCAAAACAGGTACAAATCTATTAATGAATGAGCACCTTGGGCTGTACCTTTTCTTGCACAGGTTGTGGGCATGCATGAATGACCTGAGGCAGACTTCCCCTAAATAGCCAGTCATGACCACTATTTGTGCCTCTTGGTTAACCAACTCACTTCAGCCCTGGAATAGACTTCATCATGTCTTCAAGATTTGTACTTGTTCTACTGACCGTATATTTGTATGAATATCAAATTAATGGTAGGCATAAAGGGCAACATGTATGAAAACGGTCTTGGTCTAAAACTCACTTTGTTGCCCATAGCAACAAATCAGAGTGCCCCTTTCATTTCACATAGTGCTCTGGAAAAATGAAAGTGGCGCTCTGGTTGGTTGCTATGGCCAACAAAGTGAGTTTTAGACCAAGACAGTTTTCATACATGTGGCCCTATATGCCTACCGTTAATTTGATATTCCTACACATACTATTGCACGGACATGCTAATTTCTTAGCATTTTTTTGACATACACATAATCTGTATTTACTGTAATGTTTACAGCACATGTGAGCCATGTTAACTAAGTTGTGCGATGTACTCTCTCATTACTGTACCCCGAAAATCAGCTACACACTAGCTCAGCGGGGTTGACTTTTGTATTTAGACACTATAAAAAGTGTTTCTATTGCAGAACCTCCATACTTATAAGGGGTGTTTTTAATGATAATTACTATACTTTTTTTTTTACACTTTGTGTTTACCTTTCTGTAATCATGAGGCTTGACTACTGAGTCATAAGGGGCGCAGTATTTATAGGAATGGCACGTCAAAAGAATTATTTCAAGTTTGGTAAATTCATCCAATTATGAGTAATTTTATTTACTGCAGCCTATAGTCATGATGTTTTCAATTTTTCAGAATGCCCTTCAAACATTTTACTGGAAGAAGCAAAAAAGTACCTTCTAACATTTTATTGAGAAGTGACAGTGGTAATAGTTTTCAGTAACCCTCCCACGGAAAGCAGGGTATGCGTTCTGATTTCTGCCTTCAACACATTCTCTAATATGACCACTTTACAGCAATTTATACTGAAGGGGAAGTGCAGTGTGTATACCGTAATACATTCTAATAGTAATGCAAAAGACAGAAATAACGTATCAGAACAGCAGAAGTTGCTTATTAGTTTGGATCATTGTAGTTCTTATGAACAAACAGTAAAACATGTTTAAAGATGCTTTTATTGTATCCAATTTAGGCCTATGCTACAGAAGCATGTATGGGACACAATAATACATCCACAAGACTTGTTAATGGTGACAGGTTTTTTTTACCTTCACAGCAGCATTTGATAATACACAGTGCACGGGCAAATGCTCTTAAAGGGAACCTGTCACATAGGTTATGCCCCCCTTGCTGAGGACAGCACAAGCTAATTACACACATGTGGTTTCCAGCGTTGTGTCCCTTATTCTGTAAGGTGCAGTAGTGTAAGGATATGTTCACACGGTGTGTTGGGTCTGTGTGAACATACGCTTTTGGATGCGTGTTTGGGTCCGTCTAGAGGGACCCAAACACCCATCATACAATGAGCAGTGTGTTTTAAAGTGTTTGCAGTGTAATTCGCGTATCGGTGTTCACATGAGTGATTGCCAATGTGTGTTTACCTTGCGTCTGTTGGATCCGTCCCGAGCGAAAGACGCAGTAGGAGCCCTATAATAAAGCATAGGGTGCGATCCTGCTGCATCCAACACGCATCCAAACACGCAGCTGCGTGTTGGATCCGATCACTGCTACGTTTTTGGATACGATTTTCAAGTCTAACCCGAAATCGTATCCAAAAATACTGTGTGAACATACCCTTAGAGTATTTAATGCTCAAATCTGGCAGTTTTCAGTCAGAAAAAAGTCCAGCTTATACATGAGCAGATGTTAACCCCGCCTCACCAACTGCTAGCCCCGCCCCACCAACTGCTAGCCCTGCCCATCTGACATGTTTCTGCCTATTGGCTATATTCACACGGCACGCCGGGACTATGGGAGCTTGCGCTGACTCCCGCGATGGGGGGAGGGCGGGCGGCCCCATAGACATTCATTATTTGCCGTTAGTAATTAACATGTCACTTCTCTCCCCGCTCGCCGTATTATGCGAGCAGGGAGAGGAGATGTAATCCATAGTTCTCTATGAGAACTGTGGATTACCGTAATGACTGGGACGTATCTTGCCCCGTATTTAGCGCAGTACGGCACGAAATACGGGCCGAAATACATCCCAGTTCAAGCTGTGTGAACATAGCCATTCAAAGTAATAGGTTAATCAGTTGTTAGGTGGGCGGGGCTAGCCTCAGGTGGGCGGGTCATGAATTAAACTGACTCTTTTCATGACTCTATTTTGGTGGAAAACTGCCAGATTTGAGCATTAAATACTCTAAAACTACAGCATCTTACAGAACAAGGGACACAGCGCTGGAAACAGCAGGTCTGACACTAGCTTGTTCTGTCCTGAGCAATGGAGGCATAAACTATGTGACAGGTTCTCTTTAAGCACAAAGACCTTGCATCTGTAATTTTCATCAGAACTGGCCATCTAATGTGTAATGGGATCTCTAACTTTTTCTTCACAGATTTCTGGCAGTAGCCTTTTCTCCTTTCACCTTTGGAAATACATGTATCATTAGTGTAAACCCAGCTTTACAGTATGGCACTGCTAACTTCTAACTTTTGGAAAGTTGGACATACTCATTAGATAAAAGTTTGTCAAATCCAGTAAAGTATTTGGCAAGTTGACTTGTATGTTTTACAAAATCCATGTACTCCTTATAAAGTCATGAATTAGGAAACTGGTTTTCTTTAGAACGCTGTTTTGTACCAATTCTTGAAGATGAATAAATTGACATCTGGCCGACATCATTACCTTTAACAAAGTAGTTTGTCCCTACACAACCTAGGGCTAAGACCACACAGCATATGTCAAAATGCAGTCCAAAATCTGATGGCATTTTGACATTGCAGGACCGCTTTTTTTGGCGCGTATTTGCACAAAAGCCGCGGTATATTAAATGGTACCATTAAAAAAAATATATAACTTTTCCCACAAAATCAAGTCTCCCACTACTACGCTGATGACTCCCTGAAGGTGGGAATAAGAAAAATGAACACATCATCAATGAATATCCGGAACAGGTAAAACTGTACTAAAAGAGCAGAAGGGGCACAACACAATGGTGCACACCAAATAGGTACATACAAAAGTGCTAAATATTTATTGGATCAAAAAAGTGTTGAATATAAAAACAATTAAAACAAGCCTAAAAACGGCATCTTAGAGGTAACCATGGCCCCCTCCACAGATAAAGAGGAGATCCAAACACAGTGCTGCATGCATGAAGATTGGGTAACTGTATGACCAGAAGAGTAAGTTCTATACAAGATCTTATAAAAAATTAAAGTATGTAATCTCATACATATTTGTATGATAAAACTAGGAACATAGGGGTTACACATGCAATATATTTAGAAAAGAATATATATCCAATTATACCAAGGCTCACTAAGGTCCCTTTCATATCACGTTTTCGCCCTCCATTCATGGTATCCATTGGGATGCCGTAAAAATTAATCGACAGAAACTGTGCGGCTCTACATTTGCCCTATTTAGCAAACAGATCTGATTTTTGCACCAGACACCAAAACATAGCCCACCAAGTTTTTGTGTCCAGTGCTAAACAGGGCAAACATAGTCCAGTTAGGGCTACGCTTACCCTATGCAAGTCAATGGCTCCTTTGCTTACCAGCTGCGGTATTCGTCGGGATGAATTTTGGTAGCATCCTGACAGACACTACAAACAGAAAACATGATGTGAAATGGCCTTAATCTAAAGTAAAATAGTAAAAATCCAATGATGGCAATAAGGTCAGAGTAATAACAGACAGGCTGTAATGTGAGGGAATGGGGAAAATTGCTGACAGTTGAAATGGATAAAATTCATTAAATTGTGACAAGGGTAACTGTTGGGAGGTGGGATGTGTTAGGCAGAAAGTGAACAGTCAGTTCTTTGGGTTGATGTGTTGGAATCAGAAAAATGGGCAATTGTAAGGGTCTGAGAAACTTGAATAAAGGGCGAGATGTGGTGACTGGGTTAGAGCATCTCCAAAACGCAGGTCTTGTGGGGTGTTTCCAGTGGTTAGTAAGTGCCAGAAGTGGTCATAGGAATGATGTCCGGTGGACTGGCAGTAAGGTAATGGCTGCTGAAGTCTCCTTTATGCACCTGGGGAACGAAGGTTAGATGTTTGATTAGATCCCCCAGATTTTTAGCATGATAATAATAATTTCCTAAAACCTTTTATTTATTGTTTTCTCATTGATCTATCACTTTCGACGAAGCCTTCATTATTGAATAGTGTTTACACTTGTCTGCCCACGTAGCTTGTGACAGCTCTTTAAGCATGCTTGCTGACTCCCAGCAGCCTCATTTCTCCCATATGTATTGGATATTGCAGCCATTTTGTTAGTGCAGTAAAATGGCGCTTGAATTATCTTGCAGTCATAAAAAGCGATGTTTTTGGAGTCTACTAACCTTTAGAACAGTGTTTTTTCTTTTAATTTAAACTATATGCTAAAGAATATTTCATAATGTATGCACATAAAAGCAGAAAAAAATGCTGTAAAGCAATTTCCTGCTTAGAAAATTGTAGCTCTGCAGTAGCTTTAGGGTGGTGCACACAGCATAAAAATGGTGCTGTAAAACTGACCTAAAATCTGCATGCTGGTTTTCACCCTGTATTTTACTTCAGTGTATAAAATGGCATTTTGCTACAGTGCACCCTACTAATCTAAAAAATCTGCAGTTTGTCTAGAATTCACAACAGTTTTCATTTTTCACTGTGAATGAATGAGGTTTGTTATAACATTGTATTGAGTGTTGTTGTAGAATTTTGTTGCAGATTATGCAACCGAAGTTGTGCAACAAATGTATAAAATCACCCTAAGGGCTTGTTCACACGGCGTTTTGGATCCTTTTTACGGATCCGTTTTTCGCACTTGATCCGCAAAACGCAGCATTGGATACTTTATTTGGATCCGTTTTCAATGCTTTTTCAGCTGCGTTTTACGCATCCGCTTTCCGGATGCGTTTTTCCACAAAGAAAAAAAAAAAAAGGTCTGTCTCTCTCTCTTCTCCTCTCTTTCTCTCTCTCTCTCTCTCTCTCTCTTTTCTCTCTCTCTTTTTCTCTCTCTCTCTCTTTTCTCTCTCTCTCTCTCTCTCTCTCTCTTTTCTCTCTCTCTCTCTCTCTCTTTCTCTCTCTCTCTCTCTCTCTCTCTTTTTTTCTCTCTCTCTCTCTCTCTCTTTTTCTCTCTCTCTCTCTCTCTCTCTCTTTTTCTCTCTCTCTCCTCTCTCTCTCTCTCTCTCCTCTCTCTCTTTCTCTCTCTCCTCTCTCTCTCTCTCTCTCTTTCTCTCTCTCTCTTTTTCTCTCTCTCTCTCTCTCTCCTCTCTCTCTCTTTTATTCTCTCTCCTCTCTCTCTCTCTCTCTCTCTCTTTTTCTCTCTCTTATATATGTCCGCCCCAGGCCTCCGCTGCTGCCGCCGCCGCCGCTCACCTGCGCTGACGCCGCACACCTCTCCAGCGATCCCCGTCCAGTCTCCCAGTGCGCTTTTCGCATCCGCTTTCAGGATGCAAAGCGCAGCTGATACGTGCCGGAGTGTGGAGCGCTTTTGGACAAGTGCCAAAACGGACTCCATATCTCCTATGGGCTTTCAACTTGCGTAAACCGCAATAAGAATTGACATGTCCAATTCTTAAAGCGGATACGAAAAGCGCAGTGCAGGAGAGCCCTCAAACGCGCATCGCTGATCTCCCGTGGGAACAGCGATGCGCTTTTGCCATTCAACTCAATGTTAATCACACTGACAATTGTTAGATCCGTTTTGCGGATCCGTGAAACGGATCACAAAAACGCCGTGTGAACAAGCCCTAAGGGTATGTGCAGACAGGAAGGAAATGCAGCGGATTTTCTGCACCATAAAATCTTAAGCATTATAACAAGCAAATCCATAATATCTGCAGGTTTTGTAGTGGAATACGGTAATATATAAAAACAAAACAATGGAGCAAATTTACTACTACTGTCTAATACTTAGGCTACGTGACAAGGGCAAAATACTTGCTGGATTCTAATCCTTTTACCCTCTATTTTCATTTTTGTTCCTTTTTTGTCCCTTTTTTTTTTTTTACACGGTTTTTGGTTTTCAGTCGTCACATTCAGTTGCACAGTACTATCATCTGCCATTTTTTATTGAAATATGGTGGATTATAGAATGTGTTCTAAGTTTTTTAAGCTGGTTTTTGGATTTCAAATCTGACCTCAGAAAATCTGAACTGTGTAGACTACATGTCTACACTGAGGTCTATGGGGATGATTTACAGTTGGATTTTTGTAGATTCGAAATACCGAATCCACTTAAAAATCCCTCAGTAAGTCACGGTCGTGTAGACGTATCCTAAGACTGTGTAAACTCAGACAGTCTAAAAATGTGTCCGATTTATCATAGTGTTAATAAATCTGCGTCATGTTTACTTATGGCTACCTTCATACTTTTTTTTGATTTCCATAGTTTATGCCAATAATTGGAGCACAATGTTGGCAGATTTGTGGCACATCACTGCATTTTACTCAACACCCCTCTCTCAGAAAGCAATGTCGGATACAGTACAAAAGTATCTAAAAACTTGTAAATTTCACAAGAAACTTGGCATAAAGCATGTATGGCAGAATTGTGATACAAACGCCATAGTAAATGTGCCCCAAATCTGCATTTTTGCAATAAAATCTGCAAAGTTATTGCAAATATTTATTTTTTCCATTTAAGTCACAGTGTATCTGGAGCATAGATTCACTGGATGCAGATTTAAAATTTGCACTGCAGGTCAAATTCTATGTGGATTCTAGGTGATTTATTTATAGCTTTTGGACGAGATTTCTAAAAGAGTCAATCACTTTGCTTGTACTGCTGTGGAGAATCCACAACCCCTTTAAAGGGGCTGTCTCGCTTTAAACATTGTCTCGGCTGTACTTGGAAAGTCCTGACCATATCTCCATTAAGAACAGAGAGGTTTTGGGGCATGTTCTTGACATAGGGTCCCAGAGGTAGGACCCACACCGATCAAACATTGATGGCATATTCTAGTGATATGCCATCAATGTCTGAAGTGAGAGAACCCATTGAAATCTTAATTTTGCAGATTGCTATGGGGTGTTTTTTTGTTTTATATGCTCTTTTCAAATCTAACACTTCTAGGAAAATAAGGGTGCTTTCATTTTTTGTGCAGAAGTGTACAGCATCAGTTGCACAAAAAACGCACCCAAAAACGCAGCTGGGGTTTTGTTGAGTTTTTGGATGCGTTTATTTGTGCAGAAAGGCACAGCAATTGATGCTGTACACTTCTGCACAAAAAACGCATTAAAAAACCGCACCAAATAGCAACACAAACCATATATTATTAGCTGTGATGTTGATACATTTCTTGGTCGACCTTTATATGTTAAATGGACTTACATGCCAGTGCTTTTCTGAGAAAGAATTATATGGTGCCAGCGGCGTTTTCGTTTTCCAAATTTCCAGTTCTGCTTCTTCCTGCTATCAGAATATACTTATGCAGTAAATAGGTGTATAGCCTCTTTTTTTTTTTTTACTTAAGATTGCTGCAAAATAGTTACTGCCTGTTAGTTGTGTGAGAATGATTATATATAGGGGTGGAAATTTGGGGCGACAGGTCCCAACACGCCAACACCAGTTTTTTGGTCTATTTTGCGCCCAAACCATTTTTGACGGCATATTCTTGTTGTAAATGAATTGTCATACACCAAAACTAGGCGCATTATACGCCGGGCATGACACTTTGTAATTCGCCTAAATATGGAGCGCTGTGCGCCCCCATCGCGAAATGCGCCTATTGAGGCACATTACATAAGTTATGCGCCTCCGTCGGGCAATGCACCTCGATAGGCGCATTACATATACCACCAATGCTAAGCTATGTGCCGCGAGTTGCCGTTTTGTATGCAAGGTATACCTGACGCCAGTTTTTGGAAATTATCTGACTTTCTGGCGCATTTTACACTGATTTAATGCGCCTAAAACTGGAGTCGCCACTTTTCCGACATGTCGCCCTTAGTTTGTAAATCTGCTCATTTCAGTGCTCAAGGATGGTCCTGGTGATCCATTTTTCATGTGATCCTGCAGCTGATCACAAGCCACAGTGGTCACATGCAGTATATACAGCAACAGACCACTATGGTCTGTGATGCAGGGTCACATGAAGAATGAACAGAAACGGCATCAACCTGGAGCATTGAAAGTGTATATTCACACTGGGTGCAGTTGTTTCAGAAAGTTTCTGCAGATGCCTGCGAGAAATCTGTGACAGCAGATTGTGCAAATAGAATTACGGTTTATATTGCCTGTTTTTATGCAGAATTTTCCTGCGAGGAAACCACATCAATAAGTGACGAGTCACTTATTTTATTATGTAGTGTTGATTTCATGTTATGAACCACAGCAGATTCAAATTAAGATATAATGGGGTTTGGATTCCTAAGAGATTGCTTGCGGATTTCACACCAAAATCCGTGTGAAATTCCGCTATGTGAACAAAGTCTAGGGCAGGATTCACACCCCCATGGTTCCGGTGTGGTTTGCAAATGTAAAAACTGCAAACTTAATGACTTCTGCTTGTTTAGATTTGTTAGTTGTGATGTACTTTACATCATTATAGTCAAGGGATAAGAACCACATACAGGCATAAATACATCTAGTACTATCTGCATCTGACAGAAGAAGTTTCTCAAAGTATATTTGATGGCTGCTTTGGCAAAGAGACCATAGTATTTTTCCCTGTTTGTCTTGCAATTAATACCAATTCGGTGTAAAAGATAATAGTTATCAACTAAACATTTTCGAATAGTTTTCTGCTTGTCCATGGTCGTCTTTGTGGCAATAAATATGTGGCACCCTCAGTCATAGAGATCAGGTTGCATTTGTTTTACTTTCGCGAAGAAACCACACACTGGATTACTCCTGGTGAATAGTCTATATCTGAATTTTTTCTGAAAGTAATACTGTACTACTTAAAGAGGTTTTTCCACAATCTCATTTCATACCTCCTGCATCCAGCTCTTCAGCTGTGTGCTCAGAAGGGGGTGTGTGTGATTTGTTTGAATTGCATATCATGTGACCCAGCAGGATATAACCAGGCCTTTCCTCTCTGGAGTCAAAGGGCTGTTTATATTTAGAACTGTAAGGCCGTGTTCACACGGCTTATTCCCGACGGATTTGTGAGCGCAATCCGGCTCACAAATCCGCCGTGAATAAGGGGCGGGGCGGAGCGCGCGGCGGGGGCGCCGCTCCCGGCCCCATAGACTTCCATTATCCACGGCGCGTATTGCGCCTGGATACTGTGCATGTCACTTTCTCCCCGCCCGGCGGATTCGCCGAGCGGGAAGGAGTGATGGAATCTACTGTACTCTATGAGAGCAGTGGATTACCGTAATGACTGCGACGGATTGGCGCGCAGTACGGCGCCAATCCACGGCAAAGTAAGCCGTGTGAACGAGGCCTAAGTAGCCACATTGTAGCTCAGAGGTAAAACTTTTGCCTCTAGGCACAAGGGTCTTCAGCTCAAATCCCTGCAGGAACCAAACCTGTGGATTTTATTTCTCTTTATCAATGCACACGCCTCATTGAGGTTTCTTTTTTATTTATTTGTGTGACTAATTACTAAGGAGAACAGAGGACGGGAGTAGAGTGACCGCACCTGGGGTTTGAACACTCAGTAGCTTCCTTGGAGGAGAGGTGATGTCTGAGCATGTGCAACCAGGACTGTGAAGCTCTCAGCCCTGGTCGTATCCCCTGGAGACGAGCTGTAAAAAATGGATCACTAAAGGAGCAGCTAAAACAAAAACGGTGCAGAATTTTTAATAATGATGAATGGTGAAAATGTTTGTTATTTAATTTACAAACTTCCCACGTCAATTTTACTTTGCGGCAAAACCCCTTTAAGGCCTGGTTCCTATCTGCGTCTAGATTTCCTCTGCCATGAGTGTTCATTATTTAATGGACCCAGCACAGCCTTGGTGAGGAAGGTTCCAAACAGAACCTCCGACACAGATGTGAACCAGGCCTAAGGCTGTGTGGCGTGTTTGTACTATAAACTACATTGACCTGCTCCCATCACTAATAATTAGGGTTAAATATTTTGCAGACAACAATCACTTGTTTGTTATAAAAGTATAATTTGTGTTTATCCCAGAGAATTGTAGCACTTGAAACATCCAAGCACAGCACAAGGTTTTAATGTAACATGAGAAGCTGTAAACAAACCAAGTTGGTTTACTTCAGGATTCAGAAAGGGTGTCATTTTACTAGGAGATTGCAGGGTCAGTGAGAGATGAAGCACACATAATTAAATATCAGTTGTCTCAGGAGATCATTATCGCTCAGCACATTATATTTAAGAGCCTGTTTGATCATCTCCCTTATGTGGAGAGTAACTTACACTACTCACACAAAGCTAGGGATATTTGGCTTTTGGGTAAAATTTCACATTAAGGGGTTATCTCGCTACCAGAATTGCTTTTTATGTTAAAGTTCTTGCAAATACAAGTCACTTTGCCATATGTGTCTATTAATAGTGTCCTACCTATTACTAGATATCCCCTCTTGTATGTGCTGCATCAGCTCCTCAGGTCACTATAGCTACAGACCTGTTTGATCTCACCTGATAGGCTGCCAGTGCTGGTCGCTATAGCTACAGACCTGGTGTCCTCAGCAGCTCTACACTGCAGACCAGTAGTAGCCAGTATACATTTCTCGATTTAATTTTTGAATTCAGGGACAACTGGACTGAGGTAAGATGAATCGATGTAGTGAGACAACCCCTTTAAGTCATAGCATGTAATATTGATTCTCTCATGTGAAACATAAGCCAACAACAGTGGAGGGTATATACCATCAAAACATGTAAATGTCTCAATAACGTGTAATGTGGCCCTGAGCAACAAGTACAGCTTGACAAAGATGTCTCATGCTGTTCACAAGTTACTGACTGCTGAGGCAGTGCGCCCCTCAGGTCATTGATGTTCAGGGTACAGAGTTGAGAGCTTCTACAAAGCAACTCATCTGATCCCACGGGTTTTTTAGGGGGTTCAGGTTCGGAGAAAGTGCAGGCCACTCCATTTGAGGTACCCAACAGTACTTCAACAGTCTTTTCCTAATGATGGGACCTCAATGAGCTGGAGCATTGTCGTTCATTAACATGAAATTAGCCCTGTGTTGTTCATGCAGAGGAACAATGACTGGAATAATTGTTATAGTGTATATCGGTAAGGCACACCCACTAGAATAGGCTTCAAAATGGTGCAAGTCAAAGGTAGGATATAGATCCTCCGTAATATAATAGCAAGATTGGCTGCACACAAAAAGAGAATGTGTTTATTTATATAAATCCACAGGCTCCAATAAATGTAAAAAATCAAGTAGTAGGTGACTCAGCAATGGTTCGACGTTTCGGTCGTTAGACCTTTATCAGGAAGTCACAAGTCAGTAGAATATGAAAAAGAACTTTACAAGGGCCGTAGCCCATATGGTTTGCCTGGCTCCTGAAAACCATATGGGCTAAGGTCCTTGTAAAGTTCTTTTTCATATTCTACTGACTTGTGACTTCCTGATAAAGGTCTAACGACCGAAACGTCGAACCATTGCTGAGTCACCTACTACTTGA
Source organism: Phyllomedusa bahiana (assembly GCA_025379985.1). NCBI lineage: Eukaryota > Metazoa > Chordata > Amphibia > Anura > Hylidae > Phyllomedusa > Phyllomedusa bahiana. The sequence goes on along the minus strand of JAODAL010000135.1, from coordinate 376,369 downwards.
TTTTTTACATTTGCTGGAGCCTGTGGATTTATATAAATAAACACATTTTTTTGCATCTGAAATTCTCTTTTTGTGTGCAGTCAATCTTGCTATTGGAACAATTGTTATTCAAGTAGTAGAGACTTGTCACTGTACCCTTCACAAAGTGTAGAGCAGTTATGTATTGACTAGACACACCTGCCCACACTGTAGCAGCACCACCACCAAAGGCTCGTCTGTTGACAAGTGGCTGATACATAGCGCCCTCCTTGACGTCTTCAGCATCGTTGGCGGCAACCATTTCTGTTGAGAGTGAATTGACTTTTATCATTGAAAAGCACTAAGGACTGGTCCCTCGTCCATGCAAGACAATGATGCCTGGTGGTTTGATCAGGTCGTCTAGAAAAGTGGCCACTTCCGTCTGAGAGTATCCTGCTTGAAGCCTCATAATGCCGAGGCACTGTTGATCAATTGTAAGGTCTTATACTGTCAAAATGTAAACAACATGAGGAGGAGGACTGTTTAAATCCAATTCAAATTGATCCCCTTAATTTATTGGGCGATTCAGGGATTAACCCCTTAAGAACTCGGGTTTTTTTTTGGTGACACGTTCGGTTTCCCTCCTCGCCTTCCCAGACCCATAACTTTTTTATTTTTCCACCTACATAGACACATGAGGGCTTTTATTTTGCAGGACAAGATGTACTTTCTAATGGTGTTATTCACTATACTACAGAATATACTGGGAAACCGCAAAAGAATTCCAAGTGGGACAAACTGTGAAAAAAAATGTATTTTCGCCATGTTTGCGGGGGTTTTGCTTCTACGGCGTTCAATCTTCGGTAAATATAATGTGTTACCTGTATTCTACAGGTTGTTAAGCATCCGGAAATACCAAACATGTAGGATTTCCGTTATCTTTTGGTACCGTAAAAAAAATTCCAAACATTTTCTATTTTTGAAATTTGCGCCACGGCGCCATTTTGTGCGACCAATAACTTTTGTACTAACACCTACGGACGTCAGTGAGGGGGCATTTTTTGCGGGCTGAAGTGTACTTTTTATCGCTAGCAGTTTGGAATGCATGCAACTTTTTTGATCATTTTTATTCCATTTTTTTAGTGACGTAAAATGACCAAAAAATGCAATTTTGGCGTTTGGAATTTTTTTTCTTCTACGGTGTTCAGCGTACAGGATGAATGATGTTATATTTTTATAGATTGGACTTTTTCAGACGCGGCGATACCAAATATGTGTAACTTTTTTATTATTTTAATGACTTATTTGTAAAATGGGGAAAGGGGGGTGATTTGAACTGTTAATATTTTTTTTTTGTACTTTAAAACTTTATTTATTTTTACTGTAACATTTAGTCCCCCTATGCTGCTTGACCACTAGGGGGCGCGATTGTTAATACAACCTAATGCATTGCATAGGCAATGCATTAGGGTGTACAAAGATGGCGGTTTCCCCACTTCCTGTCTGCGGAGGGAAGTGGGGCAAACCGTCCAGTGTAAGTGACGGGAGCCTTCACAGGGCTCCCCACCACCATGCCCGGTCTTCGGATCGGCGCAGCGTGCCGATGACCGTCACGATCGGTGCGCGGCACCGATCGGCGTTCATTCAGACACCGCGGCCATCTTTGCCGCGGTGTCTGATGGGTTTAAAACAGCGCCAGCGGGGGAGCCGACCCAGCGGCGCTGACACCGGGTGTGCGCCGATTGCCGCTAACACCGGCGGCTGTGCGGGGGGGTCGTGGAGCGATCCCCCTGCAAAGCCCCTTAGCGGCCCTGGGACGTACTCATACGCCCAGGGTCGTTAAGGGGTTAAACACCTGTTGTGAATTTTGCCATTAAGCTCCTTGTTGGAGATCAGCAAGTTGTGCAAAAAGTACTGAAACAATGAACAGTTGGACATGTGCAATCTAAAGTTAAGAGATTGTCTCAATTAGAGCATTTAAACAAATTTCAAGAAATAAGCCAATTATTCCCAACTTTGTGAATAGTGCGTGCATGCATCACATCTTCCTTTTTACCTTGATATAGCATTCACCTATCTTTAAGTGATACACACGTATTTTATAGTTGGTGGTTAGTTTGGTTTTGTCTATTTTGATCTGCCATGTTTCTTATTGCTGATGAATCTCAGACCGCTTCTGTACAGGTGACTTGTAATCACACGTTTTACAAAACCACGGGACTTTCCTGGTAACTGAAGTACATGGGTGTTGCATATGAACTGCTAGAGTCTGTCACCTAGGGTAATCTTATAATTTATTAAAAAATCAAATCAAAAGTACAGAACAAAGCCCATTGTTCCCCAGGTGTCAAATGAATAGGTCTATAAATAAATTCAAAATTCATGGTTATTGAGCAATCCCCCCAAAGTACCCCAGTGGGCTCTGATTCTGTAGAGGATCTTGCTGCTTCCCTGTTCAGAGACTTGGAGCATGCATGATTTTGAGTGCCCAATGTAAACCGCACACTGCTCAGTAGGCGCTGCTAAAGATAATCCACTTTAACCACTAATGATAATATTTACACGACTCTGGGGCAATATTTTACGGAATGAATGGGGAGTTTTATCATTATGACTGTTGTGTGCACTGCTTCCATCGCCAGAGGGTGTGGGAAATCAGCAGCGCACAGTGGAGGGTGAAAAGATAGGTAGAGAGATTCTGGGAAATGCAGTTTTCCAGTCTATCAACAGTTATGTGCTGCAGGACTGCTAACTTTTCTCAATGCAGTGATGTAGAACAACATGGAAAATGGCAAGAAAAGTGCTAAGCATAGCACGTAGTACAAAGTATGACATGGGGTGGGGAATTTACTGACATAAAAAGATGTAAAGTGTTGAATTCGCACACTTTTCAAAAGTGATACGCAATGAGGAAGGGTTTTTGGGAAAGATGTGGCTTCCCATAAACTGACATCATAACTTAGGGTGCTTTCACACAGTGCATTTTTTGGTGCGTTTTTGGATGTGTTGTTGTGCAGAAATACACAGCATTAAAGGGGTTTTGCCACGATGTAATGTTGACGTGGGATCCTCCAAAATGGGTTTTTAATCACTTTTCTAAATATATGTGATTACAAAAATTGCAGTCTGAGAGAGCTACAGCCTTCCTTACATGCCCTTGGTTACTTCAAAGCGTCTATTAGATATGGCCTGACAAGAGCTGGACCGGCTTGCGCAGAGAGAGCTTCTTATCTGATGAGACTGAGCTGCAGAAGTTTTTAAGGCACTGGGTAGCAATATGTTTTCTTTTGTATACAGAAAAAACTAGTTGTAGTGTGATTAGATACCTGCTTTATCTGATGACAGACAACATGAAGAAGCTTTCAAGCTGCTGAGGAGAAAAGGTGTTCTCTTTTGTATACAGAGCCCACAAGTTATAGTTTGCTTATTTGAGTGAACATGTCACAGGATCCCTTATGCAGCTTTGTGCTCTGCCTGTCTGCGTCTCTCTCTTTCAGCTCTGTGGTTTGTTTACATAAGCTACTTAGCAGATAAGGCTTCTCCTGACAGTGCAGTCTGAGGCTGTCTTGCTGTATTGTGAATAGACTCTTGTACTGTTTATTATTTCACTTAAGTTTTGAGACGCTCCCTTCTTCCTCACTCGCCCTCCCTCTCTCCCCTGTAGCTTCATGACTCAGCGTGATTTGTTGACATTCTGCCTGTGCTAACAAGAGAGGGGTAAGAATCTATCTCTCGGCAAATCCCCTTTAATTCCTGTGCCTTTTTGCACGAAAAACGGATCAAAAACGCACCAAAAAAAACACTCTGTGAAAGCACCCTTACACCACAAATTGGTGTAAATTATGGTGCAAACCTATGGACACAGACAATCAAAAAATGTCTCCTACTATCAAGAGCCATGCACTTCCTATTAAGCTCTAGGTACTAATGAATGTGAAAGGGGGGGAGGGGCTTTCCTCCGCTCATCGCGGAGAAAAGCCGCCCCCCCCCCCCCCCCCCCCCCCGCAGGCCATGGGGACAGCCACAAAACAGGACAAATACCAGCCGGTTTGTCCTATGCCATGGGAATGCACCCTTATGACTTGCCTCTGCCACTGGAAATACATACCACATAATTTATACAATGATACAGTGGTTGCTGTGGGGCTCAGCCCAAGCTAGAACTCTCTGCAGTATTAGGCCATGTTCACACGGCTTAAAATGGGCCGTATTTCGGTCCGTAATTACGCGCCAAAGTTCGCCAATTACGGGCCGAAAACGGCCCATTCATTACGGTAATTCACAGTTTTCATAGAGAACTATGGATTACGTCTCCTCTTCCCGCCCGGCGAAGTCGCCGGGCGGGGAGATAATTGACAGGTCACTTTCTAGCGGCGTATACGTGCCGCTAGCAGTGATTGTCTATGGGCTGGCGAAGTGCCGGCCCCCCGCTCACTCCCCCGCTCCCGCCCCGCCCCCGTCCACACGGCGTAATTGCGGGGCGTAATTACGTCCCGCAATTAAGCCATGTGAACATGGCCTTAGACTAGTATATAACACAACAGGTGTACTTATATTTATGGGAGTACTTATATTTTATACTGATACTTGCTGCCTATTGGCATCTTTTTATTTAAATTGTATACACATCAGTTAATGTATGCTTCTAAAAAGTAAATACATTTCCTAGGGTAAGTTCACATTGAAAGGTTTTCTCTCCATCCCCCGGTTTACCCCTGGCTCCCTGGTTTAACTGCAAAAACCGCGCTTTTTACCCCTCAAAAAAATCTTTTGAAAAAAATTTAAACGGTCACCATTTGACTATGTTAACGCTCTTTGTGTCTAGGGAATGGGGCCCAGCTACCCCCACTGTAAATTCTGAAAAACCTGCTAGGGGATATTCAGAAGCACAGCAGCCATAAGAGGGTGATGTTCTTCTGTGAACTTGCCCTAAGAATGATGAAATGTACTTTTACATGAGATTTGAACATGGTTAATCTAGTAGTAGGCATAGGATGAAGTCTTTGTTATAGCATGTGAGTGTTGTCTGCTTGCCTATGGACTGGCACATCAATTTATAGTCCAGTTTTTGCTGACTACTTTGGCGTATATATTTGCGTTTTTTTAATAAACCCTGAATTCATTTTTTTTCCCATTATTTTCCGCTTTTTTTTAAAAACAAAAAATTTTAAAATTACTTAAAAAATAAAAAGGGGTTTATAAGAAGTTTCAGGTCAGAAGAGAACATTTTAAAATTTGTGGTTGTAAAATTGCTTTTTTTAAACCTGCAAAAATTCCCTTGTTTAAGGGTTTTTCCCCTGGAAATCAGTAGTAAATTTTCAGTACTTTTTGTGCTAAGGTTTGGGCATCCTTATCTGCATCCTTTTTAAAAGCCTTTTAAACACTTAGCATTTGCTTAGAATTGTAATGCATAATGAAAAAGGGAAGTGGAAACCCCGGATTCAGCAAAAACCCCCAGATGAAATTTTTTGTTGAAAAACTGTGCGATTGATTTGCCAAGGGAGACTGTACATTTCATTCATATAATCAATGTCTAATACAACATTTGTTTTTTTTTTTGTGTTCTTTGCAAATTGCTTATTATTTATGTTTCAATTATGCATTTCAATCCTTCAGACATAATAGGTGTGAATGCGACACATTTCCCAGTGATTCACATTGTTTTGTTTTCTGCCTCAGGCACTTAATTGCTCTCTGTTACACATATCACAACTACTAAGATTTAAAATGGAAAAAAATAATATCCCGAACCCAAGACACACCAATTAAAAGGATTGCACCCTTGTTTTTTAGGTTTTTTTGGGCAATGCATTTTAAGGGAAAGCTGTTTACATTAATAAACTTGAATTTATACCTTTTTGCTTTTGTGGATTTAGAGCTTACTATTCAAAAAATTACCGAAAGCACTAGATCAGTGTTCCCTAACTCCAGTCCTCAAGCCCCCCAACAGGTCATGTTTTCCGGGTTTTCCCACAGAATGCACGGACAATAATTCTATCACCTGTGCAAGGGAAAGTGGCCAAAAAAACATAAACCTGTTTTTGGGGCCCTTTGGGACTGGAGTTGGGAACCCCTGCACTAGGTGGTGATATAACCGTGCTTTTGGGCATTAAAAGAGGGGAGGTTTTAAATTAAAAAAAAAAAAAAAACATGAAATGAAAGAACAATGCCAACTAAATGGGTGTTGTGTTGAGCTCTTTTGGGTTTCCCAGGGTAATTTGGAAAAATCCCCTTTTCATGCTTTTGGAAAAGGGAAGACCCCCCTTTTCGCATGAAACCCTTTTAATGCATGAATGAACCTTTCTTCGAAAAAAAAGCAAAGAGAGAGGTAAAGGATAGATTTTGTGGGAAAGGGGGGGACCCTACCACAGATACATTATAAGGTGGCTAGTTGAGAAATGTTGTGTGTGTGGAAATTATGAATATGTATTAAAAGACCCAGTTCACATTATGTTTATGGCCTCCATGTAATGTAGAAATCAGAATACATATATATGTTTAACAGATGCCTATCACACGCCGTACAATACAATTTGTCACGCAACCATTATTACAGCATTTGTTAAATGTATATGTTTTGTAACGTATCTGTTGAACGGATGCCATAATAATCTATGGGTGATGGATGTCACTGAACTATACACTACTCACAAAACGATAATAGGGATATTTGGGCTTTTTTTTTAAAATTTTAAAAATTTTAAAAAAAAAATGCACTAAGGAAAAAAAACTCTGTTACAGGGGACAGTGGACAAAAAAACTACCTAAAAACCCAAAACCCTTTAAAAATGTTCAAAAACGAGTTTTTTGTTCACTGCCGGGCCCAAAAGTGCTGAAAATTTTTTTTGCCGCATTTTGCGTTTTTTTTGCTCGCCTTTTGAAACTGTTTTTTTTCCCCTGTTTCTTGCACAAATGCACAGCATTAGATTTGTTGTGTATTTCTGCAAAAAAACGCCTGGTGCTTTACATAGACTCCAATAGTAAATTTTCTGCCCTGCTCAGTCTTTTTTTCCAACGTTTCAAAAAAACAACCAGCAAATAAAACGAAATGAAAAAATAAAAAGTTCTGCGGAGACAAAAGGATGTTTTTACTATACAAATCTATGGGAAAATATTTTCAGCCCATTTTTTTTTTAAAAAAAAAAAAACCCCTAAAAAAAAAAATTTGCTGTTTTTGTGTGCAGTGGAGACATAGCCTTAGCTTTAGAATGCACATGTCCAACTGTTTGGTGTTTAAGTACTTTCTGCAAAACTTGCTGTTCTCAAAAAAAAGGGACCAAATTGAAAAAATTTCAAAAACGGGTGTTTGTTCCTAAATTTCCCCAAATACTTTTAAAGGGGATCAATTTGAATTGAGATTTAAACGGGCCCCTCCTCTTTTTGTTTGTTCCCATTTTGACTTCATGAGCCCCCAAGGGACAACCCTTACCCCATTTTAGCTGTTTTTAAACGGTTTCAAGGGTCAAAATTGACACTTTGGTTCTAAACCTCCCTTAAATATGCTTGAGTTGCGGGGCATTCATCATGGGGTTTTCCACGGGGGCATTGTTTACAAAAAAGGGGTCATCGGGGGGGTGATGTACCCAAAGGATGCCCTTTTTTTTTCCCTTTTCTGTGGCTCTTCCGGTCCCTCAAATTCTTTTGGGCAACCTGCTGTGACACTCTAAAGCTCAGTGGCCACTTTTTCTGAGAGCATCCTGCTTGAACTTGGCAATAGGGGGGGTACGTTAATCGTTGTTTTTTGGTGGGTTTTGGGTTCCTTGATGGCAAAATTTGAACAGAAATGTTGAGGGGGGACTGTTTAAATCCGAATTTAAATTGATCCCCTAAATGTATTGGGTGATTGAGGAATCAAACACCGGGTGTGGATTTTGCCATTAAGCTCCGTGTTTGAGATCAGCAAGTTGTGCACAAAGTCTAAAACCCCCTGAACAGTTTTACATGGCTTTCCCTAAACAGAGAGGGTTTTCTTTTAGTTTTTTTAAAAAAAAATTCCAAAAATTTTTATGTGCACCCCCTGAAATGTAAACCCAAAAAGGGCCAAAAAACCCAAAACTTTTTGAGAGTAGTGTCTTTTGTTCATAGTTTTTGTCATGAAAATCTCGGCATAAAAATTAAAAAGGGAACCTGTCAGGGGGTTTTTTTGTTGTCCAAACCTGGAGCGGGATTGATGGGGAGAATAGCTGGTTCAGGGGAAATTTTTTGGGCCCTTTTTTTGATTTGGAGCGGTTTTTTAAAGTAAAAAAAAAATTTTGGGACTTTCCCCTCCTCTTTCAAAAAAACCTATATACACAGAGTTTCATCCCCTTTCCCCCCTTTTATAATAAAACCCCAAAATGTACAAAAACTCAGTTTCCCCTCCCTTACCCATATAACCCTATTTTAAAAGAGCCAGTTTCTTTCCTCTTCATAAAAACCTTTATTTTTTTTTTTTTTTTTTTTTTTCACAGAGCCTCACTTCTCTCCCTCATCATAAAATTTAAATATCACCAGAGCCATTTTCCTCCCTCTATCATTAACCCTAATTTCCCCAAAAACCAGCTTCTCCCCCCTCTATCATAAAACCCCTTTTTAATCAAAAGACCACTTTTCTTTCCTTCCAAAGGCCCAATTTTTATAAACCCCCTATTTTATCACAGAACTCAGCTTTCTCCACTTCCCTTTTCCAAAACCCTTTTTCCCCAATAAACCCCTATATATCAAGAGCTCAGTTCTCCCCCTTTAAAAAATAAAACCCCTATTTTTTTTTTTTATCACAAGACCCCAAAAACCCTTTTCCCCTCTTTTCAACCCATAAAACCCCTATTTTTTCACGGGAGCTCTTCTTCCTTTTCCCCTTTTAAAAAATACCCCTTTTTTAAAATATCCTTTTTATCACAGAGTTCGGGTTTCCCCCCCCCCCTATCTTTAAACCCAATATAACACAAAAGTTTCATTTCCTCTCTTCTATCATATACCCCTATATTTTCACAGAAAATTTAAGTTAAACGTGCTGAATACACCCAAAAAACTTAGTAAATTAGTGGGGAAGGGTTTTTGTCGGGGGGCATTTGAAAAAATGATTGTCAATCGGGAAGTATGCTGCTGAACCTAGGGGGGCTTCCCCGGGGTGGCCCAAATACGGGTCGGTTTTACCCCGGCGGTATTTGCCCGGGGTTTGGGGGCCGCCCCACTTTATGAGCGGGGGGAAACACCCCCCTCCCCCTTCCATTGGGGTTTGTTTTTTTTCCCCCGGGGAACCGGAGGAAAATGAACATCCCCAATGTTTTTTTTGGGCGGCCCTTCGGGGGGACGGGGGGGTTTTCCATAAGCACTTTTTGTGCTAAATTTTTGGGGCCGTTTTTTCAGGGGGTCTGAAAAAACCAAAAACCCCGGGACGACTTTTTAAAAAACCCCGGCTAAAAAACCCGTGCGGGGGGGACTGCCCCTGGATTGAAGGGGGGAGGGGGTTTTTGTGGAGCGCTTTTTAAAAATTCCCCCTGCTTTGGGTGTCAAGGGGGTTTTTAAATCCTCCCTTTGTTGGCTTTAATTTTGTAAATTTGGGGCCAAAAGGGGAAAAGCTTTAGACACTGTTTAAACAGGGCAGTTTTTGTGCAGTCAAAGCCAGAAAAAAACAGTGTAAGTGCCAAATTTTCACAAAAATTTTTCCATTTTTTAAAATAGGTTTTAATAAAAAACAAAAAAAAAGTATTTTAAAAAAGACTTTTCCCCCATAGTGTTTAGGACCCAAACACATTTTAGTCATATGTGTTAAAAATGTAATGTATTCTGTATACCACCATTACACACAAGCAAATGCAGCAAAACTCCCTATACTGCTTTGCCTCACATCAGAAGAAAAGCTGCTTTTATCTACTAGTGCATGAGCTGTAAATAAGCTTGCTTGTTATTTATTTTTGTAATCTTTTTAAAATGGGCCAAGAATTTTTGTTTAAAAACTTGTGTGTCCTAGAACCAAAGGGCCTTTGTTCACCGGTTAAAAGGGCCCGGCCGTATTTGGGCCCGGGGAAATTCCGGGGGCCGGAGTGCGCCTATTACGGCCGAAAAGGCCCCTTTTAAATTAGGAAATTTCACAGTTCCTTTAAGAACAAAGGATTACGTCTCCTCCGGGCTGGGAAAATTTGCCCATGTAAAAATACCGCAAATACGCGCCGCTACAATTCAAGTCTAGGGCCGGGCCGAAGTCCCGGGCCCCCTGCTCATTCCCCCCTCCCCCCCCCCGGTCACACGGCTTTAATTTGGGGCGGGGCGTAATTACCCCCCTGCAAATAAAACCGTGTGAAAAAAGCCAAAGGCTTTTTCCCCGACGGAAATTTAAAAGGGAAAGTGTCATCAAAAAATGACTCTTTTTTTTAAACTAAAGGTTTTTATGTTAAATGAAATTTTTTTTAAATTTTTTTGTTTTTTTTTATTTTTTTTTTTCCATAAATTTTTAAAATTTTTTAACAATTCTTAAGTCCGAAATTTTTCATTTTGGGCCACTGGCCTAGTAAATTGTCTGCCCACTTTTTGTTCTGTAGAGAGAGTTTTTCATTTAGTCGCTCAAAATTAGCCCCCAAGCAGGGTCAAACTGAAAGGGAACCAAGGGTGAACGGGTAAACACGGGACCCACCAGTAAAAAAAGGGAAAAAAAGTCAAAGCCCACCCCTCCCCCCTCCTTCCCACGTGACTTCTTTCCAGGTCAAGAGCTTTCCTTTGAAAACCCTCCTATAAGAATGGGACGGAAGTCGGTTTTAAAAGGGGGTTTTTTTGGCCACAAAGAAAATTGACGTGGGACTTTTTGAAAATTTAAAATAATAAACTTTTTCCCACCTTTTCCACGTTTTTTTAAAAATTCTGCACCTTTTTTTTGTTTTAGCTGCTCCTTTAGTGATCCATTGTTTTCAGCTCATTTCCAGGGGATAGACCCAAAACTTTAAGCTCCCACTTTCCCGGTCCGACCTTTTCTCAGGGGAAAACACCTCACCCTGAGGGCGCTACTGATTGTTCAAAATCCAGGTGCTGTCATTTTTAACCCCTCCTTTTTGGGCAGTTAGAAAAAATTTAAACAGTATAAATTAAAAAAAAAAAAGAAACCCAATGGGTCCTTTTGCATTGATAAAGAGAAAAAAAAATCCCAAAAGGGTTTTGGGTTTCCCGCAGGGATTTAAAACCCAGGCCCTTGGGGCTGTGAAAAAAAAAATTTTTTCCTTGATTACAAATTTTACAAATCACGCTTTTTTTCTAAACAAACCTTTCTTTGGGGCAGGGAAAGGGAAAAGGGCCCGGTGAGTCATCCTGCAGGGTCAAAAATGATATGCCCAAATTCCCAAAAAAACAAACGTTCCCTTCTTGGGACCACAGAGGGTGAAGAGTTTGGGTGCAGGTGGGATGAAAGGAAATCGTGGCCCAAAAACCCCTTTTTAAAGGGTTTTTCAGCCGGTTTTTTCGGTTTTTTTAACCGCCAAAAAAAAAGGCCCCAAAATAGGGGAAAAATTTTTTCTCTTTTGGGAAACCCCCTGCAGCAGTCCCCCTGCACGGGTTTTTTTTTTCCTTTTCCCCATTGGGTGCATTGAGCAAGCCCCCATTCTTTCCCTCCGGGTTTTTTGGGGGAATATGTGCTTCTCAAAGGGAAAAAGCCCCCCCCCCCCCCCCCACCCCCCCCCCCCCCCCCGGGGGCCCCTGGGGAAAGGTGCAAAACAGGGGGCAAAAACCAGCCCGGGAAACCGCCGGGATTTGTCCTATGCCCGTGGGGAAACGCCCCAAAAGGGTCCTATGTGCATGGAGCGCTGTAAAAATATCCTCTGACTTTCTGTTTTTAAAACGGGCAAGCAAGGCCAAATTTTTCCCAAAATGAAAACTGCGGGGCTTGAGGATTAAATTAAAAAAAAACTGAAAGTGATATGGAAAAATTTAAAAAAAAAAAAAATATTTAAAAAAAATGTGTTTAAAACCCAAAAAAATGAAATTTAAAAAATAAATAAAATTTTTTTGAAACTTTCCCCTTTTAAAATTTGGTCCTTTTTTCTTTTTGGAAACCCCCCCCCATTTGTCACTTTCCTCCAATTTTAAAACCAATTTCCAAAACCTTTCCCCTTTTTTTTCCCGCCCCCCAATCCTAGGGTACTTTAACCCCAAAACCAAAAAGGGGAACCCTTTTTCAAAAAAATTCAAACCCCCCCCTTCCCAATTCTCCTCCCCCCGAACCCTTCCTTCCCCTTTTCCCCTTCCCCCACCCCCCAATATCCCCTTTTTTAAAAAAATTGCTATTTCAGAAAAAGCATTTTTTTTCCCCCAACCCACCCCTTCAACCAAACAAACCCCAATTCACCCCCCCCTTCCCCAAACCCCCCTTAATTTCCCCGTCGAAAACCCTATTTCCCCAACTTCAAACCCGAACCCCCCAAAATTTTAACCCCAAATAACCCCCAATACCTGGCACCCCCAACTCCCAAAACCAAAACAGCTTGAAAAAAAAGGGGAAAAGGCCCCGCTTCACCCCGAGTTGCCCCAACTCCCCGGAAGAAAACCCCTTTCCCCCAAATGACTTCACCTCCCTTTAAAGAATCACTTTCCAAATTTAAACCCCCATACCCTCAGCCAAAAAAAGGGCTATTTTACCACCTCATATCCTCCCCGCCCCCAACCCCGACAATTTTTAAAACCTTCAAACCTCCCTCCCTCCACCAACCCCCTCCTCCCCTTTTTTTCCTCTCAGCAGATGATTTTGCAATTCACTTCCATAATAAAAAAAATCTAAACAGGAAAAAAACCCTTCCCCCCTGCCCGCCCCCTCGCCACCCCCCTATTCCTGGGGTGTCCCCACAGCCCCCCCTACACCGGCCTGACTATTTTCCCCCCTAAAATTGCCCTTTTCACCCGGGCCCCTCCGACAAGCTTTTCCCCCTTTACTGTCCAAAACGAACCTTAAATACCTGTAGTCTTTGGGCCCCCCCTGCCATCCCCCTTTTATCCCCACCTTTGGCTTTTAACATCCCAGCCCTACCCCCCATCTCTTTAAACCCATCTTAACCTTTTGGCATCTTCCCTTCCCCATTTAAAAAAATGCAAAACCCTCACCCCCATCCAAAAAAAAAACCATCTCTTTACCCCTCCTACGTCCCATCTAAACGCCCCCCCAAACAACCCGCTTCCCTTCGCCCTAAATCCCCTTTAGCAAAAACGTTTCCCTCTTTAAAAATTTCTCCCTCTCTTCCCAAAATCTCCCCCTTGACCCCTTTTAATCGGGCTTCCGTCCCCCCACCTTTTGAAAAAGCCCTAACCCAAAGGGGGCCCCCAATGAAACCCCCTAACTGGCAAAGCCTCACCCAAACTCTGGGGCTTCTCCCCCAAAACCTGTCCCCCGCCTTTGGGGGCCCCCTCGACCATTCACTTCTCCTAAAACATTCCCCCCTCCCCCCTGGATCCCCGGAAAATTTGGGTCTTCCCTTGGATTTCCCCGTACCTCACTGATCCACCTTTTAGCGTTTCCCACTCCGCCACCCCCCTCCATTGCCCACTCCCCTGTTGGTTTTCCCCCAAAGGGGGCTGTCCTGGGCCCCCCTACCTTTTCTATCTACACTCCTTTGGGCCCGGGTCAGCTCAAAAAGTTCACAGGCTTTTTTAAAAGAAAAACCCCCCTTAAACAGTGACACCCAAACTCTTTCATCCCGGCCCCCGATTGTCCCTTTTCTTCTCTCCCGGGTCCCGACTGTCTTTTCCATTTTTCCTTCCCTTTTCCTCCCGTTTCCCTAAGTAAACGGGGGGAAAAATGAATTTTATTAAACCCTTCCCCCCCGTCCAAATCCAAACTTCCCCCCCGATCCCCTTTTATTTTCCCGTTAATGGCAACCCCTCTCTCACCCAGCAAACCGCAGGTCCGCTGCCTTGGATAATCTTTGAAATCCCAAACTTCCTTCAAAAACCCCCACATCCAAACCCCAACCCCTGCCTTCACCCCCACCTAAAAATATTTCCCCCGAAAAAAAAAAAAACCGCTCCCTTTCTTTTAAATCTGGGAAAACACAAAAATGCTTTTCCCCGCCCTCATATCTCCCGCCTGACTACTGCAAAAGCCTCCTCTGTGGCCTCCCAGTAGCACCTTCGCTCCCCCCCCAAACCATCCTTAACTTCTGGCCCCCTCTGATTTACCTCCTCCCCGCTACCCTTGCCTCCCCCTCTTTGGGTCCCTTCACTGGCTCCCCAATTGCCCAGCGAATCCAGTTCAACCACAACTTTTGACCTACAAGGCCCTTAAAAACTCCCCCCCTTCAAATTAATCTACCTTAATTTTCTAAATACCTCCCCCCCACGGAAAACCCCTGCTCCCCACAACCCTTTTTCTCCTTTCTCTCCTCTTTTTACTCCTCACATAACCGTTCTCCAAAAACTTCTCCCCTTCCCTGCTTCCCCCCCACTTTTGGGAAATCACAGCCCCCAAAACCTCAACTCTCCCCCCCCTCCACCAGCTTCAAAAAGGTTTAAACCCGAAAAAACCCAACCCCTTCAGGATTGCCCAAAAACCAAACCTTTTTAAACCCGGGGTTTTTCATCCCCCCCCAAAAAACAAGTCTGGGCCCCCCCCTTTTTTCTCTTTACCCCCCTTTCCCCCTAGAAATTTTAAGCCCCCGCGGGCAGGGCCTCTCTCCCTCTTACCAGTTGTTAGTCACTTAAATTTTCCCCTTTGTAATTGTCTGGGCCAAAGTTTTTTATGTACCCGCCTGAAATGTACAGGGGGCCCTGGAATCAAGGGCGCTCCAAAATAAATGATAATAATAATAAAATGCATCCTCCTAAACATGTAAATCAGGAAAAATCTTGCATACAGATTTGGCAGGGGCAAAACAAAACTGAGGCGGCTACCACCATTCGTTTCTAATGCTCTAAACAAATTACCTCACCTAATATTTAAAACATAATAAATGTGTACTGAAAGATAAATAATTCATGGAGAGTTCTTGAGAGACATCGAGTTCTTGAAAAAAAGAAAATGATCTGTGTCTGAAAGCATTGCCAGGACATGAACTGTGGAAGTTCTGCCTCATCATAATCTAAGAATATTGCAAAAAAAAACCCCCCATAAACCGTAAAGATTTTCAGCAAATAGCTTCTACCTCTTTTCACAGATACCTCTAAATGCTATTTTCTGTTTACATTTATCATACTAGTGTTATAATTGCATTCACAAATTATATAAGTGCATGCAGCACATATGATGCAATAATAATATGTGTGTATTTGACTTCTATGCTACCTCTCAACAGAATTTAACCCCTTAAGCCGAACGCCTGAAAAGTAGTTAATGACCAGAACATTTTTTTTTAGTTTTGGCCTCCTTACGTTTAAACAGTTGTAACTTTTTTATTTTTTCAATGACACAGTTGGATGAGGCCTCGTTTTATTCGAGACAAGTTGTACTTTATAAGGGCATAGTTTAAGTACACTTATAAATAATTGCAGTATTTTTTTTTTTACAAATTTTTTTTTAGTTTTTTTTAAATTTTTTTTACACCATTCACATTTCACACTTAGTAACTTGTTAGATTAATTCTAAAGGTTATTACGGTCGTGTGGATACCAAATATGTGTAGGTTTTTTTGTGCGTGTAATTTATGTACAATTTTTTTTATTAAATATTTATTTTTATTTTATATTTTTTATTCTTTTTTTTTTATTTTTTTTACACCTTTTGTGATTTTTTTGTACTTTTTTTTTTTTCTCCCCATGAAGGGAGAACTGTTTAACATTTTTTAACATTTTTTTTTACACTTGGTAAGGTATTAGCATATTCATATATGCTAATACATGCTAATCTGTATCAGTTTGACACAGGCAGTGATTAGGACAGCACACAGTGCGTCCTAATCACTGGCTAGTTACACAGACAACTCTGGGGCCACGCTAGGTCCCCAGAGCGGACTGTGCAGCCGGTCCCTGAGCTCTGTCGGGTGACCGGGCGTTCCGATCACCCGACAGAGCAGGGGAACCCTTTGATTGCGCAGCGGTAACGCACCGCCGCAATCAAAGGGTTAAAGCACCGGTTGTGGAGGTTTCATTCCGCTCCCCGCTGCCTGACGGACATGCTCTGGGATCGGGGATATGGAGTACAGCCCCCATCCCATGCGCAATTGCGGCGCCGGGCGCCGCAAACCCCGAGGTCTGCAGTGCGACGCCAAAAGACGTCGCTGCAGACGAACGACCTGAAATGCCCGCCGTCAAAAGACGGTGGGCGATCGTTAAGGGGTTAAAGGGATGGTTAAGTAGAAAATAATATTTTAAAAAAAAAAATCTCTACCAAAGATCAGCAGGTTTGTAATATAAGTTAATTAGATTTTTTGTGGACTTCCTGCACTACTTTAACATTAGATGACAGATAGTGCAGTAGGAAGCGGCTCTCTGTCCAGCCTACTCGATCAGGTGACCAAAGGGGTGTGTTTTTTGAAGGCAACCTCTGAAGCCACGCCCAGTTGATCCTGCCTCTCAAAGCTTTCAACATGTAGGAGGAACATTCACTGAGACTTTGGTTACGAAGGAGAAGGGACAAAGCACAACCAAGAATCCTGGGACTTGTAGTTTTTAGACAGGAAATGTTGCTGCTCGGCTGCAGAGAAGGAAGGCTACATACAGCACAGGGAAAAGGAGAAATTAGTACAAAAATAAAATAAAATTTGTCCACCCTGGGGTTTAAATGCAGTAAAAACCCACGTTTATTGAAGTGAATAAACACAAGACATCCAGGACAAAATCTCATACGCGTTTTCATGCCTCATTGACCGTGGCGCCTTAGTCGTGTAGCACAATTAAAGCGCAAGCACAAGACACGCCAATATAGCAATGCGTTAAATATTGGAACACAAACACACATGAGTAAATGATAAATGCCATGTCAAAATGGAACAAAACTAAAGCAAAACAAAACACAAAAGTAAGCAAGGATTTCAAATCCAAAGGATGATTATACATGATACCGCTAACATTAATATGTGCAAAATCACAATCCGCCTACTGTTGGAGGAACTACATATGGCAATCCTTGTGTCTTCAAAGTTAAGATCCAACAAAAGCAATCCGATGTGAGTAATAATCTTTTGAGCGGGTCTCCCGGCCTCTAGGTGGAACGGCGACTCTTTCTATACCTTGTGTATTTAAATTGTTGCACAACTCCCAGCATATTGGATCGCAGTGATCGCTTTGTTTTGTATTGTCCATTTTGAGACCGCCATACATTTTACCATGGTCTGTATTGTTATCCAAAATTAACATGCTATAAGTAGGCGTGTCCCATGTGCTTGCTTTAATTGTGCTACGACCTAAGGTGCCGCCAAGTTCAAAGGTCTCTAGAGAAACAGCGTAAGAATTTGTCCAGAATTGTCCTGTGTTTTACTTCACTTCAATAAACGTGGATTTTACTGCATCGTAAGCCGAGTCTGTGACATTCATCTCTATTTCTGGACTACTCGCTTTGCCGGCGAGTCCGTGCACGGCGAGCAGGAGTGTTCTGGTGACTGGTTAGTTTTCTCTATTAGTCATCTAAAAAGTTACAGAAGAGGTCATCAAGGGAGGTAAATGAAGACGCAGGCAAGATCTGAATAATTTTTATTTTGCTAGACAACCCTTTACTTCACCACAAAACCAAGTGGTAGACATGATAAAGGTTTTGCCACATCGAATCAATGGTTAACGCCAAACCTCCCAAAATGGGTGTCATTTTAATACACATTGTCCAAAATATATGTATTAAAAAAGTAAGACCTCTGAGAGCTGCATGCCCTGACTTTGATAGCCCTTAGGTTCCTACTGTTAACAGTTAAGCAATGACCAGGAGCTGATCCTGGCAGCTCTGGCCCACTGCGTTGTTTGTCACTTCTTATCTGATTGCAGGGACACAGGAACAAGCTATTGAGGGAGGAGAGGAAAAAAGCAGATGTTACAGAGCGCATCGTGCACTAGAGCTTTGTTTTCCTATTTCTCTGTAATAAGAATCCACTGAGTTGTAACTAATTATTCTGTAGTAAACCATGCAGATGCTTACCATGCTCAGTCTTCCTGCCTTTCCCCGCTTGTCAGTATCAGTGCGAATGCTGCCTGCTCGGATCTTATCTTTACACTGGAGCAGATAAGAGGGATAAAACAAACCGAATAGATTGTGGCTCAATACAAGTTATCTCTGTAGGTTTAGCGAAACATGATTGTCTCAACTACCGAGACTAATATCATCCTCGTGAACGTGCAATGTTGAGGGGGAGTCAATGACATCACGAGGGAGGTACTTGTTTTTTTTAAACATAGAAACAAAACGCCCCTTTTTTCATGCTCAAGAGTATCATGCTCAGGAGTATCAGTCTGTTAGGTGAGGAAATCACTTCTTGGCAAAACCCCTTTAAGTTCCATTTAAAAGAACTCTGTGGGTCTCCTGGGTGTTTTTAATTGCTTTTATAGCATCTAACTACAACTGTATGAAACCAACCGTCCCCTTTGCTTTCTAGCAATTATATCCTATGATTGCCTCCCGAGTTTCAAATTCAGTATCATATGTTCTAAGTTGTAGCGTGTAAATACACGCTTGTCATTTTCAGCTGGCCCAGATAGTGTTGCAGCTGAAAGTGACTGTACATGCTCAAATATTTTGCTTACCCACAGGAGAATTTGTTACATGTAAACATGCTTTATGTACACTGTCATGTTATAAGTACGTAGTCTTAGTGCCACTTCGTTCAACAAACGCTTATATGGGCACGTCCGTGGGAGCAACGGAATGGCGCCGTGTACTCCCGCCAGGAATTGCGCTTCAGTGAACGAGGCGCCAATCCCGTTCCCTGTATCATTACGGTAATCCACTCTCTCTCATAAAAACAGTCTGGATTCCGTCTCTCCTCCCCGCTCGGCGAATCTGCCGCTGGGGGGAGAAAGTGACATTGCACATTCATTTCGACGCGGACGCGCCTGTAAACAATGGCATTGTCTATGGGGCTGAGGAGCGGCCCCCCTGCCACCCGTCCGCCCGTAAATCACCCGGATTTGAGTGCGCTCAATACGGCTCACAAATCCGTCGGAATAAGCGTGTGACACGTCCATTAAGAACATCACCCAAAGCACTTTAGGGCTGTGATATGCCTAATTTTTATATTAAGTTAATTTAAGTTTTTTTTTTTTTCCTTTGGGATGATAGCTAACTTAAAGTAGCTAACCCTGCTCTTTTGATAAACCCAATAAGTTAGGAATTGCCACAGTGATGGAGCTCACAGATGACTGTGGCTGTAATCTCTGCAGTTGGTTAGTCTCCTGAACCCTGATGTGTCCACCAATGTACGCATGAATTTGCCAACATCTCATGCAGCCATTGGAGATCGGACTATCAGCCGCATCAGGGCCATGTATTCCTACTCTAAAACACCAGTCATATACAGTGATTGACCACCTTCTCTATTTGAGTCTGCATACAGAGACAGATGTCAGTCAGTGAATAGGACTGGCCGCTATCCTTAGGGCAAAATGAATAAATGAACAAGTTATACGGGCACTGTTCTAATGAAACTAAAATCAGTCTGCTTGACTCCTTGCGCTCCCTAGCATGCTGCCTGCAGATTGGACTGCATTTCATTAATTTGATTGAAAATTTTGCTTCTAATGAGCAGCAACCGTGTGCTGTGGACCAAACTTTTCCCATCAACTATTAGGCTAGGTCTACACAGCATAGGACAAAAAACTCATTAAAAACCAAAACCTAAAAACTACTGTGAACATCAGTTTTTTTTGTCCATAATAGCTGGGTTTCCGATGTGTTTTTTGGACAGTTTTTTTTAGCAGTTTTTAATGTATGCAAAATTCATATACCTTAAGACACCTTGGCAGTTTTTCAGCAGAACCATCCAAAATCCGCATCAAACAAGGTCTGCTGGTTTACATAGACTTCAATAGTAAATTTCTGCCTGCTCTGTCGTTTTTTTTGCAACATGTTAAAAAAAACAACCAGCAGCAAAAACGAGCAGAAAAAGAAGTCCTGTAGTCTCCACAGAACGTTTTTTACTATTAAAGTCTACGAGACCTGTTTTCAGTTGTTTTTTCAGCGCTCTTAGAAAACGAAAAAGGCCTCGTTCACACGGCTTATTTGGGCGCGGATTGGAGCCGTACTGCGCGCTGTATTTGCGCTGCAGTACGGCTCCAATCCGTCCCAGTAACTACGGTAATCCACAGTTCTCATAGAGAACTGTGGATTTCCGTCTCTCCTCCCCGCTCGGCGAATCCGCTGCGGGGGGGAGAAAGTGACATGTGAATTATTTATGGCGCGTACGCGCCGTAGATAATGACAGTCTATGGGGCCGGCGAGCTGCTGGCCTCCCGCCCCCGCCCCGCTGCACGGCTGTCGGCATAAATGCGGGGCGAAATCCGTCCCCCCAATTACGCCGGCAATAAGCGGTGTGAACGAGACCAAATGCTGAAAAGCTGTGCTGTGCAGACATAGTCTTAATTTCTGTAGGAAAAAAAAGCATTAGGCTATGTCTCCACCGCACACATTTTCAGTCGTTTTTTCTTTTCTAAAACTGCAAAAAAAAAACCTACTAAAACAGATCCCATAGACGTTAATAGTACAAATGTTCTGTTGTCTCCACAGAACGTTTTTTTTTATTCTGGTCGTTTTCTGAAAACATGTTGCAAAAAACGACAGAGCGGGGCAGAAAACTTACTACTGGAGTCTATGTAAAGCGCTGGACGTTGTTTGGCGCTTTTTTTTGCGGAAATCCATAGCACTTATAATGCTGTGCATTTCTGCAAAGAAAAAAAATACACAAAGTGCACCAAAAATGGTCTTTTTTTTCCCAGCTGTTTTTGACATACACTGGACAAAAAACCCTCTGTTCTCTGAAACGGTTTTAGGATTTGGTTTTAAGTGAGTTTTTTGCCCAGTGTCATGTAACCTAGCCTTACGTTTAGGGTGTTCTTGTGGGTTTTGTACATTTTTTGCAGAAATACAGAGCAATTAATGCTGTGCATTTCTAAAAAAAAAAAAAGCTCCATGCCAAAGCACCTAGATGTCACTGGCTTCAATTGGACGTATTCAGTCGTAATTACGCGCCGAAGTGCCAATTACGGGCTGAAAAGGCCATCATTACGGTAATCCACAGTTCTCATAGAGAACTATGGATTACGTCTCCTCTCTCTGCTCGGTGAATCCACCGGGCGGGGAGATAAGTGACATGTGAATTACCAGCAGCGTATACGCGCCGCGGGTAATGATTGTCTATGGGCCGGCGAGGTGCCGGCCCCCCCGCTCCTGTCCACACGGCGTAATTGCGGGGCGTAATTACGCCCTGCATTTAAGCCGTGTGAACATAGCCTTAGAGCATTTTTGTGTTTTTTTGTTTTTTAATAACAAACACTACAAAAAGCCGTGAAGGCTGATGGGAATTGGGATGCCCTTTTGGGCTGGTCTTTCGTTCTCGATTAGCTCATAGCTACTATAGTAAAAGATTTAGGTAATACATACCAATAGCAAAAGTGCTTATTTTTACTATCCCCATCATTACACATAAGATCTTTGTAGCGAGAAAACGCCTTTAAGTGGCAGAAAACCCTTTTGGTCCCTTCGGGCCCTGCCGTCTCTGCTTTCATGGTAGCTAGTAGTGTTGTACTTTGGATTTGGGCCAGCCTGAATCGAAGAGTCTCATATTTTGCTGGAGTTTGTCAGAATAACCATCTAATCAAGCAGGAGCGTGCCAATTAGACTGGCACAACGAGGTGTATTATTCATCATAGATGTGGGCAGGATTCTTATGGGACGCCTCAGTGAGGCCCACATCTACACTGAACAATATACAAGGTTTGCCATTGAGTTGTCTAAGAGGACTCCAGCCAGCATCTGAGTTGACACACCACGTTTCTGGCTTCTGTTTAATGTACACACCAGGCTGTATGCGTTAAACGGATGCCTCAGCCGGATACCAAGAACTGGCATCGGTTGCCCAAAGGGTCCCATTAAACATAAGTGGACTTTTCACATATAAATTATTTTCTGCATGCCCTCGTATGGAATAGTGTAGACTCCTGTGCTATTCTATACTATTTATTGCGGTATACAAGGTCACTCGTTTGGCCTTCGCTGAGCCATTTATCACTACAAATACATTTTTTTTTTTACCAGCATAAGCGCCCATTATAAACGTGGTGCGTGCATAGTCTAATACACCTCATTTTGCCAGTCTGTTAGGCCGCTGATTGGTTGCCAGGTTTTCTGACCAATTCCAGCAAAATTCCAGTTGCTTCAGTTCAGGCTGACCTGAATTCTAAGTGCAACACTAGTAGCTAGTTCTCATTTAATGGGGAATACTGATATTTACTAAGGTAGACAGTGGGAGAGCTGACAGTACCTCTTTAAAGGGTTGTCTCATGAAGACAATATCTGTTCATGTGTCCTATTAGGTTGTGTTCAGTGTTTTTTATGTGTAATTTGTAGCGGTATTTCTAAGCCAAAACACGGAAATGGAAGCCTTTTTTTTACATTATAGTCTCTCTCTCTCTCTCTCTGTCTCTCTGCAAGTTTCATTTCTGATTTTCACAGTGTGAACCCAGCCTTAGTGTATATCGCCTTCATAGATATGGCTGCCATATAATACTACATTTCCGCCACTGCAAGGAATATAATCCAATATCAGCAGCACACTACTAGCACTAAAAAAACAATCAAAAAGAGCATAGGAATTGGTGGAAAAACATTTCTACATTTCTGCTACTTTGAGTACGTGAAAAATTTGAGGATCTTAGAGTAAATTTTTGATCAAAACTGTGTAAGCCTACCTGCCAAACAACGAGACTTCAATAGCTTGTAGCTGGAATCTACTGTCCCTGAAATGTGGAGGTCCTAGACAGGCACCAGAGGGAAACAAGCATAGAGTTGCCCACTTATTAATGTCGCCTTTCGTTTAGCAGGTGGCTTATTACAGTTTTGATAATATGTACACTGAAGATCCCAATATTTCAAGTAACTCTAAGTAGTCAGAAATCTATTCCAATTTTTCTAGTCCTTTGATGATTTTAGTGCTAGTAGTACTCTGGTAGATATTGTTGTTTTGTAGTTCTGTTCTACAGCTGCACCTGATGCTCATATAAAAAAAAAAAAAAACTTTTTTGATGTGCAGAGCAAACATTATGTTTTCCAGGCTATAGTAATATGTCTGCAGGCTTCCCACTGCAAGATCATTGTGGCCTGGGATTATAAGACTCTCGAAGGGAAAGGCTACAAACAAGAGATTTCTGGTGAGAGTCTATTGGAAAATCTGAGTGATCTTGACATCTCCTACCAATGTCTGTTTTAGTAAATCTTGTCCTCTGTGAAATCACAATTCTGGAGCATCTTCTATCTGTTCCTCTGTTATTCCTCCTAGAAATGTATTACTGAATCTGTCAGATGGGTGTTACCAATTGGAGGGGGTGTCCCTGCACAGTCGGCTATTGTCCAGTCAGTGTGTGCAGGAATACACTCCTCTAGAATGGTGACGCCCATGTGACAGATTCAGTAACATCTCTAGGAGGAATAACAGAGGAACAGCACAACACAGAGATATAACAGAAGATGCTTCAGAATTGGTGTCTCATAAGACATCTCCTGACCTGTCTGTTTTAGTAAATCCTTGTGTTCCCTGTGTAACACCAATTCTGGAGCATCTTCTCTTGTATCTCTGTGTTGTGCTGTTCCTCTGTTATTCCTCCTAGAAATGTATTACTGAATCTGACAGATGGGTGTCACCATTCTAGTTTTAAAAGGGGTGTGTCCCTGCACACACTGACTGTCAGCTCTGATTGGACAATGTCTGACTGTGCAGGATAAACCCCCCTATTGGTAACGCCCATCTGTCAGATTCAGTAATATACTTCAAGGCGGAATAAAAGAAAAACAGCCCAACACAGGGTTATAAGAGGAGATGCTCCAGAATTGTTATATCAGAGAACAGGAGGATTTACTGACACATGAGGAGACGTCACAGGTCCCCTTATAATCCGCCCACTGTAAGGTGCTGTCTCCGGGTCGTAGTGCTGGTAGCCGGCTATAACTGCAGTGCCTTGAGCAGAATGGAGGCGGCGGCTGGTGTCGCGATCGCACGGAGTATCGCGATTACTGGCCGTGCAGTGATCCCGCCCCGCTGCCTGCATCGGAGCCGAGCGGGTTAAGCCCGGAGCCAGCTCTAAACTCTAATAAAGTGGCTGACTTCCTCTGGTAATTACAGGCTGCCGGAAGTACGTCACTTATCTGCTTTGGGCTTTTTTTCTGCTGCACTGTACAATTCAGTGAGGAGAAGCTTTCCTCCCCCTCCTGCTGTCTCTTTAAGAGCTCCGATCGCGGCTCTAACCTCTCCCCCATTTGTGTCTGCTTGTAGGATTGGAGGATCGGTGACCCGGGGAGGCCAGGGGCTTCCGTCCAGCACCCCATCCGGACGGAGAATGGAGGGGATGGCAGCACAGAAGAGGCTCGCCACTCGGCGTCTGTGATTCGGCTCTGGGGCTTCCTGTGTGGACATCTGCCGAGATCCATCCACCCGCCGGGAGAAAGGAATCAGGTTTATATTGGTGGAGGGGGTGTCCTTCCTTCCCTCCCACAACATGAGGGATCTGTGACCCCCTCCTTCTCCTTCTTCACCAGGATGCTGCTGCCTTTAAAGCTTCTTGGGCAGTGTCTCGGCCATGCAAATGGGAAATATTGTGGCAATCTGATGGCACGGAAAAGTTGCAATACAAGTGGTTACTGAGCAGGATTGTATTTGTGTGCAGGAGAGATTCCAAAGTAAACAGGAGCCGCTATTGCTGAGGGAAAGTGTCCAATTGCTCACTGGATTATACTCCATATCTCCATGGATATTACCTGCAAGACCCCCTTCTAGAAGTGGCCGTTGCATCCAGTTTTCACTATCACTTGTGCTTAGCAATTGGATTTGTGGATTCAAGGTCACTCGTCGGAATTTCCCTGTGGATTTATAATTAGCTTATTTGGGATTGGAGGACCATGGATGTCAAAATCAAACAGCAGAGCAGGAGATCCAGGTCTCAGAGGGACAGGGTGAGGAGAAGAGACCCATCTGTCAGGGATCCCCGAAACCAGAGCCCCTCCTCTGGCTCTGAAGCGGAAAGGGGCCTGGGAAAGGAGAATTCAAATCAGAATGGTAAAAATCCAGCTGCTTCAGCCAGAAATGCCAGACCGCCCAGACGTAAGCGGAGAGAATCCAGCTCTCAGGAGGAGGATATAATTGATGGCTTTGCAATTGCCAGCTTCAATACCCTGGAAGCCTTAGAGGTAGGAACGGGTCATGTCCCCTTTATATTTCTAGTGGATGTGCTGTTTATCTGGCCTTCATCTCTGGCATTATCCTCATCAACCTGTTCTTTGTCCTGTGTCACGGCAGCATATGGCATCGTGGCCAGAACCGCGTATCCTGCTGTCTCTGTAGGGTGGACACCACTTGGGTGCCAGTTTCATTTCCTTCTCTAGATGGTAAATGATGTCACTGCCCAGTAATTAGAGGTTTCCTTCTTGTTAAGCCAGTAGATGCCTTCATTGGCTCTACCAGTGGGTAGGTATAGGCACTGGCAGTGTAACCCATTGATTGCTGTTTCACATAATAGTGTAACAATGTCAAGGCCTTTTCATGCAGTTACAAATCGGTTATTAATAGGATAAATTCAGAAACTGCTACAAACAGTTGTGACCAAACTGCTTTAAAGCTCTCTTTTGTTCTTTGGATATCAGAAAAAGTGTTCTGTACCCGACCTTTGGGAATATACCTTATGCTTGTTATGGAAATGGCAGGTGCTCTGCATGTTGGTGGCACATACGGGGGATCTTTCTGCAGAGACATGGCACCTGATTCAAGGACAGCATTTATTAGCTGTAAGGATGCTGAAAACATTGAAGTTGGGCCCAGTGAACATCTGCATCAGGGGTTCTGCTCCATCAAAAATGAAGGAAAGAATAGCGCAGCATCAAGCCCTTTTTTCCCCTGTTAAAATGATGGACGTGACGGAAAGTGATGCACCCCACTGTAGTCAATAGGGACCAATGGACACCATTGTGCCAGCCATGTAACGGATCCGCTGTCGCCTCTGCGACAAAAACTCCAAATGGAACCTCTGACGCCAATGTGAACCTGGTCTTGGGCTTTCTTCTACCAAAGCACAACCCCATTGATCTGTGGTACTGCACTACAGTTTATGCTGGTGATTGTGTATAGGAGTCCGATGTAGTCATGAGCTGCATTAACTACTTCTCCTGCTTGTGATAAGTTGTTTCTTCATAAACTGCATAGGGAGAATTCTGTCAATCACAGACCGGCGTCAGTGTAATGGAGGAGTAACTAATACGTTTCTTGAGTGTATCGGACTCCTACTCACTATCACCATCATAAAGTTCAGTGCGGAGCAGTAGACTATTAAAACCCCATTCACACAGGAAGCCCAACGTCAATCTTTACATCCCTGTGTCTATACAGCTATTAAAGGGGTATTTAAAGTTCTTTTTTAACATAAACATTAAAAGGGTTGTCTACCTCATTAAAAAGTCATTTAAAATGCTTTCGGGCTCCAAGAAAAATGAAAAAAACAAAACTCCCCTTCCACTGGTCCCCGGTTCAGGCAGCGCGTCCACCCATTATGTCCGGATGGGGATGTCGCTGCAGCAGTCAGGTGCCCCTAACTTAAAGGGGTTGTCTCACTACATTGATTCATCTTACCTCAGTCCTGTTTTCTTGGTTTCATTTTGAATTCAGGGGTGTGTTTACGGGCTTCTACTAGGCTGTAGTAGAAGCTATAGCAACCAGTGCTGGCAGCCTATCATGAGATAACAAACAGGTATAGCTATAGCAACCAGTGCTGGCAGCCTATCATGAGATAATAAACAGGTCTGTAGCTATAGCGACCTGAGGAGCTGATGCAGCCCATACAAGAGGGGATATCTCAGAATAGGTAGGACACTGCTAATGGACATATATTGCAAAGTGACTTGTTTTTGCAAGATCTTTAAAATAAAAAGCAGCAATCCTTGTAGTGAGACAATCCCTTTAAATGCATGATGTACGTTAAGGGCAAATGACCGCTGCAGCTAATCAGTGGCCGCCAATCAATGACGCCCCCGTTTGAAAGTGATGGCGTGTTGCAGAAAATCAGGGGGGAAGTGCTGCTGGAACCGGTGACCAGGGGTAGGCGAGTACATCGTTTTTACTTGGGAACCAGGAGCTATATGGCTTTAAGTGACTTCTTTTTAATGAGCTGAATTACCCCTTTAAGTGCAGCAGAGTTGGGAAAATTTGGTGTGGACCCCCCCCCCCCCCTGCTTTTTTCCCATTCCCCTGACATTCTGTAGCACCCTGGGATTCTCTTCACTTGTGTGCCATTCATCACTAGAGGTTTGCACTCCATAGTAAGTGAATGGAATATAGGCATCTGCTGTTGAATGGCACTGGAAGTGAAGAAGAGCAGATCCCAGGCTGCTACAGAGAGGCAAGGGATTGGAGAGAAGTATGGGCTAGTATTTTTTTTCCCAACTTGGCATTAATTTAAAAAACCCAAAAAGTTAGAACACCCCTTTAAGCATTGTCCTCGAGTTGGACTCTGTTTTCCTATATTGTAGATGTTTAGGATGTACATTAGGTGCTTTGATATGAAACTGTTCACCAGACTAGAGGTATGATCAATCTGTCAGGTGTGATCACAGGTCTTAGAACTGTGGTCCTAAGGCTTGTCAGTCATTACCTTGTAGTTTTTACCCTGGTGGTAAGTTGTCGGTTCTGGTATGAGATTCTTATTACAGACTACACCTTGTCACTTTCTCAACATTCATGGCTTATGTATATTTAATGTATTAAAGTGACAGCTTTTAGGCAGTAGAACGCAGCAGTTTGGGGAGGCCGAACTATGATGGTGGATAAATGAGCCATGATTGTGAAGACCACGTTTTACAAAGAACCTAGTTTGTTTGGTTTCCTGTATAAAATAAGTGGCTTTTGTGCTCTGCACGCGGCTCATGTTTCTCAGTAGTTGGTGTGTTTTGTATGTAATAAAAAGTGGTGGTGTCATTATTTGTAGTGTTCAGGGGTTAATCCATATTGTTTGAGTTAGCGCTTCATGGTCCAAATCTGGCTTGGTGGGCAGATTGCGGTCCATGGTTAAGTTTGACTTCTTTCTTGTTAGTGGTACAGTATTCGAGAACTTGTATTCTTTCCTTTCAGGTTCGTTTTAGTAAGTACTTGTGTTGCTTGCGACATTCTGTAGCAGGTTTCCTCAACTCTTTGTTACATGAGTCCCCTGTTCTTCTTACAATATGATCACCAATTTGTCAGATGGGTGTGTCCCTGCACAGACTGCCATTGACCACTCAGAGCTGACAGAATCTGTGTATGCGGGGACACACCCCTTTTGAAAACTGGAATGGCAAGGGTGTGTTCAGATGGTGTCTTATGGGGCGTATTGTTGCGCATATTTCAGGCGTAATTTTGCTGAAATAAGTGTCAAAAAACACCCCTCCAAAAATGTTCAATGTAGCCTTTAATGTGAAATACATGGCATTAATCACACGCCACGTGTTTTATGATCGGAATTTAGCACACATCGGAAAAGCATTGACCTGTCGGTTCTTTTAGGTGTATATGCTCTATAACCGAGTTAAAGGGGTTGTCTCACTACATTGATTCATCTTACCTCAGTCCTGTTTTCTTGGTTTCACTTTGAATTCAGGGGCGTGTTTACTGGCTTCTATTAGGCTGCAGTAGAAGCCAGGTCTGTAGCTATAGCAACCAGTGCTGGCAGCCTATCAGGAGAGGTCAACAGGTCTGTAGCTATAGCAACTTGAGGAGCTGATGCAGCCCATACAAGAGGGGATATCTAGGAATAGGTAGGACACTGTTAATGGACACATATTGCAAAGTGACTTGTTTTTGCAAGATCTTTAACATAAAAAGCAATCCTTGTAGTGAGACAACCCCTTTAAGTATAGGAGGCAGAAATCTGCCTCCGGACTATTGCATGTCGTTTGCGCCGTTGAAAATATGCGCTTGCATATTGCAATGTGTACTTACGTGCCAGAATACGCTGCGTAAACCCAGCTAAGACCCATCTTACTGATTCAGTAATACATTGTAGGAGGAACAGCACAACAAAGTTATAAGAGAAGAGGCTCCAGAATGGGTACTACCCAGGGAACACAAGGATTTACTAATCCAGACATGTCAGGAGAAGCAAACCTAAAAGGTTAGGGGCCAAAAAACAAATGTCCTGGCACATTGGTCACATGGCGTCCAGTATGATGGAATCTGCAGCAGAGGCTGAAATACACATGTGAAATAAGCCGTACAGCTGTGTGTCGCTGAGCCTGTAACGTGCAGCTCCAGGCATATTCTCCCACATTGGGCATGGAGAGATGGGCGTGCAGGCTGGGCGCTACGGATTCCGAAGTGACCTTATGGTGCCCAGCAAACACTACACATGAAGTCTATACTATACTCACCGCTTGGATATGAAGAGATGCAATCCTATCACATCGCTGTATCAGGTGGTAGAGTATGCCTGGAGGGACACTTTATGTAGAGTAGTGATCTATGTGCTCAATAAGATTGGATACACTTGTACTGGAAGTTGGGCCTAGGCCGTGCAGCACACACCTGACTGCTCACTACTTCCAGGCAAGTCACCATTTCTTAAGTAAACAGCATTTGCTAAGTAAACAGTACTTGTCTCTGCAAAGTAGAGGGGAATGTTTATTTTTATTAAAGCCTTTCTTCTTGTACATGGCAAACAGCTCCAGATTCTGCTCTCACATTTAATCCTTCTGCTTCCTACAACTCTTTCCCCCTAATGTACACAGTTTGTGTTGCTGTAAACCGGCTTATTTTTTTTTTTTTGGTTTCATCGAGACGTAAATGACGATTGTTTAATGGTTATAACAGCTGTTATGAGCAGATCTTATTATGTCTACACAAAGTTATAGAAGATACATATAAAATCCCGCCCAAAGAAAAAAAAAATTCTGCTAAAAAAAAAACGTAAGTGGGCATAATTGTGTAGTAAACATACTTTTAGAGTTAATCACATATGGGGGAGACCACACTTCTACCTTCTATATGTTGATCTGCTGCTGCTGAACAAAAAATTACAAAAATGAACATGAAGTTCTTAGTTAACTTTTTGATGAAACTGTATAAGCTCACTTGACCTCATTTCAGTGGTTCCCTACACTAATCGGTGTAGCACTGTACGGCGACCACCTGCAAACACCAGCAAGGGAAATAACCCAGTGGAGAAGCAACACCGCTGCACCCCGTATGTGAAACATTTAGGCTATGTTCACACGGCGTAATTACGGCGTGTACAGTATGCCCGCAATGACGTCGGGTGATATGGGAGTCGCGTTGATTAGCGCGTACTCCCGCGGCATGGAGGGGGGGGGGGGGCGTCAGCCATTGACATGCATTGCTCGCGGCATATATTCGCCGCAAGTAATTGACGTTTCACTTATCTCCCTGCACGTACAATACGATCGTATTGTACGAGCGGGAAGAGGCGGCGTAATCCATAGTTCTGTATGAGAGCTATGGATTACCGTAATTTTGGCGCGCATCTCGACCATATTAGAGCGCAAATACGACGTGAAATGCATGCCGAAATTTGCCTGTGTGAACATAGCCTTACAGGTGTTTATTAAGGGTTAAAACAGAGCCAATTGTTAGTCCGAATGTACAGCTGCATGGAGCTGGCGCCAAAAGGATGCCAAATCCAGCAAATAATTTAAGAGGTAGGCACAGAAAAAAAAAGTTGTCATAATTCTCAATAACTACTTTTAAAGAGAACCTGTCACATAGTTTATGCCCCCCTTGCTGAAGGCAGAACACGATAGTGTCAGACCTGCTGTTTCCAGCGCTGTGTCCCTTATTCTGTAAGATGCTGGAGTTTTAGAGTATTTAATGCTCAAATTGCAGTTTTCAGCCAGAAAAGAGTCATTCAAAGAGTCAGTTTTTCATGCCCCACCCACTTCACAACTGACTAACTTATTACTTTAAATAGGGAGAACCATGTGAATAACTACCAGGTGGGTGAGGCTAGCCTTTGATGGCAGGGGCTAACACCTACTCATGAATAAGCTGGACTTTTTTCTGTCTGAAAGCTGCAAGATTTGAGCATTAAATACTGTAGAACTCCAGCATCTTACAGAATAGGGGACAGCGCTGGAAACAGCAGGTCTGACACTAGACTGTGCTGTCCTCAGCAAGGGGGGCATAATCTATGTGACAGGTTCTCTTTAACTTTGTTGGTGCAAAAGAAAATTACAAGAAAAAGAGAAGATGCCAGCTGTAACACTACATGGTATTATGCATAGAAAACAAACTTCTTGGTGGGAGGCAACGCATAATGGACAAAATAAAAACAGTTTACAGCAAAGCCAAAAATTCTTAGAAAAACTTTATTTCTTAAAAAATAAAAAAACTCACTGTACTCAGAGCTGCAATAGAACAAAATAGAAGAGAATTGTGCACATGAGCGATTAGCTCAAGATTCTTAGCCAAAACTTTCGGGGACCCGTTCTCACGAGGTTGGGCCTACACCTATCAGACTATGATAGCATTTCCATTCGATAAGCCATCAAAGTTTGTGGTGGGAATACCCCTTTAATAAACGTGAGGCAATGCATTTGGTAACTTCCTTCACACGGTGCCCGATTGCTGATGGTTGTCACATAATATTAGTTTTGTGTACTTCACTTTGCATTAAAAGGCTACATGAATATGCGATGGGGAAATGTATGTTCTCTTCAGTAGTGGTCCTCTATTAATCTGTGAATTGGAGTATAGAGGTAGTATGTAGCACTATGTTGTCTCTAGATATAGCAGTGTCTGCACAATGCTAAAGCCATCACTTGGTTGTTGGATAACATGGCGGTGGCACACTTCACTTTCAAGCAACGAAAGACCCTTTTGAAGTGGTGTAAGAAATCTGAGCATATGCGTGAAGGACAACAGCAATGGTGACGGGAGTTTGGAAGAGAACCACCAACACACCTGGCAATTGCACCCGCTTGTGATAAGTGTGAGACCTGTGGCACCTTGGCATATCGGAGAAAACCAGCTGGGCAACAGGACCGGCCCTGCAAACACTATAACCAGTGTTATCCATGCAGTGTCCGAATGTTAACGGCGCCCACATTGCGCACCCAATGTGATAGCAGGCGTTGTCCAGGACTTGCAGCTATCCTTTCATGTCTGTATCAATCTAGTAACAAAGCTTTCGTTAAGATATTTATGTTGAAGTGTATGTACATTTTTCAGCACCTCTGTAAAACTATTCCTTTTTTAGATAGCAATTTTGGCGGAGGAGAAATACTTAGTTTGTGTTAATGAAATGGAAGAGTAATAAGAGGTTTTTAGTGAACCTCTTTGTATGTGTATAAACCTTCTGATTTTAATGTGTCTATCCACAATGTGATTGCAACATTTACAACACTCGGAGGATTAACTGCACTATTTATAGGACATGCTATGTAATTTTATTCACACAATGATATCATTCACAGGGTAGCCAATCCTTAAGGGAGGGGAACATAGGACCAGGTCACTGCAGTGCCCACAGGAAAGAGATGATTCTGTAGCACTAGCGGGCTGCACTAAAAATGTTGAAGAACTTGGCTGGCCAGTAAGGGTATGTTCACGGGAGAAATTACGGTAATCCATAGTTCTCATAGAGAACTATGGGTTACGCCTCCTCTCCCTGCTCGTACAGTATGATCATATTGTACACACAGGGAGATAGATAAGTGACATGTCAATTATTCACGGCGAATACGCGTCGCGAGTAATGTATGTCAATTGGGACGGCGGGCTACCGCCCCCTCCTGCACCGCGGAGGTACGTGCTAATCAGCGCAACTCCCAAATCACCCGGCGTATTTGCCGCCGTCCTGTATGTGCCGCAATTACGCCGTGTGAACATAGCCTAAGCATTGTTTTTATTGGACAGAGTTTGAGGCATTTTTGTGTTTTTACAGGAAATATCATACAAAATACCGGAAACCTCATACATATGTGTTTGGTTTGCATTTTGCAGAAACCATTGAATTTAATGCAAACAGTACAGACCTAAAATGCATGTTTTACTCGCATGCATGTGACATTTTTGCATGTCATGTATTTAGAGAAAAGGCCACATTTTTCTGTTTGAAACAATGGGATGCTTATTAGGGCATTGATGGAGCAGAATTTGCACGTTACAAGCGTTAATATGCGATCACAGCCTTAGACCGCTGCAGTGGAAATACCTGGTTGGCTGCAGTTTCCCCAGCAACATCCTGAACCTGCTTAGGGTGTCAGAGCAGAACCAGCTGGTCACTTCAAGGGCTGATGAGACAACACCTTCAAAGTTTGTTGGGAATAAACTTACAGGATAAAACTGTTGTTTCTAAGGGGTTAGTTTCCTTTTTTATGACTTTTCAATAATGTGGTTTGTGTCGTTTTATTTTTGTCTCCCTGTCTGGCACATGACACCTGTAAAACTGTCATTCAGATATGTCAGAGTTAGCCTTTAGGCATCACGAATTGTCAGAGCTGAGCGTTTACACATACATTTAGGCTAAAGTTGTTCGTTCTAACACTGCTCACAACTCTTCTAGTTATATTTGGGACTTGGGGCATCTACTTTGTTTCTGTCTGAGGGAACTTTACCCACGGCATAGCAATACACTCATATTTTCGCTGCTTTTAGGATCTTAAGAGCGCCGAAAATACTATCGTTCAGACAGCCCCATAGACTCCAATAAAAAAAATAAAAAAAAACTACCTGTAGTCACCACAGCTCGTCTTTTTCCTGCTCAGCTTCTGTATCATACGCCGGCGCTTTTAGTTTTTTTAGCGTTTTTCCCATACAATTCAATTGTATGGATGACCTAAAAAAAAAAAAAAAGAGAACCGACCGCATTTTTTGCACAAAACATGGCAAAAACCGTGGTCCTGCATCGGGAAAAACTGACAATTTCAGCTGGTTTTTGTCCGATGCAGTGTAGCCCTAGTCTAAAGGGGTTGTCTTCCAGAGCAAAAAGCAACTTTAGCTTAATGATTCCTATCTCTTCATGGTTAGTTTGTGGGTGGATCTATAGCAGTGATCAGCATATCAGCTCTTCTCAGCTGACATGAGAGCAGGAGATCCTCTGTATAGAGCAGAGAGCTTCAGAGCTAAAGTAAACAATCAAGTAATTACTTTCCTTTGTATGTGTGAGATAACATACACTGTTCTCAAGCTGCCTTAAAGGGAACCTGTCACATAGTTTATGCCCCCCTTGCTGAGGACAGCAAAAGCTAGTGACCTGCTGTTTCCAGAGCTGTGTCCCTTATTCTGTAAAATCTTATGCATGAGAAGGTGTTAGCCCCGCCCACCAAAGGCTAGCCCCACCCACTGACCGTTATTCACATGCTTCTAACTATTCAAAGTAAGGTTTTCAATAGGTGGGGCTTCAAAGGGGCCGTTTTTTTTTCTATTTTTAAAATGCTCTGTGAGTGGCAATTACTGGCCGAAAACTGCCATTTGAGATAATTCAAACCTAGCATCTTAGTAGGGAACGATGGAATTTCCCTCTCCCCCCGCCCCGGCAAAAGCCCGCCGGGGGGGGGAGATAATTGACATGTCACTTTTTTTGCGGGTTTTCGCGCCGTCTGGTGTTTTTCTATGGGGGCCGCGAAGTCCGGCCCCCTGTTTTACTCCCCCGCCCCGCCCCCCCCCCCCCGTCCACACGGCTTAATTGCGGGGCGAAATTACGTCCCGCAATTAAGCCGGGTTTTTAACATATGCCTAATGGGTTTTAATCAGTTGAGGTGGGGGGGGCTACCCAAGGGGGTTTTTTTTTTTTTTTTTTTTTTAAAAGCTTTTTGAATTTTTTTTTGGTGAAAACTGAAATTTTTGAGCATTAAATACATGAAACCTACAGCATCTTACAGAATATGGGACACAGCGCTGGAAACAGCAGGTCTGACACTACCTTGTTCTGTCCTCAGCAAGGGGGGCATAATCTTTGTGACAGGTTCTCTTTCAGTCCTGTGTGCTGACTTATGGTAATGTCACTAAGCAGAGAGAGAAGAGAGTAGGTTTGTAACCTAGAGAAACCTGTGTGCACTCAGAGCAGATAAAATCTCTTATCTCCTTACCAAAGCTAAGTAAAGCAATATATTTGTAGAGTCTTGATTTACCATTCCGTACTTGTTGAAAGCTAATCTTTGTAGTGAGACAACCCCTTTAATACTGTTCATTCATCACAGATATTTTACCTCTGATGCAGATATTTAAATATTGCTATATCTCAGTAATCCTCAGCAACTTTTCCTAACAACTTGGGACTCTATGAGCAGCTGTACAAATAAAAATCTTACACAACACCGACCCACATGGTTCGTGAAAGACCACACGAAATAAGCACCCAAACTTAGGTTTGGTCCAAATGGTTCAAATAAACTCCCAGACAAAAATGGAGAAAAT
Organism: Phyllomedusa bahiana; assembly: GCA_025379985.1. NCBI lineage: Eukaryota > Metazoa > Chordata > Amphibia > Anura > Hylidae > Phyllomedusa > Phyllomedusa bahiana. Next base: position 340,952 of record JAODAL010000135.1, on the reverse strand, counting down.
GGTGATGTAAGTAGAGGAAAAAGTCAATTGGGACAGTGAAGACAAGGTGGCAATTATGGTAAAAGACTCAATTTATTGGTATCCATACATACAGTTAAAAAATCTATGAGGCATGGTGAAAAAGAAAGCATGCACCTAGACACTGCACCTGCCGACGAGTTTCTGGCACTACGTGCCCTTAGTCATGGCAAGGCAAGAAAATGGTGAATACATCAGGTAACAAAGAATCTCTATCCACGATTCAGAGTCCTACATCATCTTGCTCTGGAAGAAGTCATTTCTCCATAGATAAGGCAGGTAATCACCAGGGGAACGGCTTAGTTCTCCTGGACACAATCCCTCCATCCACCACACTATTGTGTCTGGCACAGAAAGCGTTTACTTTTGGGAAAATAGAGCAAACCTTGCCTAAAAGTGGCTACATTTACCCTGCTGTCCCCTATGGATTCGCCAGAATGCTTTTTTCAGCTGAACTAAAGCGCATTGTGAACCCAACCTAATAGAAGAACCGTCCTTTTTGGGCACTGCACATCTTAGGGCTTTTGCCATTCTCCATTATTTAATTTTATGATTGTGGGTATATTACTTTTCTGGTATTCTTTCAGATACCACCATACCTAGAGTATCAAAAATAAATATTTTTTCTTAAATTACCATAAAAGATGGAAGTTCCTTTAAAATACAGTCATACCAAGAAAATATAAGTGACCATACCAGCGTGTACCGCCAATAACAGAATGTGATGTGATCTAATGCACTATTCCTATTGAACCCTACTTGGCCTATCAACACCCTAATAACTAACCAAGGGGTGACCGCCCCCCAAAAAACATTCTTGTCCATATTACATCATATCCTATTTTTGCCTCTAGCCAGCATTGGAGTGGATACAGCCTAGTATGCACTGTTGTGCTATTGTACACTTACATTTCTTCATATGATCACATCTTAGCTGGAACTCTCTTCTTTTATTGTAATTTAAGAAAAGTTAACTTTTAGTTTTTCGTACTCTGTTATTAGTACGCAAAAATCTATATCACAACACAGACAGTCCCTACATGAACGTCATAGTTCATCATTACATACGGTTGGAAAAAGACATCTGTCCATCAGTTTCAACTAATGTGTATGAAAGGAGGGAGATAAAGGAAGGTAAAAGGGGATAGGGCCAGGTCACTGCTTTGAAAAGTAATTGGAGCAAGACACATAAGGAGCTGTCGCATGATATTTCTGGACAATTCTGATACGCTGAGCCACATCGCCCTTCTCATTTATATACTCTGCACTTCCACCATGTTTTACTGTGTTGAATGCTTTCATAGCAGCCTGATTTAGAGACCAGGGACAATAACTGAACATTTTGGACTATGTATTACAGAGTTATGGAATTATGGCCATGAACACAGTAACCAACACACATTTCATGCATTTTTGAGATTGTAATACATTATCAAGGCATGAAAGCAGCAAAGTACTGCAACCACAGCATATCAGAACATCTTGATAACAAAATTCATGTTAAGACTTCTCATTTATTACCATATAACAGTGCGTTACATATTTCACAAAGCTAGTTTTGTTGTTCTGTTAACTGAATACATTGAACATGTAAAAAAAAAATGGAAAAGTCTATATTGGGCTCAATTCACATGGCCTTAGCAGTGCCCAATTAGCTTATTTACCAGTAAAGATCTTCGATTAAGGTATCTATACGTCCCTATTATGCCATGAAGGCCAAAAAGTGTAATTGTGTCCCCATTCAATTAGTATTCATTGGAGTTTGGTGTATGAAGTAGGGAAGTCCTCTGAATTATTCCATATGGCGGCATACAGTATAAAAAGAAAATGTATGCTGGGCGCACTATGGATTGATTGGGTCTTTGTTTTGTTATTTACCTATGTATGATAAATGACACTATTATGTCAGGAGACCCAACGATGCACTGTGAAAAGAGCCATAGGCCAGGTTCACATCTGCTTTGGAGTTTCCATTCAGAGCCTCCATCGCAGAGGTGGTGCCAGATCTTTTTCATGATTGATACCTACAGTGCCTGACTGTTTCTCATTGACTACAGTGGAGCCTGACTGATGCTGCACATCGCTCTATTATAAGGCTAGGTGTACACCGCATAGAACAAAAACTCGTCGAAAACCAAAACCTAAAAAACACTTTGAACCTGAGTATTTTGTCAGTTTTTTGTCCAAAGCAGCTGGGTTTCTGACCAGTTTTTGGGCATGCTTTTTGGTTTGGTTTTCTGGACAGTTTTTGATGTGTGCAAAATTCATATACCTCGTTTAAACACCTGGGCAGTTTTTCAACAGAACCGACCAAAAAACAAATAAAAAATGTCCAAAAACAATCCAGCAATTTACATAGTCATCAGTAGTAAATTTTCTGATGGCCTCCATTGGATTTTCAAATATGTTCCTAAACCGCTGGCGCCCAAAAAAGAGCAGGAAAAACAACCTGTATAGACTTAGCTTTAGACTCATAAAGGAACCTCCAACACAGATGTGAACCTGGGCTTTTTCTTGTATTTTCTTCAAGGTAAAGGTTTGTGTTCTCTTAGGCTATGTTCACACGGCTTATTTTGGGACGTATTTCAGCCCATAATTCGCGCAGTACGGCACGAATTACGGCTGGAATACGTCCCAGCCATTACGGTAATCCACAGTTCTCATAGAGAACTATGGGTTACGTCTCCTCTCCCTGCTCACACAATACGGCGAGCGGGGAGAGAAGTGACATGTCAATTATTCACGGCGTATACGTGCCCAGAATAATGCCTCGCTCCTGCCCTACCTCCATAGACACGGCGTAAATGCAGGGCGAAATACATCCCGCAGTTAAGCCGAGTGAACATAGCCTTAATGCTAAGCTCAAAACTAGAATCCTTTCTAGAGAAAAGAAACACATTTTTTTGTAAAGGAAGCTTTTTCTGTTCAAATCTCCATTCCCATTTTTACTAAAAACAAAAAACTGAAGATTGCATGGATCCCAGATTTAAAAAAAATAAAATAAATAATCTACATTGGATTTGATAGTTGGATGGTTTCTGGTCGGCTTTTCGGCAGATTTGGTATCTAAAATCCACCGAATATCCAACTGTAACCATTGTCCCATAAACTGCAATAGAAAATCCGAACTGTTGTCTACACAGCCTGGATTTTCTGTTGTCGGATTTCTAAATCCCAAGCCCTCTGAAGTTAGAACATGTTCTATCTTCTGGTGGAATCCCGTGGAGTTCAATGTACTGGGCTGGCGGTAAATCTGAAAACAGACAGTGTTTTTTTTGCTCAAACCTGTGCCAAAAACAGCGGTACAGCAAAGTGAAAATACTGTAGGATTACTGACAGCATTTTAAGGGTATGTTCACACAGTGTTTTTTGAAGTGTAAATTTACGCTTCAAAATCAGCTTCCGAAAACGCCTGATTAGAGGGGTATTTTGAAAAAAAACTATCGCCATTGTTGACTATAGGGATTTTACAAGAGGGAAACACCAAGAATTGACATGTCGTCGTAATTGCATCCAAAAAAGGGCTTGTAATTAAAGGGGTTTTCTCACTACAAAGATCATATCTCTAATGATGGGAACAGTAAAAATAAGCCCCTCTGTAATTGGTTTGCATTACCTAAGTCACTTTGTATAGTAGATATGAGCTAATCTGTGCATATATAGCTATTTCTGCAGCAGCTGGATGGGACACACCCCCCTTTTCCGTGATTGGCTGGCTGACATTTCATTCAGCCTGTTAGGACACACCCCCAGATGGGAAAAGCCCCTTGTGCTGTGATTGGCTGCCTGCACACTCTGTGTTTACTCCCCTCTGAGCTGTGAAAAACGAGCTGCCTGAGATTGCTGTGTGTGTAAGGGCTGCCTCAGCTTCTCTACGTGATGGCTCTCCAGTGATAGTTCTGTGTACTGAGTAAGTGCTAGATGCACTCTCCCCTCATATAACACAGTCTTATACCCTGTGCTCCCCCCATATAACAGCCTTATACAGTCTGCCCTCCCTCCTGCCTGATAACAGAGGAGGGAGGGAGGGAGAGGGCAGAGAGCATTCCTCCAATTAGTTTCATCAGTTCAGGCTGTGTGTATAACATCAATTACACCAAGACAGAGGTACTGGTTACAAGGAGCTTGTGCAGCCAGAAGCATAGCAGGAGGGCTGCAAAGTTGACATCCTCCCCCGTCCCCTGCACACACAGAATGATGATGTCATAACTCTTCAATGAGGGGAGACACGCCTGCTGAGAGGAGACACTCGCCCCTGGATTTGAAACTGATGGAGACAGCTCAAGTGTGCGAAAGCTTCAAATGATAAAACCCCCTTTAAGCTTCTTAAATAAGCTTGGTGTGAACAACAAGGCATATTTTACATTATATTCAATGAGGAATTATTATTTATTTTAAAGCGCCATTGATTCCATGGCACTGTACGTTCAAGGGGGGGTTACATACATATCTCAAACAAGTACAATGATGACGATTAATGACTTAAAACTGGCACAGAGGGAGAGAGGACCCTGCCCGCATGGGCTTACAGTCTACAAGGAAGGAGGAAAGAGACAGGACATAAGGGACATGCGTGTTTGTGGTGTAGTACAGTGGCAGCAGGGTTATTGTTGGTTATAGGCAATCCTGAAGAAATGGGTTTTCAGGTTGCTTTTGAAGTTGGTGAGAGAGGGGGAGAGTCTGAGGTGTTGGGGCAGTGAGTTCCAGAGTATGGGGGAAGCACGGGAGAAGTCTTGGAGACGGTTGTGTGAGGAGCTGATAAGAGGAGAGCAGAGTAGAAGGTCCTGTGAGGAGCGGTGATTGTGTGAGAAGAAATATCTGGAGATTAAGGCAGAGATGTATGGAGGGGAGAGGTTATGGAATGATTTGAAACTTGTCTGGGGCTGATTTTGGTCAGTTTTCTAGTGTGTAAAATGTGCTAAAAAGGCCCCTAAACGCTGTGTGAACATGCCCTAACTTATGCCATGTAGACATAGCCTAATCATTTTGGAGTATTTCCCTCTTCCGAGCAGTTTCCTCACATCCTCCTGTATTCTCATGATCTTTCTGTAGCTGGTGACCTGGGCACTTTGCAGCCTTTCTTGCTGTAAGTGGCAGGTTATCACAAGAGCTTTCAGCGAGTGACTGCAGAGGCTTCTAAGCAATCTGCTTAAAAGTGCTGAAAAGTAACCCTAGAGTGTCCTCTGCATATGAGCATGACCTAAGGAAGGGCACTGTTTTCTGGGCATGTTTGATTGGTGGTGTCCAGGAACATGGAGGCATAGTACAGGGTAATATCTGGTTTACCACGCCTTTGAAAATAAACCTGCTGCTGCGAAGAGGGGCATTGGCAAGGGTTGGCATTCTCCATGTACTCATTACAAGTGCTTGAGCGGCAGACTTGTTTTCATGGCCCATTTTAGAGTTCCCGTTTTGCCTTCTATTTTTATTTTTTAATTGCAGACTTGAGAAAAACATCGAGTTGGGAGCTGTAACCACTTGGTTTTGTTTCTATGCTTCAAGTAGTTCTTCTTTTGTTTTCCATTCACTTTTCCAGCAGTCAATGATTAGGGGAGATTGGCCTTCTCGGCTCTCTTTCTTGCAGTAATTAGAGCGCCTTTTGTTTTTTGTGTAATTTTTTTAAAAGAGGGATTGTGGAAAACAAAGGCATCTGAAAGACAGGAGTGTATTATCCTCCAGTCTCTTGTACGGGTACAGAGAAAATTTAAATAGGCCATAATAACTTGGTCTTTGCCATCATCCATCTCTGCTTCTAATGTGTTATCCTTTTAACACCTTCATTGTCTCATGGCTTTTTCTCAGCTGTCCATGTTTTCCTGCCTCTACTGAGCGAATAGAATTATAGAATGGACACGTGTCACCACCATTAGTAAATTATTCATTTCAGCCCATATTTCTTAATGTGGTTTATTTCTCCTATCTGACAGGAGAATGTGATAGAGGAGAGAAGCTGAGCTCTGTGATATATAGAGTTATATGACAGAGAGAAGCTGAGCTCTGTGATATATAGGGTTATATGACAGAGAGAAGCTGAGCTCTGTGATATATAGGGTTATATGATAGAGGAGAGAAGCTGAGCTCTGTCATATATAGGGTTATATGATAGAGGAGAGAAGCTGAGCTCTGTGATATATAGGGTTATATAATAGAGGAGAGAAGCTGAGCTCTGTGATATATAGGGTTATACGATAGAGGAGAGAAGCTGAGCTCTGTGATATATAGGGTTATATGATGGAGAAGAGAGGCTGAGCTCTGTGATATATAGGGTTATATGATAGAGGGAGAGGAGCTGAGCTCTGTGATATATAGGAGTATATGATAGGGAGAGAAGCGGAGCTCTGTGATTTATAGTGGTTTATGAGAGAGGTGAGATGCGGAGCTCTGTGATAGGGGTATATGATAGCGGAGAGAAGCTGAGCTCTGTGATAGATAGGGTTATATGATAGAGGAGAGAAGCTGAGCTCTGTGATATATAGGGTTATATGATAGAGGAGAGAAGCTGAGCTCTGTGATATATATAGGGGTATATGATAGAGGAGAGAAGCTGAGCTCTATGATATACAGATTTATATCATGTGAAACAGGATTTCTGAGTAAAAAGCAGATAAAATAGTAAAAAAAAAGTGGATGTCGTGTTGATTTTGCCCACATACAGTGATTGCTCTGTACACACACTGATGCAGGGACAGCTGTCAATCACTGTAGGGGGGAGGGGTAAGTAGGACTTGCGCTGCCTCCTAAGGCCATGTTCACACGGCTTAAAATGGGCCGTATATCGGTCCGTAATTACGCGCCGAAGTGCGCCAATTACGGGCCGAAAATGGCCCAGTCATTACGGTAATCCACAGTTCTCATAGAGAACTGTGGATTACGTCTCCTCTCCCTGGTCGGTGAATACGCCGAGGGGGGGAGATAATTGACATGTGAATTACTAGCGGCGTATACGCGCTGCTGACAATTCAAGTCTATGGGCCGGCGGAGTGCCGGCCCCCGCTCACTCCCCCGCTCCCGCCCCGCCCCCGGTCACACGGCGTAATTGCAGGCCGTAATTACGCCCTGCAAATACACCGTGTGAACATTGTCTAAGAAGTAGTCCTATCAGGGTTTACTTTGCCGTTTACTCAGAATTCCTGCTCCGAGTCATATAAAGCCATACACTCCAGAGTTCAGCTTCTCTTCTCTCCTTCTGTCATATACTATTCTCAGGGTAGATTAAACCACCTGAAAGGTTCACTTTACAGGTTAACTTTAAAAGGGGTTTTACAGCGAAGTAAAATTGACGTACAAAGCTTGTAAATTAAATAATAAAAATTTACCCATTCATCATTATTTAAAAATTCTTTATCATTTTTGTTTTAGCTGCTCCCTTAGTGATCCATAGTGTACAGCTCATCTCCAGAGGATAAGGCCAGTGCTGAGAGCTCCTCAGTCCTGGCCGCACATGCTCAGACATCACCTCTCCTCTCAGGCAGCTACTGTCAGTCTATTCCCTGCTTAATAATCACACACACTCACTGCTGAGCGAGGGTTCAGCCCCAGGTGATTCTACTCCTGTCCTCTGTACTCCTTAGTAATTAGTCAAACTGTGAAAATGAATAAAAAGAAACCTCAATCGGGTATGTGCATTGAGGAAAAAAACAAATCTATACTATATAATCCTGCAGGGCTTTGAACCTAGAACCCCTATGTTAGAAGGCTGAATCTCAAACTACTCAGAGCTCTTTACATAAACAGAACTTTCTGTGACTAGAGTAAGCACACTGTGGGAAAAGACATGGTGATGTCAGCCGGCTGGGTCACATGATATGCAGTTCAAACAAATCATACATGCCTCCTTTTGAACACACTGAAAGCTGAAACAGGACAAATAAGGCATGAAATGCCTTTTGTGGCAAAACCCCTTAAAGGAATATTAGGTCTTAATGCCAGTACTACACAAATCAATGGTACCAAGGCGCTGCTGCTGATCTCTCTTTCAAGCTTTGTCTGAAATACTCAATAGACAACATAACGAATATGGCACAATATAATAAAATAAGATACATGAACAAATCTATGTCTATGCTGCATGTTCATATTACAGAAAGCATCTTGTAGATCTATTTTCCTGGGGATTGCTGTGTCTGTACTGCCTGGAGCTGATGCTGGTTGTTGACCTGCCACTAAAGAAACATGAAATATTCTGGCATTATTTATTGGCTGTGATGATGTAAATATGGATGAATTTCTATACAGTGGTTCATTTCCAAGGAGGAAATAGGAGCATGGAAGGGAATTGTGCGGAGCGGGAGTTGTTTAAATTGTAAAGTTCACAGGAATCTCTGTGCGCTCTAAAGTACGTCCAGATGTGGAAGAATATTTGCGTCGTTGATTTACTGTCAAGCCTGGCAACCGTGCAAAAAAAGACAAAATTAGCCAGCACATCCATTCACAACCAACATAAACACTAGTGTAAACTGTTGTGGCTGTAATGCAAAAAGCACATTCTCCAACATAAAAATACTGCAGCTCCCAGGAGACACCGAAACCCATGTAGACATTGAACTCTTAAAGCTGCATTATACGTGCAAAACTCCGGGCAGTAAAACTGAAGTTTTTACTGCACAGTCTGATTAAACAGTCCACCTACTGTGTCAAGGTAACCAGGTGTCATGTGGGTCTCATCCCTAGAGTTGCCTCTGTGGGACCAAATCTGCCATACATTCTGGGCAAGGAAATTGGCAACCATCCTTAAAGGGGCTTTGCCACGATGTAATGTTGACGTGGGATCCTCCACAATGGGTACTTAATCACTTTTCTAAATATATGTGATTACAAAAAGTGAAGCCTGTGAGAGCTACAGCATTGCTCAGTCCCCCTTAGTTTCCTGAAAGTTTACATTAGACACGACCAGAGGAGCTGACAGGAGCTGATCTGGCCGCGCTTGCGTGTTTGCACTTCTTATCTGATGACAGGGAACATGAAGGAGCTTGCAAGGGGCTGGGGAGAAAGTGCAGTGTATGAGGCTGTGTCTTTTGTATAGATAATGCACTGGTTGTAATGCAGTTATTTGAGTAAACATTGCAGACGCTCCCTTCTTCCTCGCTCTCTACTCACCCCCCTTCCTCTCACCCCTGCAGCCGTTCATAACGCTGCATGCTTTGTTTATATTCTCTCCTGAGCAGATAAGAGGTAAGAAACTCACTTCATGGCAAAACCCTTTTAATTGGCTGTTTCTTCTCTGCAAACCTCTCCACTTTGTGTCGCAGTTGAAATCAGTGAGAAGTCTGTGGCATCTCTAAAACCGAATGAGCATAGGGATGCTCTGCAGCATGTGGATAATACTTTTTTAAATCCTATCCATATGTACTTAAATCTGCTGCAGATTTTACCTGTGAAAATTCACAGCTAATTTAATCCATGTGGACACACAGTTACCCATAATCATGATGTCTGAAGCCAGTGCTGTGTTAGGCTATGTTCACACGGCTTATTTTGGGACGGATTTCAGCCCATACTGCGCGAATTACGGCTGGAATACGTCCCAGTCATTACAGTAATCCTCCATTACTATGGATTCTGTCTGCTCTCCCCGCTCGCAAAATACGGCGAGCGGGGAGAGCAGACAGAATCCATAGTAATGGAGGATTACCGTAATGACTGGGACGGATTTCAACCGTAATCCGCGCAGTATGGCGCAAATTACGGGCTGAAATTATCCACGGTATGCGCGCCGTGGATGTTGAATGTCTATGGGGCCGGCGAGCTGCCAGCACCCCCGCCCTGCCCCCGCTGCCCAGCACACGGCGTAATTGCGGGTGAAATCCGTCCCGCAATTATGCCGTGAATAAGCCGTGTGAGCTCGGCCTAAGATGCAAGCACTGCATCAGTTCACGTAGGCTTCAAGGGCGAACTGAGGGTCGCCATTATGTTGTCTGCCTGCAGTGGTCACCGAGATGTCCCCTGTAAATATTCTAGGAATATTTAGTCAAGTAATCCTCTTCACAATGGCTGCAGTGTGCAGCTCACGGATGATGGTGTCCCACTGTTGTGTTTTTACTTAAATAGAAAAAAAAAGTGCAACCAGAAATTGTAAAAAAAAAAAGAAAAAAGTTTTTCCAGGAGTTTGGATTTTAACAAAAAATACCCCTTTCTGATAAAAGTGACTCTTTAAGGCTATGTCTCCACTGCACACGTTTTTGGTAATTTTTCAGCTTTTTACCTTTTCTGAAATTGCTGAAAAAACGACTGAAAACAGATCCCATAGACTTTAGTAGTGAAAACGTTCTGTTGTCTCCAGGGCTGTGGAGTTGGAGTCGGTGCCTTATATGCAGGAGTCTGAGTCATCATAAAATGGACCAACTCCCAAAATATATAATAAGTTGATCCAGTTAGTTTGATGCAGTGCAAAGAGCAATTTTATATACAGTCATCTTACCTATCTTATACATAAATGTGACTTGCAAGTATTAAGCATCTGCTTAGTTCTGCAGAATCTTGTCATGTAACTGCATTATTTTTATGCTCCTAAAAATCAAAATGTTAATTTTTTATTATTGTGTTAGTATTTGAGAAATCTGCCTTTGGTTTTCTATACTGCCTGAATCCTTCTGGGCTCTGAATCAGATTCAATCATATCTTGACAAAAATCAGGTCTCTTCTACACATTCAAAAGATCAAAACATTGTTACCGGCTATGTTTCACCAAAACGGCTTAATTGCGGGACGTAATTTTCGTCCCCGCAATTACGCGCTGTGAGGGGCGGGGCGGAGCGTGGGATGAAGCAGGGGGCCGGCGCACTTCGCCGCCCGTTGTCTCCACAAATCACTGTCTAGCCGGCGACGTATTACGTCACCGCTAGAAAGTTGACTATTTCAATTAATCTCCCCGCCCGGGCGTCGCCGGTAGGGGGAAGAGTGCAGAAAATATCCAATCCATAGTTCTCTAAGATGAACTGTGAATATCACCGTAATGAATGCGCCGATGTTCGGCCGCGTTAATTTGGCGCACTTCTGAGCGTAATTACGTGATCCGAAATACGTGCCCATGTTTTGAGCCCATGCTTCGTTCGTACGTGCACATGGCCTTACCCTATTGCTTGCCAGTGCTGTTATCACTTCCTAAATAGCTTGATATTGATGATCTATAAAAGTGCATTCAAAAAGTCCGGATGTAACCAAGTTTTAATACAGTCAAGTTATCATTTAAACATGCAGCCCTTCTGCACAAAGGGAGTCAGGGAGTCGGATGGCTTTGCCGAAAATCTGAGGATCGGGGCTTTGCTTGCCGAACTCCACAGCCCTGGTTGGTCTCATAGAACATTTTTTTCTGCTATTCTAGTTGTTTTTTTTAAACATGTTGCAAAAAACGGCAAAGCAGGGTAGAAAATTTAGTATTGATGTCTATGTAAAGCACCAGACGTTTTTGGCGCTTTTTTTTGCAGAAATCCATAAAAGCGCCAAAAATGGCAGTTTCCTAAACGGTTTTAGGATTTGGTTTTCAGTGAGTTTTTTTGTCCAATTCCGTGTAGACCTAGACTAATAGGGTGAGTGGCAACAACTCTTTTTCATGTTACGCATTTTTTTCCAGGAGGTATAAGGGTATGTTCACATGGCGTGTTTTACTCTTTAGATATGTGTTTAGAACTGTCTGCTGGACCCTAAACTGACCCAAACACGTATCTAACAAATAGCAGTTGCTCTTAACTTGAAACATGCATCGGCGTTCACACGAGTGATCGCCAATGTGTGTCTCACTCCATCTGTCGGATCCGCTCTAAGCACTGACATGTCATTTCTTGGTCTGAAAGAGGCAGCAGGAGCTCTATAATAAACTATAGGGAGTGATCCTGCTGCATCCAAACACGCAGCTGTGTGGATCTGATTGCTGCAGCGGTTTTGGATCCGATTTTCGTATCTAACACAGATCCAAGAACGGCGTGTGAACATACCCTAAGGCCATGTTCACACGGCTTAAAATGGGCCGCATTTCAGTCCGTAATTACGCTTCGAAGAGCACAAATTACGGGCTGAAAACGGCCCATTCATTACGGTAATTCACAGTTCTCATAGAGAACTATGGATTACGTCTCCTCTCCCCGCCCAGCGAAGCCGCCGGGCGGGGAGATAAGTGACATGTGAATTACTAGCAGCGTATACGCGCCGCTGGTAATGATTGTCTATGGGCCGGCGAGGTGCCGGCCCCCGGTCACACGTCGTAATTACATCCCGCAGTTAACCCGTGTGAACATAGCCTAACAGGAATGACTGTTCAGAGTTTCATGATACTCCCCTTCTTAGAAGTAGTTTTTGCCTAATACTCATGTCGGGAGAATAGTAGAGGAAAGAGCTAGTAAACAAATGCAGTGATGGGGGTTCCCATTGGCTTGAGTTAGTTACAATGGCTGTACTTGCTATGCGGTTCTGTTTGTTACCGGTAGGAAATCCCCTTTGCATAGTCATAGTGGAGCTTTGGTTTTCAGTTTGTTACCTGGAAGGATGATGTCAGAGGAATACATATAATGTCAGTGATGCATGGAGTATGAGAACAAGACATTCACTTCAGCAACCCTGTATGACTAATCCACAATGACAACTTCAGCAGCAGCCACATCGGAGACCTCATGAGCCATAGCAGGACTCCAGGTTTAGCACAGGCACTATATCCTTTCTATTCAGATCAAATTCCTAATCTCTTCTGACAATATCTGCTGAGCTGGAGTGATCCCCAATCACATGAACATTGACATGGAATTTGTTTGATCCTATTTAGCTCTGAGGTTGCACATACATTGGGTTGACCAGAAAGAGCCGTGAATCCGATTTTTCAGATACATTCATTGTCACAGGTACATTTAGATAACAATATTGTTTATTCATTGTATCTAGAAATTGCAGGTTACTTCTGCACTGAAAAATCCTTTAGTGCTTTATTATCTCTCTCCGAGACCCTGGTGCATAGAAAGATGTGTTAACTAATGAGTGATTCTCTTTATCTGTGGTAAGATCTGGATAACCTGAGGCCAACCACAGATGAGAAGTTAAGAGGAACAGCTTGGGGCTTTGTCAGCGCTTGCATCTGTTTGATGCTGGCTTGTGTTAGTATAGTGACAAGAGTGCTATGAACTTGTTCGGCTTCCTAGGTGTAATATCTGAGGCTACCCTGATTGCTTTTCTTGTTTTGCTCTTTAGATGGCCAAAATAATTAGTGTTCTCCTACAGGCGGCAGTGTAATTTACATTTCCAAGCACCGGGCAAGTTCTTATGTATTCTTTAGAAATTCTTCAATTCTTCTTAATTTGTACAAATTGCATCAGCAGGCATTACTGCAGTGCTTTTTCTAGCAATCAGTGACTATTTGGAACTGGTGAACAATTGCAGTTTTTCCTCCTATGATGTTCTGTATGTGTAAATGTGCCTGATGCACATTGAGATTTCACACGGTCATGGTTTTAAAATTGCATGGTCAATGCAATCTGTGCTCAATATAATCAACACGTATGTGTGTGTGTATGTATATATATATATATGTGTGTGTGTATGTATGTATATATATATATATATAACACACAAATTAAACACATATGTATAGTTTATATATGCATACATATACACACTATATAGAGATAAGACTGACCATGGTCGATGTGACTGACTGACAGCAGCCCGTATTACGCCCTGCAAATACACTGTGTGAACCTAGCCTTAGACTAATCTTTGAAACTCCCAGACAGCAGCGGTTTTCTACTTTAGACAGTTCTTGCTTGTTGCATGTTTCTTGACCATACATTAATCAGAAAGTGTCCTCTTGCTAGGACCCCCAGCGATCACCTGTAATCTGTGGGGAATAAGTGTTCAGTTTCCCTGCATCACCTTCAAAGGGGAAATGAAGCATTACACAGTGTACTCTGAATTTCAGTAAGCGGTTTGTGTGATGTGGGACTAGTCCTATAGAACCAGAGATGCTCTCTGCTGTTTAGAATTCTCTAATAAGGTATATGAAAATGGGTTTTCGGAACTGGGTAACTCCTTTAAAACAACATTGCAGCTCCCATTCATGGCAAAAAAGTAGGAAGTAATTGTATTTCTGTATATGCAAAAATGAAATTGAACAAGAGCTTCAGTAGTCTATATAGTCCAGCATTACAGATGTGTTGCTTTTCTTGAACACACGTCAAAATGCATGCAGCAATATAAACAAATGTGCTTTTTAATTACCCCAAACTCACTCAGTGTTCCAAACTGAAAGAGAACCTGTCACATAAGTTATGTCCCCCTTGCTGAGGGCAGCACAAGCTAGTGTCAGACCTGCTGTTTCCAGCGCTGTGTCCCTTATTCTGTAAGATGCTGTAGTTTTAGAACATTTACCCCTCAAATCTTATTCATGAGCAGGTGTTAGCCCCGCCTACCAAAGGCTATCCACGCCCACTGACCGTTATTCACATGTTTCTACCTATTCAAAGTAATAGGTTTGTCAGTTGAGGTGGGCGGGGCTAGCCTCAGGTGGGCGGGGTTTAAAAACTGACTCTTTGAATGACTCTTCTGGGTGAAAACTGACAGATTTGAGCATTAAATACTCGAAAACTCCAGCATCTTACAGAATAAGGGACACAGCGCTGGAACAGCAGGTCTGACACTAGCTTGTGCAGCCCTCAGCAAGGGGGGCATAAACTATGTGACAGGTTCTCTTTACGTTAATTATAAAAACACAGCTCGTACCCATGTTTAGAAATCTCTGCCACAAATGAGTATCTTGAAAATAATAGATTGTTCCTAAAACGTAGCTTTTAATAATAATCATATAAAAAAGAAAAACAAAAATATATATACGAAGAGCTCCTCACAGCAACACATATAACCATACAAGAGACAACAAATCCAATGCTAAAGGGATCAAAAAGAGTATATAACGCACCACATTCTGATATGCAGCCTCTTGCATAAAGCAAAGGCTTATGGGAAAAGAGCTGAGGAGCTCCACAGCGAGCCTCTTGGTGACATAGCTCCTTTTTGATAACCTTTTTCAGGCAACTACCTACTGGCATCACAAAGGTCTGTCCCACCCAGTTTTCATGGTTTCACTTAGGCAAAAAGTTTTTTTTTTTTGTTCTCACTATTTTCCCACTGAGGGCTCAATATAATTTGGATATAAAGCATATGGGGGTTCACCTAGGGTGAGGTAAGGGTCTTATCCTGTGGGGATGCCTTTTTCAGGGTGTCGGCTCCACATAGGGTCAGATTATTTTAAAGCACTTTTTAGGGGTAGAATCTTCCCTCCATTCAGCAACAATTTGCAGAGTTTGGAGGCTCTTTGGAAGTGAATTTTGAATCATGTGACTTCAGAATGTGGTGCGTTTTATACTCTTTTTGATCCCTTTAGCATTGGATTTATTGGCTCTTGTATGGTTATATGTGTAGCTGAGTGGAGCTCTGTATATACTGTATCTGTATTATTTTTTATGTGGTTGTTATTAAAAGCTACATTTTAAGAAGAATATATTATTTTCAAGTTACTCTTTTGCGGCAGTGATCTCTCATTCTAAAAACACTTGCATTATAAAAAAAAATGCATGTTTTTTTTTAAAACGCGTGCGGTTCTGATGCAGTTGAGAAACACAACAAAAACGCGGTGTGGGAACCCAATCTGAAGGCTGTTTTTAAATCTATCAAATACCATGAACTGTGAACAACCCGTGAGTCATTTAAGATAAGAAGTGGCTAAGCCAAGTTAGGCTGGGCTGGGTTGTGTTACTACATGCGTTGTTTTTTTTTAATGCAGGTGGTTTTGTAATAAACTATTATTTGGGTTCATTAAAAATCTCCCCTATCTCAGGAAGGGGACCCCAAAAAGCTCCATTCAGAATGGGGAGGGCCAGTCATGCTTGTACACAACTCTTCATTCTGATCTATGTGAGTTCTAGGGTCAGCCAAGCGGTGTGTTCCGCTGTACTCTGAGCTCCCATGGAACAGAATGGAGAGTAGTGTGCAAGCTCTCTGTTCGGAACAGAGCCTTTCAGGGGCCTGTTTCCCAAATGGGCGCAAGTCCCAGAGGTAGGACCTGGAGCTAACACAAAGTGACAGCATATCCTCTTGACATGCCATCAATGTGTGAGATGGGAACACCCCTTTCATCATTATAACTTATGTAATAGTCCAAGACTACACCCTTTAGGGCGCTTTCACACGGTGCGTTTTTGATGCGTTTTTTTTAATGCGTTTTTTGTGCAACAATGTATATCATTAATTGCTGTGCCTTCCTGCACAAAAAGCGCATACAAAAAGCACCAAAAATGCACCGTGTGAAAGTTCCCTTACAGACAAAATAAAAAGTCGTTCAGGAAGTATAGAATCTCTTGCACTTGGCCAGCTTAAAAGTGGTGGCACATTACTAAGGAATGCCACCACTATATTATTGGTAGTTGTCTTGTATATGGCAACTATATGTATACTTAAAGGGGTTGTCTCACTACATTGATTCATCTTACCTCAGTCCTGTTTTTTTGGTTTAATTTTGAATTCAGGGGCGTGTTCACTGGCTTCTATTAGGCTGCAGTAGAAGCCAGGTCTGTAGCTATAGCAACCAGTGCTGGCAGCCTATCAGGAGAGATTGAACAGCTCTGTAACTATAGCGACCTGAGAAGCTGAAGCAGTCCATACAAGAGGGGATATCTAGGAATAGGTAGGACACTGTTAATGGACATATATTGCAAAGTGACCTGTTTTTGCAAGATCTTTAATGTAAAAGCAATCCTTTTAGTGAGACAACCAGTTTATAATAAATGGGGTGCAGTGCTGATTCAGTGCTGTGTCCCATTCATGGTTTTTTCCTGTACAGTTCACTACCACAGTGGGTGCCTGATGCTTCTCTGTGTGAGTTCAATTTTGTGGGTAGGTGGGTGTCCCAGAGGATAGACTCCCACTCGTCATTAGGTTATGGCTGATCTCTGTGACATAGCTCACAAGATAGGACTACTCCTTTATCCCACTCAGAACTCCATAGAGCTGAGATGTAAGGAGTTTGTGATATAAACCCCAGTCGAGATGCAGGTGATTTCCTTTTCTACACTAGGTAGGTGAAATAGCGTGTGGATCAGCTCAAGTCCGCGGCTGAATAAATGGAGCATCCAGATGTTAAATAATGTGATTTATAAATGACTATTTTTGCATTTGAGAATTCTTCTTTTTCTAGGGCATAAGTGTTTTTGTGTGTGAGCCAAAGCGTTCTCCCTTCCAGGATTATGTGTCATCGTGTTTAACCTGTGCAGGAGTCATATGTCTAACTGGTTCCCGAGGCGTGTTTAATAACATGCTGCAAATGCCCTGAATATAATGTACTGCAACAACCAGAGCGATGATGAGAATCACTAGTGTAAACTAACCTAAGCGGCGTTGTATCTTGTTCAGGGGGTTCAGCCGACCACGTTCTCATTCATTTCTGACATTGCTCACAGTCTAAGATCTTCACACAGTGTATTTGTGGGGTGTAGAATCATTGTTCAATCCAGTACCAATCAAGTGCTGTGGAATATCATAGTTGTTGTTCAGACGACGATGATTTACGCTTGTATTTCTCGGCGTGTACTGTGCGCGGGTAAAAAGAAGGGACTTGTCATATACAGAAGTATACGAGGCAGAAAGCTGCATCGGGCCATTGCACATTGAAAGCATGCGTTCTTTCTACAGCACTAATGCATGCGGATTGCAGCACGTAACTGTGCGCGCCCCCAATGCCTTGTGATCATACCCTAATATACCACCAAAAGGGTTTTGTCTGGATAAGCTATTTATATGGTAATTGTATATATTCATTTAACACGCTGTCATTCCTCTGGGGAGCAAATGTTTTCTAACTCCTTCACCAAACCACATAGACACTTGAAGATGTCAGTACACTGCATGCTGAGTATTCAACCCATTACAAGTGACTCAACAGAGGCTAATTGTGACAACATAATGCCTGGAATGTCAGCTATCACAAGTAATGCCCTAGACTTGGTAGCACAGGGCAAAATCTAGGATTTTTATAAGCAAAACTAGGAATTCAAATTTATGAAATGGTCTGAAGAAAAAAAAAATCTGTTGCCCATAGCAACCAATCACTGTGCAGCTTTTACGTCAAATTCTGCTCATTTAAAAATGAAAGCTGCCCAGTGGTTGCTATGGACAACCACGATGTCTCTTAAATCAGCCCCAGGTGCCCATGAAGATACTTCTAGTACCACTACATTTATAGCGAGCAATACATACCCGAGATATTCTCATTTAGAGGGTTATTATTTACCCTAAGGGTATGTCCACACAGCTTATTTTGCCGCATATTCGCACACGCATTTTGCTGCGTATTGCACTTTATACACGGCAAAATGCGCGCCGCCATTGTGGTAATTCATAGCTCTCATAGAGAGCTATGAATTACGCATCATCTCCCCCAGGCGTACAATACAATCCTATCATACGCCCGGGGAGAGAAGTGACATGTCGATTGTTCGCTTACGCGCCGCTGACAGTGCATACTCTTTTTCTTCGAAAATAAGACAGTGTCTTATATTAATTTTTGCTCCTGAAGAGGAGCTAAGACTAATTTTTACGGGATGTCTTATTTTTTTAATAATTCACATGTATTGATGAACAAAACATCATCATGGATTAATATACTGTAGTGATTTCATCACAAACATCAGCATAAGCAGCTAAACTCTGAATTGCATAAAAAAATGCACTAGGTCTTATTTTCGGGGGATGTCTTATTTTCGGGGAAACGGTATCAATGGGAAAGCACCCTCCTCCCTCCCCCGTGCTTTGGAATTATGCGCTGATCAGCGCGTGCATCCAAAACACCCTGCGTATTGCGACGCATACAGTACACGTCCCAATACGCTGTGTGAACATACCCTAAACCAGGTTAGTGGTCGGATCGATTCCTCCCCCCTTCTTTGGTAACATTTCTTTGTTGTTTGTCTATTTTTGTGCCGTCCTTCCGTTGCTCACAAAAAACATGCTTAAAAGGCTATCTCCATATCTACGCCACATGCCATAAAGATCTAAGTGCCAGTCCTACCTCTTAGACCAACCACCTATCAGACCTTTGTGGTCTTTCCCATTGATTTTCCCAGGGCTGTGGAGTCGGCAAGCCGAAGCCCCGACTCCCGACTCCTCAATTTCCCAAACCTCCGACTCCTGACTCCCTCATACCCGGCGCATGTTTAAGTGATAACTTTACTGTAGTAAAATGGTAACATCAGGCTGTTTATCACCTTATGATGCAATAAACAAGCTATTTAAGTACAACAGACACAAGCAAAAGGGTAACAATGTTTTGATCTTTTGAACACTTGTGGGTAGAGTTGAAGAAAAAGCTTTATTTGTATTCAAGTCCAGTCTGCACCAACATTGGGAATGTGTAGAAGAGACCTGGGATCAGATTTTGGTCAAGATATGCTTGAATCTGATCCAGAGCCCAGAAGGATTCAGGCAGTATTGAAAACCAAAGGTGGATTTCCCAAATACTAACAAAATAATAAAAATTAACACTTTGATTTTTAGGAGCAAAATTGTAACTAAGCAGATGCTAAATACTTGCAAGTCACATTTATGTATAAGATAGGTAAGATGACTGTATATAAAATTACAGTAGCCTCATGTACAAAGCTGTAGTGGATGGAGAGAATGGAGCCTGAAAGTCACAAGTTCAGAACATTGTTACCATTTTTCTTGTCAGTGTAAAATATATTTATTGGATATGACTTTAGGACACAAAAAAAATTGTAAATATGCAAAACACTGCGGGAACATATGTGGAGTCTCTGAATTTGTTCTGAGAAATAGTATCGCCTTCATCAGATCCTGCATACATGACCTCACATTTGATCCCATTATTTCCAGGCTAGAGAACGGCCTCTCTACACTAATTTGGGTTGGGGGCAAAGCTGGGGCAGCGCTTTGCCTGCTCCATGTCATCAATTACACTCCTCATGTAATGAGGCTGAAGATATGGGACAGTCCAAACAACAA
Source organism: Phyllomedusa bahiana (assembly GCA_025379985.1). Lineage (NCBI taxonomy): Eukaryota > Metazoa > Chordata > Amphibia > Anura > Hylidae > Phyllomedusa > Phyllomedusa bahiana. The sequence goes on along the minus strand of JAODAL010000135.1, from coordinate 320,945 downwards.
AAAGGCAATACAGTCAGCTCACCTAAAGTGCAGGTAGGTATCACTTTAAAGGCGCACGTCCACTGCTCCAGCTGCATAGTCCATGAGTAATGTCCAAAAACGTAGAAGGACAGCGCACACAAAGTGATCCAGAATAATATAAAATCACTATTTATTGACAAATAGGCTAAAAAACCAATAAGGGCAGGATATGCCCGAAACGCGTTAGATTTGCACATTGGTGCTTTTTTCTATTTTGGCTCTTCAATTATGCCTCTATTGGTTTTTTAGCCTATTTGTCAATAAATAGTGATTTTATATTATTCTGGATCACTTTGTGTGCGCTGTCCTTCTACGTTTTTGGACATTACTGAAGATATGGGAGCAGCAGCACTGGCCGGACCCAATTCCTCTTGCTCTTTGCACTGCATCGAATTAACTGGGCCAACTTATTATATATTTTGGGAGTCTGTCCCTTTTATGACGACTCCGACTCCTGCAAAATAGCCACCAACTCCGACTCCGCAGCCCTGGATATGCCATACATGTCTGAGATGGGAATGCCCTTTTAAATATGCTCAGTCACTTGGACAGTGACATAGAATAGAAAAATGTCCTTATTTCCCATGTCTTGCTAATTCTAGGATTGAAACAACTTTCTATATAAGTAGCTGTGTTCTTTTTAGGTGTTGGATTGTAGAAAAGTTTGTGCTTCTGATGTTCAAGCTATAATCATTTTTTCAAGGTATCCTGATATACCCGTTACAGAACTAACGAGTGTGATGTGAATGGGGCCCAAGCATGAGGATGACTGTGGATGAATCCCCACAGCTGCAATGTTCTCTTATGGGAAGAAAGTTGCTTTTTGTTTTCTTGGTATTGATTTATGATTGCCTTCTATAGAGTATTTAGGGTATGGTCACATGGCGTATTTGCAGGGCATAATTGCGCTGCACTGTGCCAGTAGTACACCCTGCAAATACAGTAATTCATAGCTCATTGAGAGCTATGAACACCGTCATTTTGTGACCTGCTTACCGGGAAAGTGAATGTCAGTGGGAGCACTTCAAAAGTACACTCTGGCCAGTGTGTACTTCTGAAGCAATAGGCATGTTACAGGCATATATAGCAGCGAGCACAGTATGCAATGAAATAAGCTTGCAGTATGCTGTGTGAGCATACCCTTATTGTGCTCAACAGTATCTGCTAAATACATAAACTAATGTTTGGCCACTTGCTCTTCCGTCTTGAGGCTTAATTCCCTTTCAAGCTTCACACAAAACCTGCTTTGTTCTGAATTGGCAAAGTAGTAGTTTACGGGGATTGAAAGGTGTTGACATGTAAGCACTGTAATAGTGGTGTACACGTATAAACAGCATTGTCTGGACATGCTAGAACCTTCACCCTGGTGCTCACACACAATCTGCAAGGCTGCACACTAAAGCTGATGGGATCTGTTGTGGATTTACCTGCAAATGTGTTTTTCTTTGAAATTAGAGGCTCTGTGACTGTTATGACTATTAGGGTATGTTCACACAGCGTTTTGGGTCTGTGTGAACATACGCTTTTAGACGTGTGTTTGGGTCCATCTAGACCAGGCATCCTCAAACGGCGGCCCTCCAGCTGTTGGGAAACTACAACTCCTATCATGCATTTATATCATCTATAACAGTGGGAATGATGGAAGTGGCAGTTTCCCAACAGCTGGAGGGCCGCCATTTGAGGATGCCTGGTCTAGACGGACCAAACCACGCATCTAACAATGAGCAGTGTGATTTTACACTGCTCACAATGTAAAACATGCATCGCCGTTCACACGAGTGATCACCAATGTGTGTCTCACTGCGTCTTTCAGATCCGCTCTAAGCACTGACATGTCAATTCTTGGTCCGAAAGACGCAGCAGGAGCCTTATAATAAACTATAGGGTGCGATCCTGCTGCATCCAACACGCATCCAAACACACAGCTGCATGTTGGATCCGATCGACATCCAACACAGATCCAAAATCGTATCCAAAAACGCCGTGTGAACATACCCTTAAACCTTCCATCACTGGTATACATCTTGAGGATTTCCTAATGTATACCTAAGATGAGACACATTTATGTTGCTGCAAAACTTCCCATAGCTACACGCCTTTCACGGGCTTCTATTTTGTACAAAATTGTTTACTGTGCAGTTTTTTATGGGTTGCTTCTGTTTTTATTAATGTAGTTAACTTTGCTTTATGATAGTTATATCTACATGTATAAGTGTGTGTGTATATGTATTTATATTAGTATAATGTTGTACTGTGTTAGCCATAGAAAGTAGTAGAAGAGTGAAGAAATCAGGCGATACCTTTTTCTATGTATTTATATATCACAGAATGATGAAGGCTATAAGGACCTTGATCTGTTCGGTGAATGTGGACCTATGAATACACTTGACGTGCATTGGGGACTTTCCTGGCACATGCACTACATGTGTACTCTAAAATGTTTAGGCTATGTTCACACGGCTTAAACTGGGACGCATCTCGCCCCGTATTTCACGCTGTATTGCGCTAAATACAGGGCAAATACGCCCATCATTACGGTAATCCACAGTCTCATAGAAACTATGGATACGGCCCTCTCCCCGCTCGCACAATACGGCAGGGGGGAGAGAAGTGACATGTCAATTATCCGACGTATACTCGCCGTGATATGGATGTCTATGGCGGGCGCCCCCCGCCCCGTGCAACGGGAATTACGGGCAAATTACTCCTCATTATGCCGTGTGACCGTAGCCTTAGAGTTTGAGTTCTTTTGGGTGATACCTCCTTTTTTTTTTCCCGGTTGTTACATTGATTTATGGCACATTAATATTGTGTAGTTAATGGCCATATAAATTACTTGTCGATAAATAATATTGCCATAAAAGATGAATCTATCTTCATATTTGGAGTTTTCTCCCACTGAAGTGGATCTTGGCTATTGTCGTAGTATTTGCAGACCCCTGAAAACCATAGACAAGAGGTGTCTGTTTTGTTGCAGGTGCTGGCATGTAATAGAATCTAACCTTAATTAAGCAGGATCCCCTATGTAATCGGCATACTATAAATATTCCCCATGTAATGGGCTTGAGGCTCTCAACTACTGGAGAATCCCAATAAAAATCACCCTGTCAGAGGCAGCCTTTTTTAGCCAGGTTATACAAGTGCCTTGTGATTCACTCCGGTCACGCTGTGCTTATCTAAAGAAAATGGCATTTTTGTTGTTGTGTGGTACTGGGAGCACCTGCGCTTTCCAGCAATTAGCAGTGCTTGGTTAGGATTAAGAAACTGTTGCTACACAAAACATAGTGTAACATTAGCTTCCCGCAAAGCCTCTTCCCTGCCTTCTTCCCTGCCCACCCAGCACTTACTGTGTAGACTATTTAACCAGAGTCTTCGCACCGATTATTAACTGGGGCTTTTTCCTTTAATTAGTGTTAAAGATGTCTTTTTTTTTTTTCTTTCTCTAAACCAGCAAAACTGGATGGCGGTGACAAATGTGGCAGAATTTTGCTTCCAAATTTTTTTTCATGACATTAAGGTTGTCTCACTACATTGATCCATCTCACCTCAGTCCTGTTTTCTTGGTTTCATTTGAATTCAGGGGCGTTTTACTGTTTCCACTAGCTGCATAGAATCAGTCTGTAGTTATAGCAACCATGGCAGCCTATCAGATAGATCAAACAGCGTAGCTATAGACTGGGGATGATGTAGCCCATACAAGAGGGGATATCTAGGAATAGGTAGGACACTGTTAATGACAACATATTACAAAGTGACTTGTTTTTGTAAGATCTTTAACATAAAAAGCAATCCTTGTAGTGAGACAACCCCTTTAATATAATCACAGCCTATGCCTAATGACGACGCTAGAGACTTTCTTTCGTAGAGGTCCTAACATCTTGCCATTTTGAACTCAGCGCGTGCTGTAAGCATCTGAAGAAACCGTGTACTGTTATTGCTGTGTGTGCGGTGTGAAAATGTTCTAGTCCGAGTGCCAGCTCTGCAAATGGAAACACACGCAGGGCTCTCCTATAAATGTTCACTAATGGCTTCACACAGCTTCTGTGCCAGATAAATGAATGGGGCCATTTGAGAAACTGATCTGCTCCCAGTTTTGGAGGATTCTGCCATGTACTCTGTACTCTCTGGGGACTTAAAGGGGTTTTGCCAGGACGTGCCTTATCTGCTAAGGCCATGTTCACACGGCTTAAAATGGGCCGTATTTCGGTCCGTAATTACGCGCCGAAGTGCGCCAATTACGGGCCGAAAACGGCCCATTCATTACGGTAATTCACAGTTCTCATAGAGAACTATGGATTACGTCTCCTCTCCCCGCCCGGCAGCTTCGCCGGGCGGGGAGTTAATTGACATGGATTTCTAGCCGCAAATACGCTCCGCTAGCAAGTATAGTCAATGGGCCGGCGAAGTGCCGGCCCCCGGGGCAGTCCCCCGCGCCCCCCCCGCCCCCCGTCACCCGGCGTACATGCGGGGCGTAATTACGCCCTGCAAATGCACCGTGTGAACATAGCCTTAGAGTTTTGATCAAACGTGAACACTAAGAACCTCATGTTTTCATGTATTTAAAAGTAGCAGAAATGATTTTCCAAAAAATTTATATGTTCTCTCTGACTGATAATTGACATGTCACTTTCTAGCGGCGTTTACGCGCTGCTAGCAGTGATTGTCTATGGGCCGGCGAAGTGCCGGCCTCCCGCTCACTCCCCCGCTCCCGCCCCTGTCCACACGGCGTAATTGCGGGGCGTAATTACGTCCCGCAGTTAAGCCGTGTGAACATAGCCTAAGAAGCAAATGTAAACAAAGCCACGCAGAGCTGAGAGAGCGAGAGACACAGCCAGAGCACAGAGCTGCATAAGGGATCGTGTGAAATGTTCACTCAAATAGTCAAACTACAACTTGTGGATTCTGTATACAAAAGACAACAGCTTTCTCCACAGCAGCTTGAAAGCTTCTTCATGTTCCCTGTCATCAGATAAAGCAGGGATCTACTCTGATAATCACACTACAACTAGTGGATTCTGTATACAAAAGACAACATATTTCTACCCGGTGCCTTGAAAGCTTCTGCAGCTCAGTCTCATCAGATAAGAAGCTTTCTCTGCGCAAGCCCGTCCAGCAGCTCTTGTCAGGCCGTATCTAGTGCAAGCTTTTAAGTAACTAAGGGCAGGTAAGGCAGCCTGTAGCTCTCTCAGACTGCAATTTTTGTAATCCGATATATTTAGAAAAGTGATTAAATACCCATTTTAGAGGATCCCACGTCAACATTACATCGTGGCAAAACCCCTTTAAGTAGTAGCACTGAATCATTGTATTCCACCGCCTTCCAACATGTCGATAGAAAGTGACAGTGTATTGCTGCTGGTCATTAACTGCTACACCATGGCAATTATTGTCTACACTTTCGTGTTGATATATGGAATACGCCGGAATATCATATGTATGTGGCTTAGGGCGAAGCGATTAATTCAAAACATTTGTCATGTAAATTAATGATAATTTAGAATTTGGTTCAAATTGTAAAAACAATATCCTTTCTGTCTGCGCAGGGGAGGTTAATATCCAGGGCAAGGGGAGGCAGAAGCAGAACGGGCGGCCAGGTAGCGAGAAAAGGTGCTAGTGACAGTATTTTCTGTAGGGTGCTAGGACCCTTGTGTATGAGTGTGGAGCTGGCGAGTCCTGAACACATGTGCTGTGTCCAGAATTACTGATGATAGAAGAAACTGTTCTGTGAAGGCTGAGAGGGGTTGAGCAGACTCTTCCCATCTTCATGTCATACTAATATTAAGTACTTTGTGTCTCCTATCAGTCCTAAGGGTATGTTCACACGGCTTATTTAGCCGCGTATTTTGACACGTATATTGCTTTATATACGGCGCGCCACAATTATGGTAATTTATAGCTCTCATAGAGAGCTATGAATTACGCTTCGTCTCCCCACGCGTACAATACCATCGTATTGTACGCACGGGGGGGAGAACTAACATGTCACTTGTTAGCGGCAATCACGCCGCTGACAATGCATGTCTATGGGGCCGGCACCCATCTTCCCCCTTCCCACCCCCACGTGCTCTGCAATGAAGTGTATTGTTGTTTAATTTGTTATGAAGTTTTTGTATTTATATGTACAAAATGCAAAAAGTAGGTGTGAATTTGTTGCCCATAAATCAGAAAAGTCTGCCACATATCCATCTTATCTAAATGTACCTTTAATCTTAAAGGGGTTTTGCCACAATCTCATTTCATACCTCCTGCATCCAGCTCTTCAGCTCTGTGTGCTCAGAAGGGGGTATGTGTGATTTGTTTAAATTGCAGATCATGTGACCCAGCAGGGGTCTCTGGAGTCAAAGAAAGGTCTGTTTATGTAAAGCATTGTGAGTAGCTGAGAGGTAAAGCTTTTGCCCCAGGCACAAGGGTCCTCGGTCCAAATCCCTGCAGGAACCATACTGTGGATTTTTTTTCCTCTTTATAAATGCACAAACCTCATTGAGGTTTCTTTTTTTAATTTATTTGCACTGTTTGACTAATTACTAAGGAGTACATAGGACAGGAGTAGAATGACAGCACCAGGGGTTTGAACACTCCTGAGAAGAGAGGTGATATCGGAGCATGTGCGACCAGGACTGAGGAGATCTCAGCCCCGGTCGTATCCCCTGGAGACGAGCTGTAAACAATGGATCACTAAAGGAGCAGCTAAGACAAAAACATTGCAGAATTTAAGATTGATGAATGGTGAAAATGTTTAATTTTCAAACTTCCCGCGTCAATTTTACTTTGTGGCAAAACCCCTTTAAGGAAGGCTGTGTCTCAAGCAGGCCCTGGATTAAGGCTGCTTGCTGGTAATAAAGGCAGTTTAATTGGAGCGCAGTTAAAACTGCACCATAACTGCACTGTGTGAAAGCACACTATGAGTATGTTCACACTGCGTTTTTGGATACGTCTTTAGATACAGGTTTGGATTCGTGTTTCAGACCAAAATGCAACCAAACACGCACCTGCTTGTTGGAAGCGTTTTGAATGCGTTTTACGCAGCGCTTTTGATTATGTTTATCGGATGTGGAAAACGTATTCAAAACACCGTGTGAACATCCCTTTAGGGGTAAGGCATGTAACAACCGATGTGCAGCTGTGCTGTGATTGTAAATCACAACCACATGCACGGTTTCTGCTTATCTATGCAGGTTTGCAGTGTGGTTTTTGCTACTATATATTTTGCAGGTGTTTAAAGAGGTCCTCTGACAAAGCAAGATAGTCATCTATGAGTAGCTGGATCTCCACCGCCTAGTTTTGAAGGCTTATTGAAAAATGTCAAGGGAAAGGTCACCACCACTGCTTAGAGAGCCATGAATTTTAGCACTCTTTGTATTCAGAACTGAACTTTGGAGACCGCACACTTGACGGTTTAGAAGTTGATACGCATAATGATTTCCTAATGAAGGGGAATATAAGAGAAAGATATAAAGCTTTATAGTCAGTGGAGCAGCAGCTATCAGGTAGATGCGGCTAATTCATGTTTTTGGAGGAGATCACACATCTTGTGTAACATGTTGGTATTGTAAAAAGCCAAGCCGCAAAAAGGTGCATTACAATACTGTGGCAGTTTTAATCGAACATCTAAGGTCCTTTCTGTATTAACTATAGGCCTTGAAAATATGTCTGTGTCCATTGCTCACATGTGCGGTTAGAGGTTTGCTACCCTGATAACCGTTCATAAACAAGGCATAGCAAGTTATATCAACAAGATTAAGAGCGGAGCACTTTGTCCTTGTGATAAGAATCACAAGAATAGCACAAGTATTTGCTTTTTCTTCTGAATGAACCAAACCTTATAAGATTTGGTGCCATTTAACTGTATGATATAACATATTGTCATGAATCCCATGGGGCTTACACGTGATTCTTCATATGGATCTCTGCTGATATAAAAGGTTGTCAAGAAAGTTGTATCCTCTGTAATTTTTAAGTAGCCACACATCCTAAACCACAACCTAAATGTTGCTTCTAGAAGCAATTGTTTGTCTACTTCAGTACAGTGTATCATCTGTATACAAGGGGGTATTCAAAATAGTTGGCCTGGCTTCGAAAAAAAACAATTACGCTGTGGGGGTGGGGTAAGGGGTCCGGCAGCCCGCCGGCCCCATAGACATTCATTATTCATGGCGCATATATTATTCATGGCACAATATAGCGAGCGGGGAGAGGAGACGTAATCCATAGTTCTCTATGAGAACTGTGGATTACCGTAGTGACGCCCCGTATTTAGCACAGTACGGCATAAAATACAGAGCAAGATACGTCCCATTTTAAGCCGTGTGAACATACCCTAAAGCTACATCTACACAGCAATGCTAAAATATCCGACGGCATTTTAACATTGCTGTGCCGCGGCGTTTGGCGGATTTCCCGCCAGCCCGGTACATGAACTGCAAGGGAATCCTACGTGTGTCAGTAGTAGGCTTCAGTAGAAAATCCGTGAATTCCTATGTAGGTTTAGGGTAAGTTCACATGCTTTTAGATGCGTGTTTGGATCCATCTGTCGGACCCTAAACATGTATCTAATAAATAGCAGTGTGATTTACATTGCTTTTAATATGAAACAGGCATCGGCGTTCACACGAGTGATCTGATGTGCGTCTCACTGCGTCTTTCAGATCTGTTCCAAGAATTGTCATGTCAATTCTTGGTCTGAAAGATACAGCAGGAGCCCTTGCAGCATTTTTGGAATGCGATTTTCAGATGCAACATGGATCCAAAAACGCTGTGTGAACGGCTCCTTACACAGCACTGGGTACAGTTGCATTTTCCATTTACTCAAAACACTCAATTCCCTGAAAATCCAACGAGAATCCAGTGCTGTGTAGACATGGCCTAATACTTTTTCATTCAACATGATCGCCTTTCAAGTCTACACATTTAATGCATCGATCAAAAAAGTCATTCTAATCCTTTAGAAATTAAATTGTTATCCTGTTCTACAAACCCCAACTCCACAGCATCAATTACTATTTCATTTGTCATAAAGTTTCATCCTTTTTAAGATTTATTTGTTGCGTTTTGGAAAGAGATAATAATCGTGTGGCGTCAAATCAGCAGATGATTGGCAATTTTCAGAGTCTTTTGCAGGGCAGCACGAAACAGGTACTTGATGACCGAATGATATTTAAAGGGGTTGTCTCACTATATGGATTGCTTTTTATGTAAAAGATCGCTTTGCAATATGTGTCTATTAACAGTGTCCTACCTATTCCTAGATATCCCCTCTTGTATGGGCTGCATCAGCTCCTCAGGTCGCTATAGCTACAGACCTGTTCAATCTCTGTTGATAGGCTGCCAGCGCTGGTTGCTATAGCTGCAGACCTGTTAGAGCTCTCCTGATAGGCTGTCAGCACTGGTTGCTATAGCTACAGACCTGTTCAATCTCTGTTGATAGGCTGCCAGCACTGGTTGCTATAGCTACAGACTTGTTAGATCTCTCATGATAGGCTGCCAGCACTGGTTGCTATAGCTACAGACCTGTTAGCTCTCTCATGATAGGCTGCCAGCACTGGTTGCTATAGCTACAGACCTGTTAGATCTCTCATGATAGGCTGCCAGCACTGGTTGCTATAGCTACAGACCTCTAGATCTCTCATGATAGGCTGCCAGCACTGGTTGCTATAGCTACAGACCTGTTAGATCTCTCATGATAGGCTGCCAGCACTGGTTGCTCTAGCTACAGACCTGTTAGATCTCTCATGATAGGCTGCCAGCACTAGTTGCTATAGCTACAGACCTGTTAGATCTCTCAAGATAGGCTGCCATCACTGGTTGCTATAGCTACAGATCTGTTAGATCTCTCATGATAGGCTGCCAGCACTGGTTGCTATAGCTACAGACCTGGCTTCTACTGCAGCCTAGTGGAAGCCAGTAAACATGCCCCTGAATTCAAAATGAAACCAAGAAAACAGGACTGAGGTAAGATGAATCAGTGTAGTGAGACAACCCCTTTAATATTGCTCAAGTTCCAATCCTTACCTGATGTTTTACTTTTCTTAATCACAATTTCAAAATGACATCATTTTTCTGCTAAAACTTAGCACGAGCTCTTGTCAAAGTTAGCACTTTCCCTAGCTATGCAATTTAGTTGTGTGTCTGCTAGAAATATTCAAGGCCAACAATTTGTCAATACCTTCTCATATAACTTAACCATACACATATTTGCAGATACACTTGCAGGCAAAGGCTTTGATACCATATACAGGTATTCCCATGCCATTAATTAGCGTTTAACATCATGGCGAAGGGAAATAAACATTATTACCAAATACATTGTGCTTCTGATTTTGCTTCCTTTCAGAGTTAGAGCAGTTCTTATCGCTTGCTTACAGAAGGTTTCCAAGGTTACCGACTACCTCTCCCTTTTAGCGCTATAGAATTCTTCTTTCCAGCTTGTGTACACAAGTTTCGCTAGGTTACTGACCACTTCCTCTCTGCTGTAGCAGCCATAAATGCTGAGTCACTCCCTGATGTGTCTTATCAGCAGTCCAGGACCTTGCTTATCTTTCTTACTGACCAACTTTAAAGGGGTTGTCTCACTACAAGGATTGCTTTTTATGTTAAAGATCTCGCAAAAACAAGTCACTTTGCAATATATGTCCATTAACAATGTCCTACCTATTACTAGATGTCTCCTCTTGTATGGGCTGCATCAGCTCCTCAGGTCGCTATAGCTACAGACCTGTTTGAGCTCTCCTGATAGGCTGCCAGCACTGGTTGCTATAGCTACAGACCTGGCTTCTACTGCAGCCTAGTAGAAGCCAGTAAACACGCCCCTGAATTCAAAATGAAACTAAGAAAACAGGACTGAGGTAAGATGAATCGATGTAGTGAGACAACCCCTTTAACCCTTTAAAGCTCTGCAGCTTTATGTCCTGCTGTTAAACCCCCTCCATGTCCCTCTGACAAGCACAGCTAGGGAATATAGCAGAGCTAAAATATCAACCGCTGCTGTAGAGCCCATAGCCTGACCAGGACGGTTGTGAAGAGCAGGCTCTGTGAGAAAATCCCTTTAATACTTAGATTTTGATTAATGAGCCTAGTATTGTAAAAGAGCACAAAGCTTCCAATGCGCTGTCTACAAGGATAGACCGGGGCCAGAAAATTCTGCTGCTCAGGAAATCCAGCAGGAGCGAGGGCTCGCGCAGCAGCCACCAGACATGCAAAGTTTTCTAATAAGATCCCAGAGGATGTTGAACTGATCTCGGCATTATTATTGTTTTTCAGATAAGTCATTTATCCAAACAACTTGTAACCTCTCAGCTGTGTCTGTGAGCGGCTTCACCCCGCAGTCATGAGCGTAATTCACAGTTTGCAGGGTTATCACAAATATTTACAGTTCCTTCTCTGTAAATGATGCGAGTGTCATTACGGTAGCAGTATCCAAGCAGAGAGGCTTCTTGTTTTCTTCTATCAGGGGAGGCTGGAACATGAGTGCTGCGATATTTTATTTCACTAAATGACTTTCACCCCAACGATTAAATGCGCTTGGGTAGCTAAAAAAAGAACCTTCATGGCTATGTCTGCACAGCACAGGTTTTCTGTCTGTGGTGTTTAGTATTTAGAAACCTCTGAAGATCTGACTGCCTGAAAAACTGCCCAGAAAATACACGCCAAAGACCTCAACAAATAAACTAAAAACCAGCCAAAAAACTGGTCGGAAACCCAGCTGCTTTGGACACAAAACTGAAAAAAGAGATTTTTAGTTTTTGGTTTTCGATGAGTTTTTTTGTCCTATGCTGTGTGGCCCCAGCCTAAGGCGTTGTCCAGCTAAACGAAAATAGATGTGAATGTTTTTTTTTTCTTTTAAAAAGTCTAGTAGTATATAGTGAGACTTTCTTATATTTCATATCTCCATATTTCTTTATATTTTTGAGCTGCTCTCTGTCCTGGCAGCTCCACTCCCACATTGGCCCTGGCATAGAAATGGTGCTACTCTGCTTCGGGGACATAATAGAAGGTGGCTATCTGTGTGGCTCAGTTTTCTGACTAAGGGTATGTTCACACGGCTGATTTTGACGCTGTTTTCAAAGCGGCTTTCGGAGCGTTTCCGCTTCCAAAACAGCATCAAAACCTTGCCTGAAACACGCTTCTTCAGAAGAGGTTTTAGACACGTTTCTCAGCGCGTTTTTGGATGAGGTTTTGGATGAGGTTTTCAACACTATTTTCAGCCATACAAATTAATAGCCAGGTCAAAAAACGTGCTGAAAAATGCATTGAAAAACACATTTTTAGATGGGTTTTTTGTGCAGAAAGGTACAGCAGTTAGTGCTGTACCTTTCTGCACAATAAAAGCGCATCAAAAAACGCTCCGTGTGAACATACCATAAGGGTGCTTTCACACAGCGCAGTTTTGGTGCAGTTTTAACTGCGTTTCAATTAAACTTCCTTTATTACCACAAGCTTTTTTCACTTATATAAATGGTTTGGGAAGTGAGTAATCAATTAGTGTCTCTGTAATCCACAGGACTTCAAACATCTTTCTGAACAATTTAGACAACTGAAAGAAGCTTGCTGGTAATAAAGGAAGTTTAATTGGAGCGCAGTTAAAACTGCACCAAAACTGCACCAAAACTGCACTGTGTGAAAGCACCCTAAAACAGCAGAGTCAGATATGAGCAGACCTGCATATAAAGCCTGTTGGTGGAAAAGAGCTTGAAAGGGGTAACATTCTTTTTAGGGAAGACTCATACATCATTAATTGCTTCACTGTATGGTAAATATACTTTAAAAGCTCATAGGAAATGAGCTAGGACTCTTGTAGCGCCATCTATCAGATATAGTGTTTCTCAATTCACATTCGATTCATTGAGCCATATGATGTAAATTGGATTAGAGCCAACAAGATAATTATGTGTAGTGGAAAAGAGGTGAGCATGGACATAGTGGGTGGTGAGGATGACATTTAATAACCGGTTGTGCCACTCTTGGTAGTAAGAACTGCAGTCAAATATTTCCAGTAAATTGTGAAGAGTCCTCTCCATTGCTGTGGAGAAGTGTTGGTCTACTCTTCTTTGCAGGATTTTTAAAATGGGGTTACATTGGAAGGCTTTGAAGCATGAACTACCTGTTTTAAGGTCTTCCATCAGTATGTCAATTGGTTTCAACTCAGGACTTTGACTGGGCCACTCCAAAACCTTAATTTGGTTTCTTTTGAGCCATTCAGAAGTAAACCTGCTTGTCGGCTTCAGATTGTTTTCCTGTACATAACCGAACTGTGCTTGAGCTTTAGGTCAAGAACTGACAGGAGACCATTCTCCTTAAAGATTTTCTGATGGAGAACAGAATTCATGACAAGTTGTCCGTCCTGCACAAAGCAACCCCAGATCATCATAGTCTCCCAACCAGCATGTTGCTGTCATGTTCATATGGTAAAATTTGGTGGGTCAGCTTTTTGATCACTAATGGTTTGCACCCTGCAACTCTCCCATGGATGCATTGTTGCAAAGATATTACAATCATCATGACTTGGTGTGAATAGTGAAATTAAACCAAGTTGGCAAATTGGTTCATTTAGCAGTCAAGGGGGCAGTACCTTTTTCTTCCAGATAGGGCTGAACAGCATTTTTCCCTAAATAAATGAATTGATAATTTAAAGGCAAATGATAAAAAACTGCACATTAGCTTAATACCTGTTCACAGCATGCAGAAAAGTCACAGTATAATGCATGGGGAGATTGCACAAATGCAAAAATGCCAATAGAACAACCACTCACATACCCTCAATGCATGAGGGGGGTGGTTGCTGGTACTACAATTGCACATGCAGAAAGGTGCCATGAATACAGATACGTGTGGTACAAGAAAGCAAAAATAGAAGAACACTGGAAGGGGGCGCATACTTTTGCAGTAGTGTATGAATATATGCGCTAGTACACGGCTTGTATACTGTATTGTGTGGTCGTGAAGGCTTTTATCATTGATGTAGGGTTACATGTACTGCTTTCTGATGTGCCATACACTTGTGTTTTGCCTGTACACAGTCTTCATTTCAGTGTCAAGTCTTGTTTTTCATTCGTATCAAAGATATGTCTCCTGTATCAAGTGTTCGGAATAATCTTTCAGCTACTATTGAAGTGGAAGATCCAGGCCTCTGCTTGCAGCTGTACCCTAACTATTGTGGGCAGCTCAGAAAATCCATGTGCACCAGTTCAGTCCTGCCCCGCAATCTTCCTTCTGCATGGCAGCACACAGCTCAGCAGCTGAGGCAACTGGGAAGCATGCCCAGCACTGTATCCAGGAGGAGCATGACGTGTGTGGGGGGGAAGCGGCCATGACTGCTGTTGTGGAAAGACTCTGAGCAAGCTTTTTGTTTCACGGTCATTAGGGTGACCGTATGTTATTCAATAGCTCCTCCGTTTTCTTTGAATAGCGAAGCACATTCTTAAGAAACCTACATTTTCCAAATCAAAGTAATCAACACTAATCATCTCGGATGTCGAGTGGATGTTACGTGAGGGTAAAATTCTATGCAAAGTCCTCTCCTTCTACCCACCCCCATTTCTTTAAGCTTCCTGACACGGAGAAGCGATTGCTCCGGAACTGTACCTCTGCCATCCATAGCAGGTGTCGGCTGTAACGTGCGTAACACCCTGCTTAAATGACCACAAATGACAATAACCAATCTCACCACTCATCCGGCGACCAGTGCTGACCATGATCCTTATAACTCTGTGCTAAAGAAAAAATTCAAAGACGAAGAAAACAAAAGCACTTGTGTTTTGTTTGTTAAATGTTTTTATACTGCAAAGAAATAGTAAGACATAGCGTTTTTCACATGGCGTTTTTGGGTCTGTGTTGGATCCAAAAATTGCATCCAAAAATGCAACGTCGATCGGATCCTACATGGACCCAACATGCAGCTGTGTGTTTGGATGCGTGTTGGATGCAGCAGGATCGCACTCTGTAGTTCATTACAGGGCTCCTGCTGCGTCTTTCGGACCAAGAATTGACATGTCAGTGCTTAGAACAGATCCGAAAGACGCAATCACTCGTGTGAACGCCGATGCGAGTTTCCTAGTAAAAGCAAGGTAAATCACATTGCTATTTATTAGATGCGTGTTTGTGTCCGTTTAGGGTCTGACAGACGGATCCAAACACGTATCTAAAAGCGTATGTTCGTACAGACTCAATACACTGTTTGCACATACCCATAAGCTATATAGATTTAGTATATATGTTGTAATAATTGATTGTACCAACCAATAAAATAAATATACCTAAAAACAGAACCTAAAAAAAAATGAATAGACATTATTCAATACATTATTTGTACCTGAACATAGTGCCTTTAAAATAATTATCTTTCAAAACAAATATTTTTACAATTGAAAATTAATAGATAAAAAAAAAAGTTTATAGCTTTCAAAATGTGGATAGGAGGTGACGCAGGTCTCTACATCCTTAAAGCACAAACAAGACAGCATCCTTTAGGCTAGGTCTACACAGCAATTTGAAGATGCCACCCAAAATCCGACATTTTCAAATTGCTGGACCACGTTGCACCAGTGTTTTTTTTGTGTGGATTTTGTGCAACAAAAGGGTCAGATTTGAAATTCCCCGCGGCCCAGGACATTGGGGCTGTGGGAATCGGATGTTGGTCTGGCGGAATATACGTTCTAAATTCCGCCGGTTTTCAGTTTAGGTTTCCCTCGGTAAAAAATCCGTGCTGTGTAGACTACAGCATGAATTTTTTATTGAGCGCTTCATAGCGCTGGGTCTGGTCGGATTTTCAGCGGTTTCAAAATACAGAATTTGCTGAAAAACCGACTGAAATCCTGTGCTGTGTAGACCTTGCCTCCTAAGGGTTAAGGATCAATCACATACAATAATTAAAGGAAATCCCCTCCAAGCCACTGCACTGATTTGTTGGAGAGGCTGCCAGGTTTGTCACTTGCCATACACTAGGACAAGGTTTGGTGTATTACAATAAACACATCTGAAAAGACTGTGGCTGCGGTGTTTTTATTTTTTGCTTTTGTTCCTAACACAGCTAATTGCTTTGCTGTTCCCTGCCAGGGATAAATGTGGCTCCCGCTGCACTTAAGTGGGGGGCTTTGGAAGAAATGGATGCAATCAGAAAACTGAATAATGTGTCCTCTCCACCTTCATAATTCACAGGCTTCTATAATTACAAGCACATATTCGATTCAGATATTATCCAAGCCCTGCAAGAATCAAACAGGTCGGTCAGAAGAGTGTAATTTATCTTGCTGCTACAAGCAGGCACTGTGTTGGATGAATCATATTGTAAATGAGATGCAGAGGGACAGGAGTATAAAAATACCAGGATCCTCACATCCTTCACACAATGCACGTCCTTCATTTGCTATACAATCAGGTGCTGCTGACTTTCTGTGCCTCTTTATGGTTGATCATTAACCTCCTTTTATGATTAGTTCAAAGAGAGGAAGACAAAACCTGAAGTGAGTAACCCTTGATGTTACTGATCACTTCTTGGTTAGACTTCAGGCATCAAAACTCACATTTTAATCAGACCCCATGCTACAAAATCAATTTGGACCCCATTGAGCAAAATTATTTTAGTCCCCAGAAAATAGAGCCCACAATTAATTCAAATCGAAGACCCCAAATTTCAGCCTCTAAACTTTTGAATTCAAAATTCAGGTGTTGTGCCACAAAATGAAATCAAACTCCAGACATCAGAACGCGAAATTGATTTCCAAGCGAACCCAGACATCAGAACCTATAATTAATTCACACTCCAGACATTAGAACCAGAAATTAATGCAGACCCCATGCTTCAAAATTAATTCCAACCCTAGACATCAGAACACAGTTTATGCAGACTCCAGACATTAGAACCTTAAAGGGGTTTTGCCACGATCTAATGTTGACGTGGGATCCTTCAAAATGGGTATTTAATTACTTTTCTAAATATGTCATTACAAAAAGTGAAGCCTGTGACAGCTACAGCCTGACTTACATGCCCTTAGTTTCCTACAGTTTACATTAGACACGACCAGGAGCTGATCTGGCCGCGCTTGCGTTGTTTGCACTTCTTATCTGATGGCAGGGAACACGAACGAGCTTTGAAGGGACTGGGGAGAAAAGATCCTGTGTCTTTTGTATAGAGAATCCATTGGTTGTAATGTAATTATCTGAGTAAACATGCAGACACTCCCTGCTCGGCCCTCCTCTCCCCCTTGCCTTCATTTGCTATACAGTCAGGTGCTGCTGACTCTCTGTTCCACTTTGTGGTTGATCATTAACCTCCTTTTATGATTAGTTCAAAGAGAGGAAGACAAAACCTGAAGTGAGTAACCCTTGATGTTGCTGATCACTTCTTGGTTAGACTTCAAGCATCAAACCCCACATTTTATTCAGACCCCATGCTACAAAATCAATTTGGACCCCATGAACAATGAACAATGTTCATGAACAAATGAAAGATGCTGCCTGCTCAGAGCTTATCTTCTCTCCTGAGCAGATAAGAGAGAGAAACTTGTGCACAATACAGTTATCCCCTGTGGATTAGCCAAATAACATGTTTGTTCAAGTACAGAGACTGAATATTAGGAACGTGCATGGGAGGTGGAGTGATGACATCACAGAGGAGGTACTTGTTTTTTTAAACACAGAAACAACGCCCCTTTTTCAAGCCTCAAGAGGGGAGTATCAGCCTGTTGGGTGAGGAACTCGCTTCTTGGCAACACCCCTTTAAGGTTAATTCAGACATTTCAATTGCTTAGGACATCCGTTAAAAAGAATCCAGAATCCAGATGTCAGAACCTACAGTTCTTCTAGACCGCACACCCCTGAATTAATGTTGACATAAAAAACTTTAGTATATTTATATTGGAGAAAAAAAATCTTTCTTTACCTATCCTGCTACTTTCTTTTTACCTTCCTCCTCCTAAACTCATCATTGGGAAAAAATGTAAAAATTTGGCTGGAAAGTCAGATTAATTTATGCAAGCATCAGGTTACCTGCTGCCCCTAGAAATCTATGGAGAGGAGAGGGTAAGTGGCTGAAGAATGGCACAGAGTTTCGCACCGATGGCTGAAGACTTATAGTAAATGCTTTATCATAGCCCAGTGCTGATTCACAGCTTGTACTTCTGTTATATCCTCCATGCTTTTGCTAGCTCCAAGGGTGTGCTATGAAATATTCTGGAGCCACTGTCCTAATGAGTGCAGCGTATGGGAGATATCATAGCAGCTAGGATTCACCCACTGGCGAGTTATGCCAGAAATAGTGCTTCTCCTTTAAGTGGTGTTCCCACTGTAGACTTTGATGACATTTTGATAGGCTATGTATAACATTACAGTCCCAGAGGTGGGACCTGTATCTACCTCAGAAACAGGGCCCTAAAAGTCTTGGCTCAAAATAAATAGCTGGTCACGCTTTTGCACAACTTTCCATTCTGTTCTATAAAGGGGCCAAGTAATTCTGAACTCAGTGCTCACCTGTACTTGGAACTTCCATACAACAGAATGGAGAATCCTGCTCAAGCTCAGCTGATTCTCCATTCTGAGCTGACACTATCCATTGGGCCATACAAGTGTATGTTGGGAACACCCAGCACATGACAACTTATCCTGAAAAGTTACTTGTAAGTATCTATCCGCTTTGAGATGTAAGGAATGAAAGAATCTTACATATGCTAGTGGTAACCTCAAGTTCAAAAAAATAAAAGCCATTGTCCGGTTTGTCTAAAAATGTGATAATCAGCTACTGGTGTACAGTAAAATAAAAGAAGACCTAATCTGTAATCTGTCCAGTCTTTTGGAGACACATGCACAGAAAGCATGGAGCAAATTAAATCAAAATAGAACTTCTTTGGCTTTATTGATTTCTATGAGGTTGTAACAGTGACATCATAATATCCAGTGGGGTTTCCTGACGAAGGCCAAAGGCATGGAGCCTAACACATTGTAGACCCAACCTAAGCCTTGACCTGAAGATGCCATTCATACAGCAAACAGGTTGAGGTGGCAGATTCATTAAAGGGGTTCTGCCACGAAGGGAGTTCCTTACCTCTTATCTGCTCAGGAGAGAAGATAAAGCATGCTGAGTTACAAGGGAGGGGGGAAGCAGAGAGCGGGGATGCAAGGGGAGCGTTCGCAAAGTTTTACTCATATAATTACATTACAACAGTGG
This sequence comes from Phyllomedusa bahiana, assembly GCA_025379985.1. NCBI lineage: Eukaryota > Metazoa > Chordata > Amphibia > Anura > Hylidae > Phyllomedusa > Phyllomedusa bahiana. The sequence continues at coordinate 301,771 of JAODAL010000135.1, read as the reverse complement.
ATTCACTTACAGCAGACAGCCTCATACACTGCACTTCTCCAAGCCCCTTGCATGCGCTTCATGTTTCCTGTCATCCAGATAGAGTGTGTGAAGATCATCGCATGCGTGGCCAGATCAGCTCCTGTCAGTGTCCTAGTAGTGTCTAATGTTATACTGTCAGGACACTAAGGTGGACATGAACTTGCTGAGCAATTCTGTATCGCTAAATCAGAGGCTTCACTTTTTGTAATCCCATATATTTAGAAAAGTGATTAAATACCCATTTTGGAGGATCCCACGTCAACATTACATCGTGGCAAAACCACTTTATATTCTATTACTGATTGAATTGTGTTTATTAAAAAGTTAGACAGGATTGTATACTGCAGGTGTATTCCTACTGAGATAAAATTATTACAGTAGTGCAGGGGGATATATGGTACCCCTTGGATACTACTTCAGATCAGAGTGGTCGGTGTGTTCAGTTTTTAACCTCACCAATAAAAGTTAAGTCTTAGGGTATGTTTAGGGCATGTTCCCACGGCACAGAGCAAATACTGGTAGGATTACCCGACCGGTATTTGCTCTGTTTTGGGGCCGTGTACATGGCTGCAGGGGGACTGCTTTTTTCCGCTGTTTGCCCTCGCCCTTCGCATTGACCTGTTCATGTTCCGCCCAAAAACCGGGTGGAAGAATGAACATGTTCAATGTTTTTCGGACTGCCGGTGGTCTAAAAACGTACAGCAGAAAATCCGTACAATGGGGACTGCTGCATGGATTTTCCATAGAGCCCCATGATAAAGTTTGACAGCTGGTTTACAGATGGCTTTCAAAAAACGGAAAACCGTCCGTAAGAGCCCAGCCGTGGGGGACAAGGCCGCTCACATGGCTTGATTTTGAGCTCGTGTTCCGAAGCGGTTTTCAGAGTGTTTCTGTTCCCAAAACAGCATCAAAACCTCGCCTGAAACACGCTTCTTCAGAAGAGGTTTTAGATGTGTTTCTCGGTGCGTTTTTGGACGAGGTTTTTAACACTGTTTTCACCCATACCAATTAATAGCCAGGCCAAAAAACGCTCCAAAAACACTTCAAGAATTGACATAACCCTTCTTTTTTAGCACCTAAAACAGCTTCCAAAGAAGCGCGTAAAACCCTGTGTGAACTACAACACTGTTTTACTTAGGAATCAATGAACATGAACTGGGGGCGTTTTGGATGCAGTTTTGAGGGCTGAAACGCTTCGAAAACAGCGTCAAAATCAGCCGTGTGAACATACACTGAAAGATACTAAGCTAGCATTACTTCACAGGTCTAATAGCCTCGATGTGCTGTGAACAATCAACAAGAATCCAGTCTGCACATGTGAGACCACAGAAACCAACAACCACAGGTGGACCTAGCTATTTAAATAGTGATGCATTCTCTAAGGCCATGTTCACACGGCTTAAAATGGGCCGTATTTCGGTAGTAATTTAACGCGCTGAAGTGCGCCAAGTTACGGGCCGAAAACGGACCATCATTACACGGTAATTAACAGTTCTCCTTAGAGAACTGTGATGGATTGTCGTCTCCTCTCCCCCCGCCCCGGCGAAACGACGGACAGGGCGTGGAGATAATCATGACACTGTCACTTTTCTAGACGGCGTTATACCGCGCCGATAGCAATCGATTGTCTATGGGTCCGGCGAAGGGCCGGCCCCCTGCTCAGTCTCTTACCCCCGCTCCCGCACGCCACCGTTTCACACGGCGAAATGCGGGGCGAGTCAATTTACAGCCCTGCAAAATATCACCGTGGAACATAAGCCCTACGGGTGCTTTTCACAGGGTGCAGTTTTTTGGTGCGTTTTTGAATGCATTTTTTGAGCAGGAAGGTACAGCAAATTAATGCTGTTACATATACTGGGAAACCAATCGCTAGGTAAAAATCGCAGGTAATTACCGCGAAATTTGTGACAGCAATGTACAGTATTATTTGCTGTACCTTCCTGCACAAAAAATGCATTGAAAAAACGCACCAAATACGCACCATGTGAAAGCACTCTAAAGGTGCTTTCACACGGTGCGTTTTTGATGCGTTTTTTTGGATGTGTTTTTTTTTTGTGCAACAATGTATAGCATTATCTGTTGTGCCTTCCTGCACAAAAAACGCATCCAAAAAACGCATCAAAAACACACCAAAAAACGCACTGTGTGAAAGCACCCTAAGGCTATGTTCACACGGTTAATCATTTGGCAATGCCGTAAATTACGCCCGCATTTACGCCCGTGTGACCGGGGGCGGGGCGGGAGCGCGAGGGAACTGAGAGTGGGGTCCGCCATCGCCCAAACATAGACTTGAATTGCCAGCAGCTCGTATACGCCGCTAGTAATTCACATGTCAATTATCTCCCCTCGGCGTCTTTGCCGGAGCAGGGATAGGAGACGTAATCCATAGTTCTCTATGAGAACTGTCAATTACCGTTATGAAGGGCGTTTTCGGCCGTAATTGGCGCATTCGGCGCGTATTTATGGCACCGAAAATTCGGCCCATTTTAAGCCGTCTGTGTGAACATGCCTTTGTGTGGTGTTTTCATCTCGGTGCATTTTTGATGCGTTTTTTCTAATTCATTTTTTTGTTGACAGGAAGGCCACAGCAATTTAATCACGATCTTTTCTTGCCGCCAATATTTGTGCAGCAATGTAAGCATTAACTGTGTGCTCCTGCACAAAAAACGCATCAAAAACGCGCATCAAAAAACGCTCCATAAGGTGCTTCACACAGCGCAGTTTTGGTGCAGTTTTAACTGGCTCCAATTAACTGCCTTTATTACCAGCAAAGACTTTTCTTACAGCGTCGTCTAAAGTGTTTTCAGAAAGGTATGTTTCAAGTAGTAATCATGAAGTGTGTGTGAAGTCCTTGGGGTGCTTTCCACACGGTGCGTTTTTGGTTGGGTTTTTGTTTTATGCGTTTTTTTGTGCAAAATGTTATCATTAATTGCTGTGCCTCTGCACAATAAACGCATCAAAAAAACGCATCAAAAAGCACCGTGTGAAGCACCCTTGTGGATTACGCACAGACACTAATTGATTACTCACATTCCAAAACAGTTTTAGCGAAGTGAGAAGCTTGCTGGTAAATAAAGGCAGGTTTTAATTGGAGCGCAGTTTAAAACTTTGCACATAAAACTGCGCTGTGTGAAATGCACCTCCCAAAAGCCCTAAGGATCTCTGTGGTTAAGATGGATCGCAAGCTGGATCGGTCAGCACACACACATTAAAAGCTATACAATGCACAGTACCTTTGTACAACTGCTGAGCTAGAGCCTACTTCACAGGTTACCATCATGACAAGCTGTGGCGAGTTAAATCAACACGACTTTAATTGACTTTACAGAAGGAAGTGTGAATTTGCTTACTCTGCACTGCCAGTACAGTGTGACACCAACTGATATAGCTTATTGCCGGCTAGATAAAATGGTGCCGTATTTGTCACACGATATTCCTTTCGGTTTTCAGGGAACGCGACTCTGTTCAGGTAGAGTGGTTACAAAGGGTGGCGACTGATAACATTTTTTTCCTGTATTACCCCTCCCATCTCCCCTCCTCTCTGCTTAAACTGTGTCTGCTGTCAAAGCTGTTATTAAGCTGTGGCTCTGATTTTATCCCTCCCAGATCTGTACAGCTGATTTTTTTTTTTTCTGTACCCTATTAATCAATTGTCAATGTAGCCTTTATGAGTGGGCCTGTAATGCCATAATCTTTCATGTCTACAGCAGAGGTTTTCTATGATGTAACTGTTTGTTAACTGATTATGTACACATTAAATGTAAGTTTTTACTTTCCCCCTCCTCTGCTTTATTACCCTGTTTCCCCAAAAATAAGACATAGTGCTTTTTTTTATGCATTCAGAGTTTGTAGCTTATGCTGATGTTTGTGAATGAAATCACTACTGTATATTAATACATGTTGATTGTTTGTTCAAACAATAAATTGAATTCTTGTTCATAGAAAAAAAAAAATCCCCTAAAAAAAAGTCTTAGCTCGTCTTTAGGAGCAAAAATTAATATAAGACACTGTCGTATTTTCAGGGAAACAGGTAGAGTCAATACAAAAGTGATAAAAATGCAGATCGGAAAATTACACGGATTGCCACAGGTTCAATAGGATAATTATTAATAGGTTACATAAAAGTTTCTGGGTACAATTGGATAAGTTTATAGCCCAACATGATGCCAGTTTATATATCCCTTGGCAGGAGGAACAATTGAAGGAACACTTCCATGAGAAAGGGGTATTTTGATCAAACTAATATTACCTAGAAGAGACTTATGTGGGTCTTTTGTTTAGAATTTTGGGATTTTTTATTTTATTTTGTATTTCAGCTATGAGTAGAGAGAGTACATTCAAAAACACCTGAATGGAGGGGACGATTCTAATCCTCAGATTACTGTGGGGGGATGACTGCTTATCTGATTGTAGGGTTTCTCATTATAAATAGTAGATTAATGACATTATAGGGGCTTGTATCTCTCTAACATGGACTTGCCTTTTTTTGAAGATCTTGCAAAATAAACTGAGTCTTCTGCAATATTGTCCAATGTTAGGCGCAGTGTCCTACCTACTTCTGGATTTTCCCTTCCTTGTATGGGCTATAGACATAGCTCTCAGGGTCAACTATAGCTACTGACCTGTTGACTCATTCATGATAGGCTGCAGCAGATGTTGTATAAGCTACAGGACCTTGGCTTCTACTGCAGATAGTAGAAGCCAGTAAACACGCCCTGCATTCATAAATTAAACAACGAAAAAAGGAACTCAGGTGAGATGACTCATACTGTAGTGGACGATACAACCCCTTTAATATTGCGCTTTTGTTTTCTAGACGGGTATAGATAAAAAGTGGACTAGACTGCCAGGGTAGTGAGGAGCAGTACATAAAAAGGATAACGGTTCATCTTTTTCTGTACAGGAAGGTTTTCAGCTTTCTTCACACTTACCAGGTCCTGCTAATAACACTCCTCTCAGGCCACAGTCGGCCTAAAAGAGAACAGTAAAGCAATCCTCAGTGCAGTGCTGTTGGAGCTCACAAAGGATAATGATCTAAACTAGGAAGTAATGTACTTAGGGGAACTTTAAAAACTAATATAAATAAAGAAGAAAAAAAACACCCACCCATCAGGGCTGTGGAGTCAGTAAGCCAAAGCTCCAACTCCTCAATTTCCCTGACTGACTCCTGACTCCCTCATTACATGGCGGCCATTATTCAAGTGATACATTTACCTGTAGTAAAATGGTAACGCATAAGGATTTTTTATCACCTTATTATACAATAATCAATGCTATTTAGCTAGAAACAGACAATGGACAAGCAAAAGGGTAAACAATGTATTTGATCTTTTGACTTTCAGACTCCATATATTAACCATCTCATACTGCTTTGTACATGAGACTAACCATCATTTTATATGAAAAATTCTTCGCTATGCTTATTACATACATTTGACCTTGCAGTATATATAGCCTCTGTTAGTTCTGTAGATCTTCGCCATGTATCTGCATTGTTAATGTTTTAGAATTCTAAAAAAAATCAAAAATGTTTATTTTTTTCTTAATATTTTGTGATAAATCCACCTTTGGCTTTCAATACTGTGCACTGAACCTTCTGGGGATTCTAGATCGATTTAAGCATTTCTTACCAAGTCCCAGGTCTCTACTACACGTTCCACATGTTGCTGCATGTGAATGGTCGACTCACTTGGGTACGAATTACCAGCTTTTCTTAAACTCTACCACCGTGTTCAATTGGGTTGAGGTCTGGGGAAGGTGGAGGCCAATCCTCAGAACTCTCCCTCATTGTTTTTGAACCTTTCCCCTTCTCCCCCCCCCCTTGACGCATGCTTCAGGTATTGTCCTGTTAAACGGAATCCTTTTCATACCCCATTATGAGTGTAAAAAGTAACTCACTGGGGGCCCTCACATTAGTCAGCATTGAATTCCCCTCGATCCGGGTCAAGTATCCAAATCTTTGGCCCGTGAAAAACCCCAAATTCATCAGGTTTCTTCCCCCCCGAACCTGCAGTTTTTCATTTTCTCAATCGCCCCTTTTTCCCTTGATTCTTCCAAACCCCATTTCCCCCTTTAAGCCCGGTCTATTGACTTTATCTACCTCCAAATACCCTTTTAAATCTTCCGTTTTTTGTATTTTTTTTAAAACTTGAGCCAACGCTTTTTATAAGAGATAAAAGTCAAGGCTTTTCATTTTTTTTTAGGCCATCTTCCGCCCTTTTAATGCGTTTGCAGGAGCTGTTATCTCACTATTTGAAGGCTTCCTCGCCGTGTTGTTGCATTAGAACTGATGGACCTTGTGGGACCCAATTTGGTTTGACTCTGATTTTTGCCTGGCGTACCTTTTGGGTCTTGAAGGGTTTGATGGACTTTCCCCTGCAGGGGCCTCACATGGTGCTTTTGGAATTTTTCTTGGCCAAAGAAAAAAAAAATAAAATATATATTAAAAAAAAGCACATTTTCTGGTGTCGAACTTTACCCACGACTGCACTTCAGTAAATGGGGTAAAGGCAGTCCAACTCAGACTATATTTGCCCTGTAGATTGCTCTGCCCGCATCTTGGCTTTACTGGGATAATTTTCTTTATGGAATCTGATGGAAGCAAAGAACGGAGGCAAGAATTGTGATGCAACAGGGTCTTAGATGAACAGTAAAAATAGGATTTTGGCCTGATAGTTTTGCTTTGTCTGGCCACTGGGTTGGCTATTTACTGAAGGAAGTTTATATTCTACTGTTATATTGAAATCTATACCAGCCTGAAAACGGAAAACCCCATTTATGTCTTTATATCCTGAAAAAACGGGGAAGAATGTAGCAGGAGTCTCTTGAGTAAGTACTGGCATTGAAATAAGGCTTGACGTTGAACATGTAGTGGCACAAGGTCTCAAGGCTGCCCCCCCCCCCCCCGATTTTTAAAACAAAAACCTTTTTCTTTCTTTCTTCCAAACCTGCTTCAGAGCCATCTGAATCAGAGAGCAAACACACTGGAACAAACCAAGCTCAAAGGAGGCGAATGTCAAACTTCTAAAAGTAACAGCAGCAGAATAGAAAATTGCAGGAAGGATGTAATTACAGGGAGAAACTTAGGTGCCCACACGTGTAGAAAGTCTAGAACTTGGATGACCCAACCTCTTTATTAATGGATGGCAGCTGCGTCGCCTATTTAATTAAAGGCCGAATACTCACAGTCCAAATACTTATGTGACCCATTCCCTCCTTTGTATCCATATCTGGAATATCACAATATGGAAGTATTCCTGCATTTAATTTTGGTTCATGCGTGCCTGTGTAGGCTGCATTGAAGAGAGACCATATATTTTACAGAAAGGCAGTAGCAGCTAAAAGAGTATGGCTGCTGTTGTGTGTTATTTTATTTGTTTCCTTTTTTTTTCTTAAGGTCCTGCTCTTCCGCAAGTTCAATCTCCACCCTCGCCTGGGTGGGGGTTTCTCAGTGATTCGCGTTGGCTTGTTCCTTGCTGTGCCTGTTAGGCCATGTTCCCGGTTTAATTGCGGGGCGTAATTCGCCCCCCAATTACGCCGGGGGGCGGGCGAGGGGGCCCACCCTCTCGGGCCCCTTGATATCATTACGCGGGGCTATTCGCCCTATAAATGAATTCACTTCTTCCCCCCGCGGGGATTCCCGGCGGGGAGAGGAGAGTATCCATATTCTCTATTTGAAAGTGGTTTACCGTAATGACTGGGCCCTATTTAGCCCCTAAATTTACCATACGCCGCCAATTATGGGCTGAAATACGTGCCCAAATAAGCAGTATGAACATGGCCTTAGAGGGATATTGGTGATTGATGGGTCTCAACAGCAGAGTTAGTTTGTCAGTAAGTAAGATACACAAGCTTTGGTGTGTAAAAACCATGGGGGGGGGGGGGGGACTCAAAATTTTTTGGCTGCTGAACGGAAGAATGGTCAGTACGTCGAATCTTGGACACAAGCAGTAATGAAGAATTCTATAGCTCTAAAATGATGCAAAATCAGAACAGCAATGTATTTGTTAATGGTTTTTATTTACCTTTGCCTACATGTTAAAAACTAATCATTGAGGTGGGAATACTTTTAAAGGAGTATTCATATTCTAATGATTAGCTTTAAATATGTAGACAAAGGTAAATAAAGACTATTACCAAATACATTACTGTTCTGATTTGCTTACCTTCAGAGCTAGAGCAGTTCTTATCTTCTGCTTGAGTACACAAGATTTGACAATTCTCTGCTCAAAAAGCAAAACACAGGGCCATAAATTTACGGCATGGCTGGACAAAAAAACATTCCCAGTGAAAGGAAAAAAGCCTCAGTCTACATGGGGAAATTAAAAATTAATTCGATAACAATGTCCCAATTTTGGGGGGCAAATTGTTTAGTAAAAAAGGGGCAGAATAAGAAGTTCAACTGTAGCAGAAAAACCCAGTACCATCGGGGGGGGATTTTTTCAAATGTAAAAATTAAAAGGGAAAACTCCCTGTTCTATTTTTAAAAAAAATGAAAAACCAATGGACTTGTGGTGCCCTGCTACTTTAAAAAAACAATTGATGATGCCCTTACTATTCAAAGATTATCTTTCAATATGAAGAGACCGTTAATGAAGACTTTTTCTAAATGCATTGGTCAATTGATTTTACAATGGTCATGAGATAAGAGACCTCTTATGGGCTCTGAGTGCACACGGGTTTCAATGTTTATCTGGTTCCTTGACCATTACTCTGTTATCTGACTAGAGCTGAGAGGTTAGAGCATGGGGAGATGTCACCCCATGGACTGACTGAGCTCTGGAGCAAACTAGTTATCTCTAACAAAATTACAGATAAGCCATTGTTTTCACACCTCACAGCACATGCACCTTGTGTTTACATCTCCTGCACTTGTCAGTGTAACGGCTCATCTGCTTACAGAGATGCTAATCACAGCTATAGAACCACCCACAGTCTCAGGAGAAAGAGTATGTGTAAAACTGCTTGTGACTCACTGAAACAGCGTGGTGAGAAAACCCTTTTAAGGGCAGATTTATTAAAACTTTGCTTATACTAGACAGTCAACTGTATGGCAGAGGATCATGCTGTATGATGAATTTGACGCATTTTAAGGCACTGTTGTCTAACATTATACCATATGTTGGTTCCCATCTCAGTCATTTATAGCATATAAATAGCACATAACATGATAGGGACTCGTACCCATTTTGAGTATGGGAACGCAGGAGAGGTGGTTTGCTACTCTCCGTTCTGCTTTATAGGAGTTCCGAGTACAGCCGAGCATGGTTGCACCCCTTCAATTTACTCTTGATAATTGTACTAAAATGTTGAACCATGTTTTGGTGTGCGATATTGCATGCCTCGCCAAATCACACCTCCTTGTCAAAACCCGCACACAGGTACGTGCGCCAATTATTTTTTTTATACAAATCTCATCAGAATTCTGAAATCCAGTGAAATTTTTTTTAAATACTAATCACATCAGAATTCTGAAATCCAGTGAAATTTTTTTTAGATACTAATCGCATCAGAATTCTGAAATCCAGTGAAATTTTTTTTTATATACTAATCGCATCAGAATTCTGAAATCCCGTGAAATTTTTTTTTATATACTAATCGCATCAGAATTCTGAAATCCAGTGAAATTTTTTTTATATGCTAATCACATCAGAATTCTGAAATCCAGTGAAATTTTTTATATATATACAAATCGCATCAGAATTCTGAAATCCAGTGAATTTTTTTTTTATATACAAATCGCATCAGAATTCTGAAATCCAGTAAAAAAAATTTTATATACAAATCGCATCAGAATTCTGAAATCCAGTGAAATTTTTTTTGTATACAAATCGCATCAGAATTCTGAAATCCAGTGAATTTTTTTTTTATACAAATCGCATCAGAATTCGGGAAATCCAGTGAATATTTTATTTTTGATTAAAAATCAAAACCCAGAATTTGAAATCCAGGGAAATTTTTCCCTTGTATAACAAAATCCCACAGTTTTTGAAAACCCAAAGGGTTTTTTTTTAAACAAACCTATCAAATTGGATCATGGGCGTAACATAGACAGTTATGCTGGTCCATTGAGTTTCTGAAAACAATAATGCCAGTATCGGCGGCAGTAACACTCCAGGGTCTGGTGCTGGTTTGGATCTACCTGCAGATATTCCGCCCATATTGCTGCATTGGATTCTGGCTTATTTGGCTTCATTATTTTGGGCCCATACTGGGATTTGTTGGCTTCTCTGGGTCATGCATTTCCTGGAGGAGATGAGCCTCATGTTATGGTAACTTGTGCACCGTATATTTGAAGGGCTATTATTGAAGTCATTTGTTTAGTGTTTATTTACAATTAGGATTTAATTAGACTTTACCTCAAGGCTCCATTACTATAGAGACTTAAATGGTGCTATCCGCTACCGCGCTGCCAGGCGTACAAATTAATCTGTCAGAGCTGTTCCCCGTAAAGGAAAATAAACAATATTTTCGGCATTTCTAGGACAGAAGGACTTTCTAAGTGTCTGACTTCAGGCCTGGGAGCTCATTTTTCAGCTCTTGTAGTCTGGAGCAGTTCCCAGTCCCAGATGCAGGCTGACAACTGTAGTCTCCTTTCATTGCTGCTAATGGCAGCCCCGCTAATGAGGCAAAGCAGCCGAATCTGAGGAGGGGAGAGTTTCCAAGCAACTCCTGAGGACTGAGCCCCAGACACCTTCTCTTATCTGTCTCTCCAGCCTCTAGCTTTCTATGTGAGGGGAAATTGCTGGTGAGCAGGTTGGGTGTCATGTCTTTGTGTGTTGCACATTTTATAAGTGGTATTTTATATAGCGCCATGTCTTTTTCTGTCAGTTTACCTACATGTCATGGATAAATAAGTGGATGATGTTGATCATTATGATCTCGCCTACTTTCCATTGTTTATACCTGCAGCACAGATGTAAATGACTGTTTCTCATCACTGTATACATTTATCTAATGACGTTGTTTCCGGGGTTATTTATTGTTGATCGGAGCAGAGTCCATGGAAAGCAATAGAGGCACACATTTCCTTCCCGCAGGATGTCAGAAGGGTAATATAGCTAAGGAAACCTCTCCAGAACTGGACTTCGATTCATTTAGTGTTATATAAATTGAGTAGACCTGATTTGTCTTGGTAGCATTTTGGGTATGTTCACACGCAGGGGCATAGCTAAAGGCTCATGGACCCTGGTGCAAAGCTTCAGTTTTGTGCCCCTTCCCTCCAGACAAGGGCTCTCTACAGCTGTTGGTCATGACTTCTTAACAACAGACTCTAATGCATTAGGGTGCTTTCACACGGTGCGGTTTTGATGCGTTTTTTTGGATGCGTTTTTTTGTGCAACAATGTACAGCAATAATTGTTGTGCCTTCCTGCACAAAAAAACACATCCAAAAAACGCACCATGTGAAAGCACCCTCAGGCTGTAGAAATGATCGCGCCATAGGGGGGCTCAAATTTAACGTAAAAAATTTTTAAAGTGTAAATAATAAAGAAATATTAAAAGTTCAAATCCCTCCTTTCGCTGTTTTACAAATAAAAATAATAAAAGTTCCACATATTTGGTGTTACTGCGTCCAAAAAAGTCCGATCTATTAAAATATAACATAATTTATCGCGTGCGCTGAACACCGGAGAAGAAAAAAATTCCAAACGTCAAAATTGTGGTTTATTGGTCATTTCACATCCCCTAAAAATTGGAATAAACTTATTCATAAAAGTCGCATGCATTCCGAACTGGTAGTAATAAAAAGTGCACTTCAGCCCACAAAAAAAGCCCCTCACTGAAATCCACAGGTGTTAGTACAAAAGAGTTATTGGTCGCAGAAAATGGCGCCGTGGCTCAAATTTCAAAAATAGGAAATGTTTGACATTTTTTTTACGGTAGCAAAATATAACGGAAACCCTACATGTTTGGTATTGGCAGATTCGTATCAACCTGTAGATAACAGATAACATCATTGTTACCGAAGAGTGAACACCATAAAAGCAAAACACCTGCAAATATGGTGCAAGTTTGTTTTTTTCACATTTTGCCCCACTTAGAATTTTTTTTTTTTGCGTTTTTCCAGTATATTCTATGGTAATATGAATAACAAAACACTGCACTTTTCGGGGAATATTCACAGCTCAATGGCTGGACCAGACTGAATCCAGCAGCATGAAGCTCTAGCCTATATGCTACCTGGGGGAAAAAAAAGCAGGTGCAGCTAATTGCTGAGAAACAGCTCACATATCCCACTCCTAGGGGAACAATTAGATGATTAAAAAAACTGCACATTTAACTTAATACCTGTTCACACCATCATGCAAAAAAGCCACAGTATAATGCATGGGGAGGGTGTACAAATGCAAATATACCAATAAAAAAACCACTCACATACCCTCAGTGCATGAGAGGGCGGATGCTGGTACTACAGTTGCATATAAATAAGACGATACAGAAGGGTGCCATAAATACAGATACATGTGGTGCACCATGCTGGCTTACATCCTATTAATGACGCCTATACTATTAGATTAGGCGGGCTGCCCAGCCCTTTCTGGGTGTCCAACATAAAATACAGATACCGTCCGCACCCCAGCACTGTTGGGCAGATAAATATAACATACTGGAAAATGTTTTTTAAATATGAGGTGATTAGTTGGTAAAGGGGCCCCAATACGCAAGCTCGCAACCAGCGTCTACGGTCCTCATGTCTTGCGAGTCCCTACACTAATAATTTTCAGAAAAAACACACACAAAAAATGGGACATTAGTTACTCAAAAAAACCACTGCAATTTTTGGGGCATATTCACAGCTCAATGGCTGGACTAGACTGAACCCAACAGCAGGCAGCTCTAGCCTATATGTTACCTGGGAAAAACAAACAGGTGCAGCTAATTGCTGAACAGCAGCTCACATACCCCACTGCTAGGGGAGCAATTAGATGATAAAAAAACTGCACATTAGTTTAATACCTGTTCACACCAGCATGCAGAAAAGCCTCAGTATAATGCATATATGAATAACGCCATTAAAAAGTACATCTTGTCCCACAAAATAAAAGCCCTGACACGTCTATGTAGGTGGAAAAATAAAAAGGTTATGGCTGTGGGAAGACGTGGAAGGAAAAACTAATGTGAAAAAAATAAATAGGCTGCAGTGGGAAGGGGTTAAATAACAATTATTCTATAGATTGGAGAACTATGGACACAGTGATACTCATTTTGTGTAACTTTTTGGTATTTTTAATTTTTTTTTTTTTACTAAAGTGTTTTTAAGTGGGGGTGTTTGTGTTTTCTGTTTATTCTTTTATTAAACTAGTTAAACATGTGGTTTTCTCACTGACCGGCAGCAGCGCTCTATGTGATACTTAGACAGTGATTTAGTGACTGGAGCTCTGTGCAGAATCAGATCTCTCATTCACAGATAGCAGCAATCACTAAAGCACAACTGCTTCCCGACAGCACACATTTTATTTTTCCATGGGGGAGAGCAGCTTACCTGCACCTATCACACTGCTCTGCCCATTCTGTCTCCCCTCCAGGCTCAGTCTTGCAAGCAGCTTCCTGCACGGTCATCAGGCAGCTGTAGCTCCTCTGACTTGGAGCTATTGTTCTGATCTCGGATGATCTTGCTTCCCCGCACTGTGCAGCGCCGGCTTCGCTGATACATCGCTGGCTGGATCTATACGATTCAGCAATGTAGCCGAGAGGTGAGGGGGCCGTGTGGGCCCCTCTGGCTCAGGGGCACGGTTGCAACTGCGACCCCTGTATCTACGCCACTGTTCACACGGTGTGTTGAGTCTGCGTGAACATACGTTTTTAGATATGTGTTTGGATACATCTGTTGTACCCTAAACGGACCCAAACACGTATCTAATAAATAGCAATGTGATTTACATTGCTTTTACTTTAAAACACGCATCGGTGTTCAGACGAGTGATCGCCGATGCGTCTCTCACTCCGTCTTTCGGATCCTTCTTTCGGATCCGTCCCAAGAATTGACCTGTCAATTCTTGGTCCGAAAGACGCAGCAGGTGCCTCATTTAAAACTATAGGGTACGATCCTGCTGCATCCAACACGCATCCAAAGACGCAGTTTAAGTTCACTTATAAATAATTGCAGAATTTTTTTTTCAATTTTGTAAAAAAAATGTTTTTAGGTTTTTTACATTTGTTTTTAAACCATTCACACTTAATAACTTGTTAGATTTATTCTGCAGGTTATTACGGTCGTATGGATACCTAATATGTGTACGGTTTTTTAGTGTGTGTAATATATGCACAATTATTTTTTATTAAATATTTTTATTTTATTATTTTTATAATTTTTTTTCACACTTTTTATGTTTTTTTTTAGGTCCCCAGGGCTGACTGTGCAGCCGTTCCCCGGGGTTTGTCAGGTCACCTGGTGTCCCGATCACCCAACAGAGCAGGGAAACCCTTTGATTGCGCTGCGGCAATGAACTGCGGTAATCAAAGGGTTAAAGCCCCGTCAACAGTGCTGCTGCGGCGCCGGGCACCGCAAACTCAGATGTCTGCAGCGACGCTATAAGACGTTGCTGCAGACGAACGACCTGAAATGCCCAACGTCAAAAGATGACGGGCGGTCTTATCCTGCTAACTCTGCTTCTGTAGCTCGTCCATGTGCTCAGCTTTAGAAGAAAATCCCCATAGAAATGAATGGGCATTACTGCATCAACACGGCCATCTCTCCAGTCTCACTTCAAACCGGCTACGAAGTGGACTTGGCATGATGGGACAACCCCTATAATGGTTACTAGAGTCATTGTAAATTCAAACCCTTGCTATAAGGTAGCATTCGGGATATTACAAATATAAATAAGTTTTCTACAAGCGTTTTAAAGTAAAAGGCTTGTATGACATTCGGAAAACATGGCATCTGAGTTGTATTACAAGGCACAGAATATGGGCATGAGTGGCACTGTTTTAGAAAGGAATCGTGGGGCACATTTATCAATGCGGTCTACTACTTAGACCATAGAAACTGAGAGAAGACAGTCTTAAAACTCCCCACATTTATTACAGTGTTTGTAGATGTGGCACATGTGTAGACTGTCTAGAGTACGTTTACACCTTATAATAGAAAAAATCTGCCAAAATTGGTGGCAAAAGTTAATTATGCCATTAATTTTGCCATATTTTTCTTGGCTCACGATAAGCCGTGCCCTTTTCTGTGTGGCCTCACTCCTTTTATTGATGCCTTACCCAAACCCCCATAAAAAATGTGGTGTAAGGCTTGTTTGCCAGTATTTTGGCGCACGTTTCGCCATCATTTTGGCGTGGTTACGATAATAAGTGTGTCCTAATGTGTTTTTCTGATCTCAGCCGAGGCTTCTCAGCTTGATGTTGATCACCTAAGCTGATGTGTATATTGCTCTGCTCATGTCTTGCTTCATACAAGTACTTGGAGCAATCCTATAGAGATTACTGATGGGTGATTATCACACTTTTATTATCTTTCTTCTGCTGAGGCTGAGTTTAGTGAAAGATTGTCTTGTGCGTTTCTCTTTTTTGACAACCAGTTCTGTGCAGCCATCTGATAGATTCAGTGCTGCTGGAATTAGTGCGGCTAAGCTCTATAATTCTCTCGGTCCCGGAGGGATTTACATTCTTTCCTCATACCAAGTGCAACCTTTCAAACTCTCCAAATTTTCACATCTTTCAATTAAACTTCTGTTTCTAATTTTGTTTTGAGCTGCGCACAGGCCACCTCCTGAATTTGTTCCAAGGCTAATTTCCTATCTTCAATCAGGAAATTGCTTTGCCTTATTTTTCCTTGGCTACGAAAGAAATCCTGAAAGGAAGACAGTCCTCTGTATATTGTAGGGGTGTACTGTGTATCCTGCAAGACGCACGCAGTAAAAGCATGGCTGATTTGTTTTTGTGGTTTGTCTATTATGTGACAGTGTTTTGCATCAGTATTGGTAAGGAAAAACCAGTAAAGTGAGTAAATTGAAAAGTTCATTGCACCTCTTCCATGATTTAGACCCGCAAATACTAATACAAAATCCCTCCATGTGAGACTAGGCTAAGGCACAGTAATAGTATCACTGACAGCTTGGAGGATAACTATTAATATATTAAGTAGTGATGTAAGTAGATTACAAGCTCTGTTCTCTTAACTGTATGAAAGATAATTTCTCATTTGTTAGAAGCTTCCACATATTTTGATGCTATGCCTGATGTGGAAAGTAATTGTAAGCAGCAGTTCAGTGACTGTTTCCTCTCTAAAGGCCATTTACACAAGCAGATATTTGTACTACTGGTCACCAGTCTGATTGCTGCAAGCGGCTTGGTTATGATTACAGACAAGCCTGTAGGCTGCGTTCAAACATTTAGCTTTTTAGAAACTTGGAAATCAAAACCAGAAATAATTCGTTAATGGAGGACACATATTAAAGAGGTTTTCTTACCATGCAGTTCCACAGCCAGCTTTAGAATCGCACATGCTGTTCAGACTGTGTCTATAGCAGTGATTCACACATCAGCTCTACTTTTCCTAGCTATTCCGGTTACACTGACAACGAGTGGAAGAGATTTATAAAGTATATTACACAGGCTGCAGAGCTCTAAAGAGTGCTTACTTAGCTAAATGAGAGGCATTCAAAGCCAATTACTAGAGAGAAGACTCTGCAGGCGGTGACTCACCGTGGTTGGAGTGAATGACTGACAGCATCTTAGAGCAATGGGTGAAAAGATAGAACAGGGAGAGGTGGAGGGAGAGATGTTCGTAACCAAAAACTTGTGTGTTCTAAGAAGAGATCAAATCTTTATCTCCTGACTAAAGAAAAACAAACAAAGCATCGTGTTTAGAAAAAAGTCTTCAATTATTTGTCCCTACATGTTAACAACTAATCATTGTAGTAAGAAAGCCCTTTTAAGAAAAGACTAAGGGTGACATCTATGAATTTGCATGCACCATTTTTTTTTTACTTGCCGCCGACACATCAGTTCTAAATAGATATGTAGTAGTATATAATGTGCATCAAACTTTGAAGCATTCTAAGCGCATCCTAGTCAGGCTGTGAGGGGTTCTACAGCAGAGGTTCTCTTATCAGCTCTATTTCAAGCTGGACCCGTTAAAGGGAAATTGTTGAAACGGTTTAAACAGCAGAGCAGAAGGCTCCAGAGCTCTAAAGGGTTAAAGTTCATCAGTAGGAAAGCCAAATTAGCTCCTGTACTTCTGATAAGACACAGCAGGGACTAATGTTAACATCCTAGCCAGGACTGTTTGGGCAGAGAGAGATGGTTGGTAACTGAAGAGGCTTGTGTGCACAAGCAGAATATAAGGTCTGCTCTAGCTCTGGAAGGAAGCAAAATCTGAACATGTTGAAAGCTTATCAATGTGGTGAGAAACAGTCCTTTAAAACAGCTTCTAGAAAGCTGGATGTTTGAACGTAGCCTTAAAGAGGACCTATCACCTCCAGGGAAACCTCATGAAATAACAGGAAACTAAAATACAATCACTTCCCTAAATATGCTTCATTAGGGAAATCAAAGCATTTCACCTGCAATTCAGTTTTTAAAAAAGCGTTGGCCCTTTAAGACAGCTCTGAAGTCGGGCCAAGTCGGCACCTGACAGCTTGATGGATCACTATGTGACAGCTGTGTTGCTCCTGAGCTGGAAGAGTCCATTGTGCAGGGGGGAGCCAGGAAGTCTACATCATGTGCACACTGATTTTCTCTTGGCTGCTAAGTCTGTGATGGATATAACACTAGCAGCAGTGTAATGTAGATGCTTATAAACCCTGTCACACTATGTCCTCAGTGTGCTGTGCCTGTTGTACTGTATGTAGCAGCTATGTCCTCAGCTCCCCCTGCACAGGTGGTATAGCTCAACAGAAAGAATCCCTGCTACATACAGAGCTCTGCTAAGAAAGTAAAAGCAAAATCTATTCCCCTGTAATAATGACATGAGCCCCCTACATTGCTAATGACATGTATTGGAAAAACGTCTTATCATTTCATCCACTATTATATTTTGTGTTTGTGTGGAGGTGATAGGTGCTCTTTAAACTCAGCGTTATTGTCTGATTGTTTTAAATTCATTGTTTGGTCACCTAACCTGATAATGTAACATAGCAGCTATGGATCTAATGCTTACTTACTGTTATTTTACATTCCCATTAAGTAATTATACGCACAGTCCTTGATTTGCTTTACTAGGTTAAATAAGTGATCACTGTCCAGGGTGCTCGCTTGTGTTGTAATCTGACCGATTATTTGCTTGTGTAGACATAACAGTAGTTAAGAGATAACGCTTTAATCTAAGTATGTAAAAGTTAAACATATTTGCACGTTTTAATGGTCATGTATATAAGAAGTAAAAGGAGGCCCACCAGAAGAAAGTCATAAAATGCCCTAGAATGTGCATTAGAATGTAGCACAATCTGTCAAACTAGGTTCACATCTGCGTTGTTAGGGCATGTCCCCTCGGCACGGGTTTCCGGCCGTTTTTTCAGCCGGTTTGCGGTTTTTCAGCTCACGCGCTGAGAAAAGCGCCCCCCCCTGCGCCGGGGAGCCCAAAACGGACAAATACCGGCCGGCAAACCGGCCGGTATTTGTCCACTGCCGTGTAAACGGCCCCTTATTCCCAGTTTTCTGTTCAGTCATAAGAACAGACATCTGAGAGCGATGGCACCGCTAGATGCATCACACGATGGACACCAATAGCACCCAAGGGGCCCTGTTGACTATAATGGTGTTTGTCGGGTTTTACCAGACAAAATAGTGCAACATGCTGCGCAGTTTTTTCTAGCTTTTTTCTAATGGAATCTGCAGTGGAGACTCCAAAAAGAAACTTTGATGCAGATGTAAACCTGGCCTAAGGCTGAAATAAGACCTATCTAGTCCAATTTATAATCCAAGACTGTTCATTCATAGAAAGGCAAAAGCCAATTCCCTCATCTTCTGGAAGAAATTCCTTCTTGACTCCAAAATTACAATGACAATTCCTCCGAAGGAGAGTTCCACGGTCTCACTGCTGTTACAGTAAAGAATCCCTTTGGTGCAAGAACCTACTTTACTCTAAAACAAGAAGGTGTCCTTTGTCTGCAGCTCATGGGGGAGAACTCTTTTTATTGACCCATAATATACTTATACGTGGTTAGTAGGTCACTGCTCAGCCATCTTTTCTATTAATACCAAATTTGTCATTTGTTTGCCCAAGCCTCTACTTTATCTCGCTCCACCTGTGACAGTATATTGTCCTCCTTTGTGACAATTACTTTATGTAATAGTATCCTCTATAAACACTCTACTTTTCCCAGAGATGCCGCCAGCGCTTTGGTAGAATTTGCAGTACCAACACAGGGAGCCCCATTACGAAAATTGTAATGAGGCACTGGTAACTCTCTACAACAAAGGCTCTGTCCTCATGACGAGTATTTCAAGTCACAATCCATGCAGATTTCAACTTGAAATACTTGCCTAAAACCCGTTGACCTCAATAGAAAATAAGCGCTGTAGTTTACACAACATGTATTTTCTTTGTTGGGGTTTAAGAGCACAAAAAAATTAGAACACGTTCATTCTTCTGTCATATTCCATATGCGGATCTGCATCCAAAACCCCATAGACCTGAATGAGACTTGTTTTCTGACTCTAAATCCGCCAGGAAAAAAAAGACCTAAAATCCACATGAAATAGTTGTAGAAAGCGGCATAGTCCAACGTGGTTGTCCATGGTAGAATCTGATGAGTAAATTTTTCATGTGGTCTGGCCATACCCTTAGGCTATGTTCACATGGGGTCATTTCGGCGTGCATTTCGCTGCGTATTTGCGTTCTGCTACGGGGAGAGGCGCGACGAAATGACATTAATCCATAGTTCTCAGGGAGAACTATGGCTTACGCCTCCTCTCCCGGCTCGTACAATACGAACGTATTGTACGCATGGGGAGATAAGGGACATGTCAATTATTCGTGGTGAATACGTGCGGCGAGTAATGAATGTCAATGGGGCCGGCGCCCGTGTGTATTAGTGCGAGCTCCAGAAACATACCCTAAGGCTGCGTTTACACGGCAAATACCAAATAGCGGTTGGGAAATCCTGACTGGTATTTGGACTGTTTTTGGCATGCAGGGGGACGGCTTTTGTCCTTGGTTTGCAGATGTCCCCCTTCGCACCCACATATTCATGTTCTGCCTGAAAACCGGGCGGAAGAATGAACATGTTCTACGTTTTTCAGATCGCCGGTGGTGTAAGAAACCACCTGGCGGAAAATCCATGCAGTGGGGACTGTTTCACAGATTTTCTATTTAACTCAATGTAAAAGGTTAACAGTTGTTTTACAGACGGCTTTCAAACCCAAAAACTGCCTGTAAAACCGAAGGCAAACCTGTGCTATGGGGACAAGCCCTCAGAATAGAGTGGAGAAGCAAGCAAATGGGACTAGCTCTACATTCTAAAGTGTACTAGAGAGTACTGAATGTAAAAGTAAAGGAGAGAATGGGGACCACCAGCAAATATTTCCCTGTTTGCTCGAGATGCTACATAAAATAGTAGGGGCCCCTCACCTGCTCCTCTTGTGCGTGGTCACTGTGTGAGCGCCTTCTTGACGAGCCACAAGAAAAGCGAGAATGTTGCTGAAATGGGTTTCTATTTTGTTAGCTTAGGATGTGATAATAGTTTGTGTTTCCTTTGGCTTGGGCTTTTGTCTGGGAACTACAGCGGCTGACATGTTGCTCGCTGCATCTTGGAGGACAATGCCTTCAGCTGAAAAGACACCACACCGCTTGTACACAAGCACAATAGCCGCACACACCAACACACACATCTCCTGATAAAGGGGTTTACTCTGTGTCACTCTACCCTCCTCGAAAATTCGTCTTTTATTGCTACTGTTCAACATGCCTGTAGGTGTTTACACATTGATGTAAGTAACAGGATTAAACAGCTTTTCTACTAATCCCTTCCAAATAGCAGAAATTTCCAGCCATATTGATGGCGTTTATGTAGAAGGGGAACAGTTTTCAACCGCAGGGGAGTTGAGCTGAATGCACAGACAGCTCAAGAAAGGCAGACAATCGAGTAATAGCAGTCAAAATATGCCTCTCAAGGCTTTTTAAATCATAATACACTATGTGAATTTATGACTAGCCTGACCTCCTAAGGGGAGAAGGAGCCGAGCTACATATACTAAATGATGAAACAATGACTGTGTCCTGCAGATACTGTGCGGAGTGTGACACCACACCAGAAGTGAGGTTTCCTTCTGTGCTGCACCTCCTCATGTACTAGAGACACTAGAAGGGTATTCACACGATTATGTACATATGGTGACACGTACTGTGTGCGCCGCTATACACCTGGTGTTTAAAAGTACGCACTGGCCAGTGTGTACGTCTAAAGCACTCCGGCCCAGCCTCCATTCACTTTATGGTGTTTTATGGCGCGTTTTTGAATGCTTTTTTTATGCAGGAAGGCACAGCAGTTAATGCTGTTCATTTCTGCACAAAAAACGCTCCATGTGAAAGCACCCTAAGGTGTGATTTAGTGTTGTAATCACTCCCACGTCTTCACAGATACTGCAGATCTGCTACTAACACGCTGATAGGTTACCTACAGATACTAAACTGCTGCCTAGCATGTAAAATATGCCCCCTCTAGAGACAGACAGGATTGGTGATGTGGTGTGTGACACCCAGCACTGCAGTTAGGGCGATGGGAGAGATTGCCAGGTGCTCACAGAATGGGTATTCACATTAGCCAAGCTCCAGGAGCCTGCTTGGGTGATTT
Organism: Phyllomedusa bahiana; assembly: GCA_025379985.1. Classification (NCBI taxonomy): domain Eukaryota; kingdom Metazoa; phylum Chordata; class Amphibia; order Anura; family Hylidae; genus Phyllomedusa; species Phyllomedusa bahiana. The sequence continues at coordinate 280,005 of JAODAL010000135.1, read as the reverse complement.
AGGATATGTTCACACGGCTTATTCTGCAGCGTATTTGTGTGCGCATTTCGCCACGTATTGAGCTTTCGGCCTCGTTCACACGGCTTATTCTGTGACTGATTGGAGCCGTACTGCGCGCCGTATTTGCGCTGCAGTACGGCTCCAATCCGTCCCAGTAACTACGGTAATCCACAGTTCTCATAGAGAAACTATGGATTCCATCTCTTCTACCGCTCGGCGAATCCGCCGCAGGGGGAGAAAGTGACATGTGAATTATTTGCGGCGTGTACGCACCGTAGATAATGACAGTCTATGGGGCCGGCGAGCTGCCGGCCCCTCCACCCCCCGACTGCCGGCATAACTGTGGGGTGAAATCCTTCCCCGCAATTACACCAGCAATAAGCCGTGTGAACGAGGCCTTATACACGGTAAAATGCACGCTGCAATTATGGTAATTCATAGCTCTCATAGCGAGCTATGAATTGCGCGTCGTCTCCCCTGACGTACAATATGATCTTATCGTACGCCCAGGGAGAGAAGTGACATGTTAATTGTTCGCAGCGCTTATGCACCACTGAGCATGCATGTCAATGGGGCCGGCCCTCCGTGCTTTGGATCAGCACGTGCTTCCAAAACACCCGGTGTATTGTGGCACATACCATACACGCCCCAATACGCCGTGTGAACATACCCTTCTTCTAAGGTTCGCTTAGGGTATGTCAACACAGCATGGGTTTTCATTGGATTTTCAGATGGTTTTTGGATTAATGAAATGTATGTAAACGTTTGACTTTGCAGAAAGTAATAAAAATGCCTGAAAAATTCTCTCTCTCTGTCATTATTCTGGCATTTTGCATATATAAATTATTTTGGTCATCCTAATTGACCTAAGGTTTATTCTGATTTCATGTCAGATAGTGAGAAAAACATGTATATGTGTCTTTTTATATAGTGTATGTAAACTTCTGCTTTGAACTGTATGTGGATAGTACAGGCTGCATGCAGATTGTATCATTCCTGCCCTGTGAATCTGTTTAGTAATGATGAAAAAAGTTTCTCAGTTCCTTGTAAACAAGTGAATAAAATGTAACACACAGACATCCAATCTACGTAGCCAGACACTGGTGGTAGTATGTGTTGTAGTGAAGCACTTGGTAAGGTTTAATGTTCCACTGCTGTAGGATGCCACCTAATCAGATTGTGAAATATCAGATCAATCTGTCCCAGTCGCTTGTAAGCAGAAATGTCTCAGCCCCCAAAGCAGTAGACCTCGTAATCGGTGTGGGGTCACCAAGTACTATGTAAGACTTGCAGGCTGTGATCTAGCGGCCTTATTGCCATATACTCCAGTTTGTTGGGAAAGCTTACCAGCAAAATTGTGTAAGATAAAATTGTCAGTGGCTTCGGATGTTACCCTGTTATTTCTGGGAGTGTAGAGCTGGAGAAGTCTGGTCACCTGCAGCAGATCCTAGCACCCAGTCCAGGTGACAGAAAACATTGGTTACGACAGTGAACCATAGCGGTTCAATCAGCACTTCAGCACGGGCTTTTCTTCAGTCGGTACTTAGTTAACAAAATAACCATCTGCATGTAATGGTCTTGTCACTCAAAATAATTGAGTCCTCTGTATACTCTTGTCATAGTGATACTATGTCATTAGCTGAGAATTAACCTATACAACGTGGCCCAGGCTTTTGTACATATGTTGGATAGGACAAGGTTACAGATAAAAGCACTTGTTGTTACTGTTTTGATTGATTAAACTGACAAATTGGCACAGCGTTCACTTTCTAGTTGGCCATATGTTTCTCTTTAATCACCAGTGAAAGCCATGGTGCATCTCTGAGTAAACCAACAGGTGTGAAATGAAGAATGTGACCCTGGCAGCTCTGGGTGACCCTACAGGTTTTTTTTTTCTACCAACGCTGGTCTGCGGCATACTTTAATTTGTGTTATTGTTTCCAGTAACCACTTACATAGTAAACTGTTCCTATGTCCTTTTGTATATGAATATGTGGCTTCAGCATTTTTTTTTTTTAACCATGCCTGGTAAAGAGACCTTAGGGTCCATCCATACGGAAATACTCATGAAATACTCATCTAAAACCCCATTGACCACAATAGAAAAAACACATTGTAGTTCAGTAAAAAAAAAACTTAAACATGGTCATACTTCTGTTGTATTCCACATGCGGATCACGTCCAAAACAACATACAAATGCTTTGGACATGGATCTGCATCCAAAACCTCACAGACGTGAATGAGACTCGTTTACTGACTTTAAATCTGCTGGGAAAAAAGACCTAAAATCCACATGAAATACTGGTTGAAAACCGCGTTGTCTGAAGCACAAGATGCTATTTTCGCAGCACACGACGCTGATTTTCCGCAGAGCACACGACGCTGATTTTCCGCAGAGCACACGACGCTGATTTTCCGCAGAGCACACGACGCTGATTTTCCGCAGAGCACACGACGCTGATTTTCCGCAGAGCACACGACGCTGATTTCCGCAGATCACGAGTGATTTTCCGCAGACACACGCGCTGATTTTCGCAGGCACACGACGCTGATTTTCCGCACGCAACGATGCAGCAGGATCACTCCCTATAGTTTATTATAAGGCTCCTGCTGCATCTTTCACATCAAGAATTGACATGTCAATTCTTGGAACGGATCTGAAAGACGCAATGAGACACTCATCAGCGATTGCTCTTCTTAACGCCAATGCGTGTTTCATATTAAAAGCAATGTAAATCACATTGCACATTGGTAGATACATGTTTGGGTCTGTTTAGGGTCCGACAGATGGATCCAAACATACATCTAATAACGTATGTTCACACGGACTCAACACGCCGTGTGAACATACCTTTAACATATCCATAGGATTAAATGGCCTGACGAAGGCCAAAACTGTTCTTTTTTGGCCTCTGTTTGGCTGTTATGCATCTGTATACAGCAAAAAAAAAAAGGATAGAATAGCTGTAGAGCCTCCGCTACTCTATACATTGGAAAAAAGTATTTGTTAAACACTTCCAAGTTTCTGGATCTGAAAATAAGTTGGATTCGCCTGTGCCCATTCCCTCACCTTTTTGCTGATGAGAATAAGGGTATGTTCACACGACATTTTGCTGCGTATTTGCACTTTAATATGGCCAAAATGCGCGCTGCAATTTCTGTAATTCATAGCTCTCATAGAGAACTATGAATTACGTCTTGTCTCCCCCCGGCATACAATATGATCGTATTGTACACCGAGGGAGAGAAGTGACATGTGCTTACACGCCGCTGATAATGCAAGTGAATGGGGCCGGCCGGGGGCTGGACAGCACGTACTTCTAAAACACACGCGTATTGCGGCGTGTACAGTACGCGCCCTAATACTCCGTGTGAGTATACCCTAATACAGAGCTGTTGTGATTATATCATTGGAGGAGGACATACTGCTACTTCTCGGTGCTGTCAATCAAAGCCCCAAATGTTTCAATTCCATCTCTGAACTAAGGGGAAAGTTGGTGATCACAACGGGCCTGGTACAGTTCACTTGAGGTCATTCACATGGCTGCTGTCCAAGCTGTAACCCTAAACAGATCAGGGCCCTTAACAAAAACGGAAAAGTCAAAAAAAAAACCCCACTTTGTGGTAAAAAAATGGATGAAGGCGCAGTTTTCCCCTTTTGTACCCTCTTGTTGTTACATCAAAAATGAGTGTGCGATATGGCATAAAGGGATACTTGTAGTTTTGTAATAAAAGAAGGGCGCAGACCAGGCAAAGTTTGTAAAAAAGCTTTATTCAACAGTCATTTCCCCACACTCCGTCTATTTTGCAAGAAGGATTAAAAAGGAAAAAAAATGCAAGTGAGGGAAAAGTAAATTTTTAATAGCGCTAATCAATAGAAGTTTTGGGAAAGTTTCAGGAGTGCGCACACACAATTGCTTTCTTTTATGAATGTCTGGGGTTTGTTCTGTAGCGCAATTAATGAAAGCTTCAGCCCCTTTACTTAAAATTGCAACAAGGTAACGTACTTTGGAAATATTATACCACGAAATGTGCGGGCCGTTCCCAAAAAGGCTCGTTCCCCCGGCTATTTGGGGATGGTTTCACCCGTTTTGGCGCTTTTATTGTGCTGCAGTACGGGGGAAATCCGTCCATCATTCGGAAATCCACAGTTTCATAGAGAACTATGGATTCAGTCTTCCAAATGTGACACACACATTATCCCGGGGGGATTGCCCCGGGAAAATGGATGTGCCGGGTAATTGCGGGGCGAATTTTTTCCCGCTATTAAGGGGCCCAATAAGGGTTTGTGAACTTAGCCTAAGGTTGGGCCCTTGCGTTATTAGAAAAGATGACGGTCCGTTCGAAAAGGGTAAAAAAAAGGACGCATTAACCTGGCATTAAATATTAGTTGGAAGATGTGCATTGCATAGTGTCCTTTTTACATTTTCCTAAAATCGCGTTAAATTTTAGGACGCAGGGAGTGGCTTTTTCCTTTTTAAAGTAATTTTTTTCTTATGTTACAGTATACTTTTTTTTTTTTAAATGTATATCGGGGAAAAACGGACCCTAGGTTTGGCCATGTTGTAAAATTTACAGTTTTATCCGTCATAAAAATATAAAAAAGTACCCCTCAAAATTGCAAAGGAAAAAAGAAAATGACGCCGATAGAAAAGCTGCAAAAAAAAAAGGAAGTAGAGTGTGCTCCAAAAAAGTGATGTTTGACATTGTTTAAATAATGTTTTAACTACACGTTTTTTTAAGTATGGCAAAAACAGTGGCCCTGAGCCTAAAGGGGATGTTTACAGGCGCCTTGCTCTGGGGGGTTGTATGTTTTTGATCAAAGTTTAGCCTAAAAGGACCCAAACAGTCTAAATGTTTTAGTGTGATTTACATTGTTTCAATGTGAAAACCCGCAAATTTGGATTCATTTTTGGGCTTTTGTGCGTCTTTTTGGGTTTGTTAAAAAAAATTGTCTGTATTCTTGATCGAAAGCGCAGAGGAGCCCTATTTAAAATCTAGTGCGCCCTGCTGAGTAAATGCATCCAAAAAAGAACCCGATGTTAGGTTGCATTTTTTAGGATTTATGCGCGCTTTTGGATGCGTTTTTCAGATAAAACAGATCAAATGCCTGTGAACGAGGCCTAAAGGGCTGTCCCCCACGCAAAGGGTTTTGGCGGTTTTTCAGCGGTTTTGGGTTTTTCAGACCGCCTGAAAAACCGGCCGAAAATGAGCACAATGTGCTCTATGGAAAACCGTGAGCAGTTTCCCCTGCACGGTTTTCCGCCCGGGGTTTTTTCGCGGCGGTTTGGCGGCAAAAATTGTGAAGACAATCTTCGCCCCTTTTGACGGAAGGTGTGCTTCTCAATGGAGGGGGGAGGGCCCCCTCCCCCCCCCGCGGCTTGGGGATGGGGCAAAAAGGAAATTTTCCGCGGCAAACCGGCCGTATTTGTCTGTGCAGTGGGAACGCGCCCAAAAGGCCCTGTTCAACCCGGCTTATTTGGGGCGGATGGCGCCGTACTGCTCGCCCGGGTTTGCGGAGTACGGGCCAAAAGTCCGTATTAGGTAATCCATGTTCTAGAAACAGTGGATTCCTCCCTCCCCCCCCGGCGGGGAAACCGCCGGGGGGGGAAAATGACAAATGACATTAATTCGGCGGACGGGTAGATAATGCATTGTCTATGGGGCCGGCGCCCCCGCCCCTTATTCACGCCGGAATTGCGAGCGCAATCCGGCTCGCAAATCCGGCGTGAATAAGCCGTGTGAACGGGGCCTAAATAAGGGTGGTAAAAGTAAACAGCTGTAGCTCTATGATTCTGCTCTCAAATGCTCTAATTGCAGATAATTCGGGTGCTTTCACACTGTGTTTTTTATGCGTTTTTGATGTGTTTTTGGGCAGTAATGTACAGCATTAATTGCTGTGCCTTTTTGCACAAAAAACACATAAAAAATGTGTCTAAAAACGCACCAAAAACCCTCCGTGTGAAAGCACCCTTTGTTTTAATTATTGTTGAGGGTCTGTGAAGGTCTCCACCAATGAAAACTTGTGACACTTCCCTATCCCTGTTTAAAGGATAGTTATCATTTTCCAAAACTTTTAAGTGGAGTGATTTCAGACTAATAAAAGGGAAGCGTAGAGTGTTGTGGGTATGTTCAGGCAGGTTCCATTTACAACAGAAAAGCTGCAGAATAATATCCACAGCATTTTCCTGAAAATCCACATGTACAAATCTGTAGCGGTTTTTCTGCAAATTTTGTGTGGATTTTACCTTGGATTTTCTATCTTGACCTAAATGAGAAAAGGCAAAAAATCTGCAGAGAAGGTTTTTCTGTGGATTTTTTTTTGCCACCTTTTGTTGCCGTCAATGCAGAAAATCCGCAACAAAATTTGTGCTGTAAATCTGTACCCAAAAAAAATCATAAACACTGTGTGGAATTTAGTCTGTGGATTTTTGTGGAAAATCTGCCAGATATGTTTTTGTTGACCCTTTTATTTTAGACAGCTGTATTTAGTAGATGTAAAATTTACTCTGGAATATACAGGACCCTTACCCAATTTGTTGTATCAATAGACCTGTACTTTTCAAGCCTGGCAACCCATCGGTACTATCTCACTTAGAAGTGTATTTATTCAGCAATAATCCAACATTTTTCCATCCACCTCACTGGTTCTGTGACGTGAGCAGGGAAGCCTTTCTGGATAAAATTGCAAGTTCTTGGGGACAAAGTAGTATAATCACCTCTTTAAATTGAGATTATAAAGGCATATATCCCAGCAGCCATGCGCTACTCAGCTGTGTCCCTGAGATGAAACAATAAGACACCTATAGAAGGAATACTGAAATGCTGCTAGTCTAGAGGTTTTACTAGCCAGGAATCCTAACATTTCAACCTCAATCAGTGCTCTAAAATCTCTTTGAAAATTCAAAAATAAGAATAAATGCTGACTGTCAGTTTAATCTAGAGTTACCTATTGGACTTGAATATTGCATGAGTAATTCGAGGTCAGAGAAAAAAACTGGAAGAAGCAACAGAAATACGGATCTGGTTGCTTTGGGCAACACTGCTGTTTGCAAGACTTTTCTATAGACGTGTCCCTTCTCCGAGTAATTCATGCTGGATATGAGGTCGGGTTGTCCAGGATGCTATTACCTTCACCTCCAGCTGTTGGGAAACTACAACTCCCATCATGCATTTATATCATTTATAACAGTGGGAATGATGGGAGATGTAGTTTCCCAACAGCTGGAGGGCCACAGTTTGAGGATGCCTGCTGTAGATTGTCCCTCCCAGCCCCACAGTCTGCTGTTGCTCCTCTCCTCTGTTTAAACTCTAGCTTTACACAACTGATTCAGCTTCCATATCATCTTCAAATATTCGTTTTCTGATGAGGTTTTTTTCCTTGTGGTTTTCAACATGGATCTCAGTGCTGTTTTCTTTCTAAAACAACCATACAAATGGTTATAGGAAGAAATGGAGAGCTTCAAAACCTCATCCAAACCTGCATCAAAGAAACGTTAAAAAGGGACCTCACTTGTGGACGAGGTTTTGAAGCTCTCCATTGATAGGTGTAAAAAAGAATTGACAAGTAATTTTTCAGCTCCAGAAAACGCACGTAAAAACCTTGTTGTGTGTGAAACAATAAAAATGAACTGATGGCGTTTTAGAGGCTTTCTAGACGCTGTTTTGGCTGTGGAAATGCTCCGAAAGCCACGTCCAAATCAGCCCTGTGACCGTACGTCCAGAAAGCCTCCAAAACGCCCCCAGTTCATTTTCATTGTTCCCTATGGAAAACCGCATTATAGTACACACAATGAGGTTTTTACACGTGTTTTCTGGGGCTGAAAAAGAAGAGACATGTCAATTCTCGAGGAATTTTACACATGTAAAATGCCCATAGGAATCAATGAAGAGTTTCAAAACCTCGTCCACAAGAGTGGCACGTTTTTAACGTGTTTTTGATGCGGTTTTGAAGCTCTCCATTCTTTTCTATGGAATTTGTATGGGTGTTTAAGAAAGAAAACAGCACTGAAGACCACAGGGTAAAAACCTCGTCAAATCCTCCTAAAACAATTGCTGAATATGAAGCATTTTCAGCCGAGGATTTGAAGCTGATTTGGGTGTCCAAATCAGCCGTGTGAACACAACAGTATGTGATTGACCATCCTTATCTAGAGCTGTTTGATTTGCCCAGCTACATGATGGAACCGTTTTGGATCCAATCGCCGCTGCGTTTTTGGATGTGATTTTCGGATCCAAAAACGCCGTGTGAACAACCCCTTACATTGTAACTAATGTAAATCACATTGCACATTGTTGGATGCGTGTTTGAGTCCGAAACACAGATCCACACAAGCATCTAAAAAACGGCGTGTGAGCATCCCCTAACACTAAGGAAAGAGTGGGGACAGAGCCAGGAGTAGTGTGCTGTCATGTCAGATAAAGCAGGACAGCCTGCTATGTAAAGGAGTCACACAAACTGTACAGCTCCAGAGTGGTAACAAATGTTTAACAAAGACAATTTTAGAGTTGCAGCACCCCATGCCGGCGACAGGCCTTCCATAGTGGCCGCTGTGCCTAGCTTGCAAGTGACCGCATCCCATACCAGCCACCCTGCCTGTTGTATAAACCTGCACTTACCCCCTGTGGATAGAAGAGCTTCTGTAAATGTTGGACAGGCAGCGCTCTCACCCGCATGTCAGATGTTGTTGTGGGCGTGGCTTGGGTGATGACGTGTTGGGGCTTGCTGCGATTGTTCATGGCTCCTTTTGGGGGCGTGGCTTTGCTCATCCCGCTGCTCCCGTGATGGATCCGCCCCTTGTGGGTGTGGCATGGGTGGGGATGCGCCGGGGCTTTCTGCGACCGCTCCTCCCTGGGGACTTGGTTGCGCATGCGTGGGGTGCCGACGGGGAGGCTTGAGCCGGGGCACTTACACAGGTGAGTAGTATAGTATCATTTATGTAGGTATAGAAGTTGGCTCTATTGAGGGTATGTTTATGCTACGAATAAGAGTCCAGAGGGATTTGAAACGCGTCAGCCGATTCATTATGCTGCCACCGTAATGTGATTAGTTTTCAAATAAAGACCTTCAGCTTTTAATGCATCATTGGAGTTGCTGGCAACTTTTCCTTTTTCTGCTGTTCCAGATGTTGTAACTGCGTTAGCCACTGCTCGTCTTATTCAGTAAGCGCTGTTGGTACTGTTTTATCATTATCTATGGTTGCAGCCTACTGTTGTACTACTAAAGAACAATGGTATAGAGCTTTTTAAAACACATATAAAAGAAAAATGGCAGGAAAATTCCACATCTGTAATATCAATCTACAGTTCATTGTTTGCTATAGAACTGGCTATTTTTTACCTTACTGCTGAAAATGATTGGTATAGGGTGACTATCTGTATATATACTAGATTTAAGGGTTACAGGTGCATTTGTCACAACCATTTTTTTTTCTTCAAGATTTAATGTATTTGTCATATAGTCTTGAATAGTTTTAGTCACATTTTTTCAGACTGACAAGGTAATGTTTAGTCTCAGTGGCTTTGACTAGACCAGGGCCTATACATGATACACAGAAAAATGGAGCCATATCTCTAAAAAAGTACCAAAATTTTATTTAATTTAAACAACACTTAAACACAATTGACAAACGTATATAGGAGGATATCTATAAAAAAAGAGGGGACAAAACGGCAAAGAAGTGCCTGCTCAAAAATAGGAGTGATGTTATTAGTAACTCAGTTATAGATATATGGATATATAGATATGATATTGCTTAGATAGTTTTAATCATCATTACAGTACTATAGCAGACCCGTGTCCATTCCCACATCAATCCATAATTTGTATCCTTATCTAACTCTATCCTCCCAAAACATTGCAGCAGGCAATATATCTAAAGCTACCCGACAAAAAGTAAGTCTGGGCGGCAGACAGTGCAAGGTAAACAAAGACCCTATGCAGCCCGACAACCAAAGAGTATTTACCCATCAGATAAGGAGGGTACAGGGGTACAAATGCCGCTCGTGCCCACGTCCTAACGCGTTTCGCCAATAGGCTTCCTCAAAGGACTCAGGGCCTATACATGGTTGTTCTCCACAACCCTCACTGCAGGGGCTTGTGTGGGTAAGAACATTAGGCATCCCACTATGGAGCCTTCAGTGTCTGTACAGAGCGCCTGAGCGACCATTAATACCAGTGAGGAATGCAGGCGCTCGTTGGCTTCTTAAGTATTTCACAAGCTAACAAGGATCATTTTACAGACCTGTGAGTTTTGTGCCGCGCTGTTATCTTGAATAGGATCAGAACCTCGCTGGTCCTCACCTGGATTACATTACTCTGTCCCATTACACTCGGAATGTTCTTGCCTTTCTGCCTCCTGGAAAACAATAATGTTTTCCATTGCACTTGCGTACAGGACATGCTCTGTTTGTGATTAAAATTACATAGCGAGGGCTCTCATTTGGCACATGTGAAGCAACATCTGCAAGTAAGACTGGAACAAGGCAAGAGCACTGATATCATGCTGTAGGATTGTCACCTGGCATCCCACCAGCTCTGCACATGCAGCCGCTAGAGGAAGGTCTATCCAAGAATGTCTGCAGCAATGTCTGCAGGGTCGGGGCACTGCAAGTATTTTAGTTTTTTACAAAAACGCGAAGCAGCAAAAAATCACACTACAACCTTGTGTGAACATAGCCTTAGGATTGTGGCTCATCAGACAATTTGTTGCATATACCAGATGCTGTTTGTAGGGTATGGAGAGTCCTACATTATAGAGCAATAGAAGCATCATCTTCAACACCACATTCAACCCAGTCAACAAAAACCAATGTACCGCTTGACTTCCCTCTTGTTATGGAGGAGGTGTCTGAAACTGAATTGCCCTGGATTCCCCCACAGTTTTTATAACTCTGAAATGACACCATAAATAGCGGTACTCCTCACTTGTCTCTTAAAATCTTGGCCATATTGTTTTTCATGGTATTTTTGGGGGACTGTGAGCACTTTTTAAGTAGTAATAACTAATTTACATTATACAGAATTTATTTCATACAGATTTGTATGTTACAAAGGCTTTCAATACTTTTAAAACAACCCTGCTACCTCTTCCTGTGCTAAGATCGAAAATTACCAGTACCCTAAGCTCCAGTCCCCCCCTCCCCTCCCTTCTCGGTACCTCACTGATGTCATGTGCATAGATCACATGATGCTGCAGCCAATCACTGACCTCTTCCGTCACATGCTGTACATGCAGGCATGTGACTGCTGAGGCCAGAGATTGGTTGTGGGATCATGTGATCCATGATAGTGATGTCATCAATAAGGGACCAGGAAGGAACACTGGAGATCTGGCAGTGCTGAAGGTGGTGATAGGAGAGATACGTTTGGGTTATGTATTTTTCTATTTTAGCACAGTGGGGAGAGGTTTTAAGGGTATATTCACGCGGCGTGTTGGATCAGTTTTTTGGATCTGAAAAACACATTCAAAGGCGCTGCTTATATCGCATCCAACACACAGGTTCGGGTTTGGATGTGTTTTTGCTGCAGCAGGAATGCACCCTATAGTTTTAAATAGGGCATCTGCTGCGTGAAACAGATCAAAAATTGACATGTCAATTCTTTGAACAGATCCGAAAGACGCATGTAAAGCACACATCGGCTATCACTCGTCTGAACGCCCATGCGTGTTTTACATTGAAAGCAATGTTAGATGCCTGTTTGGGTCCGTTTAGGGTCCGAAGCATGGATCCAAACCCACATCTATAAACGGATCCAACATGTCGTGTGAACATACCCTAAAATCTTGGAAAAACCCTGTAAGGTCCAGAAAGTTAATTAAGCTCAACTTTCTGATATCTTAGATTAAAGGGGTTGTCTCACCACAAGGATTGTTTTTTTATGTTAAAGATCTTGCAAAACTAGGTCACTTTGCAATATGTGTCCATTAACAGTGTCCTATATATTCCTAGATATCCCCTCTTGTATGGGCTGCATCAGCTCCTCAGGTCGCCATAGCTACAGACCTGTTCAATGTCTAATGATAGGCTGCCAGCGCTGTCTATTATAGCTTCAGACCTGTTTGATCTATCCTGATTGGCTGCCAGTACTGGTTGCTATAGCTACAGACCTGGTTACTACTGCAGCCTAGTAGAAGCCAGTAAACACGCCCCTGAATTCAAACAGAAACCAAGAGAACAGGACTGAGGTAAGATGAATCAATGTAGTGAGACAACCCCTTTAATACAGATTCTCACAGCTCATGCATATGACTAAATTACGGTTTAATTTTTAAAGAACTTCATTAGAAGTGCATTCCCCTCCATATGGCTCCCATACAGAGGTATGAATCCAGCTAATAAAGACCATTGTATATATGAGTCCTTTAGATGAATAATTAAAGGGGTTTTCTAAAATTTTTAGACAACTAGAGCTGCATGAACCATTCAGACCATTATCTGTGCCAACTGCATGGCTATAAATACATAGAAGTCTATACTACTAATGAAACCCAAGAGCATGGAGATATAATATAATCTAGTACAGTAAATTTGACAACTTGTGACGTGCTCAATCATGTGATATATTATGGAGGAAGTCCCAGCCCCCCACAGCATTTTTTATAGTGGAGAATATCTCTGAAATACAGGACAAAGCATAGTATGCTGGTATATGAGCAATAATAAGGTGTACTAATAATTATTTCAATTCGCTTTCTTCCAGAAGAAAGAAACCTCTCTCTAGTACCACCTATAGATGGCGCTAGAGAGACTTTTTGGTTTTCTTTCTCGAGGAGAGCTAATCTGCATATCTTTTTCCCATACTTCATCTGGGTCTCCTCCATAATGAGGCATCAGCAATAGCTTTTGTAAGACTGTAACTGTTTTGTACTCCTTTTGTTATTCTCTTGTGCCACCTATAGATGGCGCTAGAGAGACTTTTTGGTTTTCATTCTCGAGGAGAGCTAATCTGCATATCTTTTTCCCATACTTCATCTGGGTCTCCTCCATAATGAGGCGTCAGCAATAGCTTTTGTAAGACTGTGACTGTTTTGTACTCCTTTTGTTATTCTCTTGTGCCACCTATAGATGGCGCTAGAGAGACTTTTTGGTTTTCCTTCTCGAGGAGAGCTAATCTGCATATCATTTTCCCATACTTCATCTGGGTCTCCTCCATAATGAGGCGTCAGCAATAGTTTTACTGTTTTGTACTCCTTTTGTTCCTTGGATCAGCTTGCAGGGCATTCCTTCTCGCTATATGGTTAAGCAACATTGTAAGTGTGTATTCCTCATTATCATGTAAATCATATTCCTTCTCCCTTCCCCTGTGTATGTTTCACTCCAGGCTCCCTTTTCCCTGCTCATTTTCATATCATTTATCGGTGGTTGCTGCAAATCACTTGTGCCTGGTAGAAAGCATTACAAGGATCACACTTCCACCAGGTAGAGATTCTCCCCTCAGCACAGTCCCTTCACAAGCAGGATAAGAAGCACACCGGATTCTGATGTGTTTTAGGTCCCTGGTGGATTTTGCCAGCTCCGCTGTTCACTTGAGCGCAGTGGTTTCTTTGACAGAAACGTTGTTACTGTCAGATTCCTAATGTGAAAAAAAATTCTACATATAGATATATTTAAATTAAGCTCTACTTAAGCTACATGCCACCGCTTGTACAGTGCTCTGTACTGCTCTTTACATGTGCCAAGATGAGTGGCACCAAGTGAGGGCCGTCGTCTTTTCTGGTACATTGGGGTACATTTATTATGGCAGTTGTGCCAATATGCTAGCATACATGCTGTGCACCACATTTATTCTGTTAGGGCGCGTCCCCACGGCAGGCTTTTCAGCCGGTTATACAGACGGTTTTCGGTTTGAAAGCTGCCTGTAAACCAGCTGTCAAACTTTATCACGGACCTCTATGGAAAATCTATGCAGCAGCCTGGTTTTCGGGCAGAACATGAACAGGTCAGTGCGAAGAGGGAGGGCTTATCTCCGCAAACCGTGGAGAAAAGCCGCTCCCCTGCGGCCGTGTACATGGCCCCAAAACAGAGTAAATACCAGTTGCTCTGTGCCGTAGTTTTTAGACACTTCTGCACCTTGTCCAGCAATAGAGGTGTGGCTTTGGTAAAAGAGTTGGCTTAGCGGGCAACACCATCTGCTAAAAAATGAAGCAAAATGTTGCCGCAAATCGGGGCATTAAGTAAGTCAGTAGAAGGTATAAAGTCAGACTAGACAGTTAAAATGAGAGCTAGATTTCTCTGCACTATGATAAATGTGGTGTATTGTAAGACTGTCTTAAAGGGGTGATCTCACCATGCAGTTTCACAGAGCAACAGCTAGCTAGAGACTCTTACTTTGTGGCCAGGCTGTGCATGGTTCTATAGCAGTGATTGACATATCATCTAGCTGAGCCTGATGGAGTGACATAACTGCAGGAGGTTTGTAAATTGTAGTGCACAAGACTACAGAGCTCTAAGGGTTAAAGCTTCTTGGTAAGCATTAAAACATGACTTACTGAGAAGATAGGGAGTCAGTCATCGTCCCGACCACAGCTGCAGGCTGTAAATACAGAGGTGGCCGATAGTCGGTAACTAGGGAAACTTGTTTGCAAACGTAGGAAATAAGATCTGCTCCTAACTCTGAACAGAAAAATCAGAACAACAAAGTATTTGGTAACAGCCTTTATTTACCTTTGCCTACATGTTTAAAGTGAATCAATGAAACAGGCATACCCCTTTAAGTATTAGACTATTGCTAAATCTTCCTCAATGTGTTTATGGGATGTTGAAATATCCCATTCACTAACACATAGTATCTGGGTGATGCACTGAAATAAAGGACTGTCAAGTGCAGACACCAAGCAAAAGAAACAAGCGTGTTTCAAATAATATTGGAGCAAGCTTCACTGTCTACAACAACATAAAATAGAATTTGAGCTGCAGGCAAGCACTTTGCCAGGAAATAAAGCTGTTACTTTTAGTTACTTTTTGGAGATGTGTAACTCAGTGGTAGTCAACTCTGTAATGCCCTCATTGATCTTTATTGGGTGCATTTCTGTTCATCTCTACAGGGAGTTTTCTAGAGCTCAATCAAGTGTATAGAGGAAGGTAAATGCTCTCCAAATATAACGTTCACACTTATATACAAGTGTAAGACACTCATCAATATCGGAGCTAGGGGTCCTTTTATACCTCTGGAGAGACTGGATGGGATTTTTATCTGCATTATTACTAGGAATATGCAGTGTGGATACCAGAAAATTGGATTTTTGGATTTTTAAGAAAGAACTAATGTATTTAACTCACACATCAAAACTCCATCTCCAACCTTGTAGCATTTGTTACTATATTTAAAGGGGTTTTGCCACGATGTAATGTTGACGTGGGATCCTCCAAAATGGGTATTTAATCACTTTTCTAAATATATGTGATTACAAAAAGTGAAGCCTGTGAGAGCTACAGCATTTCTCAGTCCCCCTTAGTTTCCTGACAGTTTACATTAGACACAACCAGGACATTGACAGGAGCTGATCTGGCCATGCTTGCCTGTTTGCAATTCTTATCTGATGACAAGCAACATGAAGGAACTTGCAAGGGGCTTGGGAGAAGAGTGCAGTGTATGAGGCTGTCTGCTGTATAGAGAATCCACTGGTTGTAATGTAATTATTTGAGTAAACTCTGCAGACGCGTCCTCGCTCTCTGCTCACCCCTCCTCCCTCTCCCCCGTGACTCAGCATGCTTTGTTTATCTTCTCTCCTGAGCAGATAAGTGGTAAGGAACTCACTTTCTGGTAAAACCCCTTTAAGCAGACTTTTTTTTAAATTAATCTAGACTAAAATATTAGGGAGTGGTATTTTGTGCAGTATATTACAATCTGGCACAGAAGTGTGTCCTGAAACCACAATACGAAAACCGATCGGCCATAAACAATCATGAGATTCTTCTGATAAAATATACATTATGTGTTTTTTTTAAGGTGTTAATTTAACAGTTTCACTGCAGTCTCTCCCTCTTACAAATAATATATATATATATATATATATATATACATACATACATAATTTCTGTGAATATCTAATAAACCAGAGCATATAGTCCAGCTGTTTTGAATTAATATCGGATTAATGGAACTTTACTGTACAATGTTAATAACCAAATTGCTCCTCCTGCAAATTAGGAAATTATTACCTTAAAATGAGCAGAACTCCCAAAAGAATGCAAGTGCTGAATGACCACCCCAGGAGGAGCTCTGATGACTGCTACATTTGTTATTATCCAGCTGATATACCTATCAAAAAATTAATGAAATTCCTGATAATATGTAACAGACAAGAACTATTTAATGGGTTATTCCCATCACAGCAAATGCTGCTGGAATGCTGGAAGGGCCTTTTACTGTAAAGTAAGCAATTTGCAAAATGCATGTTATAAAAAATGTATGCTTTACCTAATACAGGCTTTTTTTCACCTTCAACTTACTCTCTTGTCTCCTTGGTTACCAACCACCACTGTGTGATTTCAGTGATGGCTGGTAATACAGCGTTACTGTGATGTTGCCTTGCCTGTGGCCGGGATACCGGAGACTCACATTTTTGCTCATGTGTACTGGAACTTATTCTCAGACAGTTATTGATATCACTGCATCTCCAGCCACCACTGATAGCACACCATGGTGGTCGGTAACCAAGAAAACAAGAGAGCAAGTTGAAGGTGCAAAAAAGGCTGATATTAGGTAAACCATACATGTTTCTTAAAGGGGTTTTGCCAGGACGTGCCTTATCTGCTAAGAAGCAAATGTAAACAAGCCACTGAGCTGAGTGAGAGAGAGACACAGCCAGAGCACAGAGCTGCATAAGGGATCGTGTAAAATGTTCACTCAAATAATCAAACTACAACTTGTGGATTCTGTATACAAAAGACAACACCTTTCTCCACAGCAGCTTGAAAGCTTCTTCATGTTCTCTGTCATCAGATAAAGCAGGTATCTACTCAGATAATCACACTACAACTAGTGGATTCTGTATACAAAAAACAACATATTTCTACCCGGTGCCTTGAAAGCTTCTGCAGCTCAGTCTCATCAGATAAGAAGTGTGCTCTGCGCAAGCCCAGCCAGCAGCTCGTCAGGTAGTATCTAGTAGAAGCTTTGAAGTAACTAAGGGCAGGTAAGGCAGCCTGTAGCTCTCTCAGGCTGCACTTTCTGTAATCACATATATTTAGAAAAGTGATTTAATTCCCATTTTGGAGGATCCCACGTCAACATTACATCGTGGCAAAACCCCTTTAATAACATGCATTTTGAAAATTGCTTACTTTATAGTAATAAGCACTTCCAGCAGCACTTGCTGTGATAAGAATACCACTTTAAGGACTCTTTTGGTTTCTTTCATACTTATTTTTTTTATTTATTTATTTTGTCTGTGGCCTTTTTTGGGTCTTCTTAGAAAGGAAAAAAAACTTTTTGAATTTCATTCCTTCCTTGCAAGGGTGCAGTCAAACTAGGCAGGTCTTTTGTGGATTTTCCACAGAATAAAATCTGCAGCTTTTGTGCTGTAAGGGTAAATTCGCCTTGACAGACTTTTCCAGTTAGATTTCTGCTGAGGATTTTTCATTTACAGAGTCAGTATTTGCCTCTTGATTTGGACACGGGCTAGACCCATTTCAATAGAGCTAACCCGCATCACTACTGCCAGAGCGGAATCCGACGAAGATCCTCTTAACAGAACAGACGTGTACATGCTTTTCCCACACCACCGATTTAAATCCATGCTGTGAAAAATCCATGCTGTAGTTTTTGTGAATGTCCATTGGAATACACAGGGATTTAAAGGGGTTGTCTCATTATATCGATCTATCTTACCTCAGTCCTGTTTTCTTGATTTCATTTTTGAATTCAAGGACGTGTTTACTGTCTTCTACTGGCCAGCAGTGACGAGCTGCTGAGTACAACGGGTCTGCAGCTATAGCGACCAGTGCTGGCAGCCTATCAGGAGAGTTCAAACAGGTCTGTAGCTATACAGACCAGTGCTGGCAGCCTATCAGGAGAGTTAGAGCAGGTCTGTAGCTATAGAGACCAGTATTGGCAGCCTATCAGGAGGGATAGAACAGGTCTGTAGCTATAGCGGCCTGAGGAGCTGATGCAGCCCATACAAGAGGGGATATCTAGCAATAGGTAGGACACTGGTAAGGGACTTGTTTTTGCAAGAACTTTAACATAAAAAGCAATTCTTGTAGTGAGACAACCATTTTAAATGAGAAAATTTGGTTTTGGAATCTATGTCCTATTTCTTATTAAAATTAGTAGTGTGAACTTACTCTAAATCCTCATGTAAAAATTAGAACCAGTTTTGGTGCAGATTTTCCAGCAATGACCAAGTCCACAGATACATTTTTCATGCAGATAATCATTTACAGATAACAGGATTTAACAAAATGACTATCGGAAAATAAAAACTACCATGAAGAAAATAATTTGTATCATTATCAGATTTTAATTAAAGGGGTTGTCTCGCTACAAAGAATAGCTTTCAAATTGTAGGGAACACAAAATAAAGACATTTTCCAAATATATTGCTTTGTTCCTCTGTTTTCCCTAAGGAGATACAAGTGAATTTATGACCTCCCTGGCTATTTCAGTTCCCTCAGACCTGTAAACAATTCTCCCCCTGCTGTTTGTTCAATGAGATAACAGTGAGTGACATCATCACACAGGTCTCAGCAGTGTCCTGTGCTGCTCAGCAGTAAAAAGCTTGATTTATGTAAAATAAACAGAACTGTAATTAGGGCTTTTGTTTTGGGGATCAGATAAGAAGTCCTGTTAGTAATTTGAGAAGCTAATCTGATCTAATTAGCATCTGAAAGCACAGCATGGCAGGTCTGTACAAGCACAGAGCTGTATGCAAATGAGTCAGTCTGAACCAGGAAGTGGCAGAGTTTTTCATTCATGCATTCTCTGAAACTCTGAAGGGAGACAACTCCTTTAAGGCAAAAAAATTGGTGACACATTCCCTTTACGATCACTGTCAGCAGTATTTACCATTGACTGATTCATCAATAACATTTTTGTTGAGGGAGGGAAGGGGGTAGTAAAACCCCTCCGGAACAAATGTCACTGTTAAATACATTGGGTTTTTTTGTTTTTTTTTTAAAGTCCATATGCGAGACCAGGGGATTTTCTTGTGTGGGAGACGGGAATATTGCTCTTTAATATCAGTTTTAGGCTGTCAGTAAAGAACCCAGCTTATAGACATGCCTTCTGCTTCTCGCCACAATCCAATGTGTCACAGACGTTTGCTCAAGACGCTTCTCTTTATGTGTTTGTAAGCTGGGCTGAGCTTATCAAGACGCTACTTGGCATAAGTATCAGTGAATGAGTCAAAGCTGATTTCCTTCTTATGCCGAGCGAGCGGCCCAGAAACTGCAGCTCTGCCCACAGCTTCACCCATCAGTAGCTCTCCGAGCAGCTGTCAAAATGTTATTCTTCAACAGACTCTTCTGTTTTGTAAAAAAAAAAATGTCAAAACTCTCAGCTGCGGACCTGAGACAAGTCGCTTTCTGAATATAGACCTATCCACACCCAGGGAAAGTATCAAGACAGCTAGATGAAGCAGTGCAGTGGTAATGCTGCTAGTAACCATCAGGAAATTGACTTCTTACCAGATACCTAAAGAGGTCCTGCTTCTTATTTACTGTATAGATACAATCTGATGACCCCTAATGAAAGCCAATGGCCTTGCTAATGTAGCATAGGTACAAGTGTTACTATCTGAGATGCACAGTGCCACCATTTTATAACTCCTATACAATGTACTGGGTTGGGAAGGGGGATAGCAAGGAAAAGTGACTTAATTTTCTTATTTGAAACAGTATTGTCAGACTTCACCCTGAGCTGTCCGAAATTGGCTTAGAATTGCCAGAAAGGGACACTACCATCAGTTTTGTTTCCACATATTTACACGCAATAATACTATTATATGGATTTTATTTTTATTGGGTGTTTTTTTTTTTTTGTTTTTTTTTGTATAATTACTCTGTGCACATTATTTCTTGGCATGTATCTCTGACTTCCCCTTTGTGAACACAGCAGTGGCTATTGCTTGAACGGTTCTCTTCAGGCCACTGTATATGAGATATGATTGATACCAGTAGGATCTTTATAAATGTGAAGAAAGCTGGAGACTTTACCCAGTGCAGAAAATTATTAAACCATTATCCTTTCATGTATTGCTCTTGTCATTGCCCAGTTGATCTAGTCTAATCTTAGCTTGTCCAGAGAACAGGAGAGTGGTCGTAATGTCATTACCTACTTTTTGTAATGAGAATAAATGCAGATAAGCAGCAACTATAGGCATAACTATAGCCATAGCAGCAGCTATGGGGCGCAAAGGTGGAGGGGGGCCCACTCAAGTATAAGAACATTGCTCCTTTTTGTAGGAAGCAAACAGTTGGAGACTTTCTGCTATCTAGCACTACTATGTGGGTTCTCTATCAAATGGTGGTATTATTGCTACTTACCCTCCTGTTATAGTTCATTGTTACTACCCTGTTTCCCCGAAAATAAGACAGCGTCTTATATAAATTTTTGCTCCTAAAGGTGCACTATGTCTTATTTTCAGGGGATGTCTTATTTTTCCACAAACACATTATAGCATGCTATACTAGTGTGTGTGTGTGTGTGTGTATGTGTGATGTATATATATATATATATATATATATATATATATATATATATATATATATATATATATATATTTATATATATGTGGTGTGTATATATTTATTTTTTATAATTATACTTATATTTATATATATATATATCTTAAGGTTAGAGTGACAAGCTAGGATATATGTATGTAAAGGACATTTTATGGCAGCTGCAGTGTCTTATCTCAAAGAATGGCAATTGTGACATGCTGGGACTTGTAGAACTAGAAGTTCCAGCATGCCTCTTCAGCCATCCTGTGAGATGTGTGTGTGTGTCAGTATCATTGCTCTGTTCTCCCTCACATCCCTCACTTACTTGTAAGCTTTCTGTCTCCTGTCCTAGGGTGTTCGGGACCTGTGGTGACATCACAGTCACATGACCTCCCTTCACAGGTCCTTCAACCCTCTGTGATGATTTCCACTATGTCTTATTTTCGAGAGGTGCCTTATATTAGGGAATTCAACAAAATCTCTGCTATGTCTTATTTTGGGGGGAAACACGGCAGGTGGTGGGGCCCATCTCATTTTGCTATGGGGCCCTATGAATTCTAGTTATGCTCCTGACAGAACTATAGTAAACTGAGATTTTACTACCCTGCCATTTTGGAGTTTTATCTCTTTACTATCACAACTAGAGAAGGGCAAAACTTTCTATGACATTTTTATTTGTACAGGACTGCTGGAAAAAAATACTGCTAAAAATCATAAATGCAAAAAAAGGTTTTCTAGGAATATTGGTTTGAAAAAGAATTCCCCCTTTCTGACTGAAGTGTCCCTTTATAAATGATAAGAAAATGTAGCATATGAGAATATTTCCGATTGCCATTTGCTGTCTATTTCTGACCTTGCTTCGTCTGCTCTTTTGAAGGAGAATTCATAACAATGGTTGTAACTGTTTTACTGCATAAAAGGCTCTATCCCCCCAGTGGATCCGGTAGTGTAGTATTTCATGTGACCCCTAGCTTTATATGTTTTCAGGAATGCTGTATGTATTGTTATGTAAACCGCCTGGTTCCCATGTGTAACACAGCAGGTTCTAGTTCAGTGAACACATTGTTAACGTTTGCTTTATTTGGCTAAGGATCTACTATGCAATTACTGGGCTGCAGTCTTTAATGGCACTTCCCATGAAGGATCATTAAAAGATCAAGTGCCGCAGAATATATTGTTGTTCTGTAACAATTGGGGGAAAAAACGTAATGCTAATGGGAGAAATCACTGAAAAGACTTCATCATGTGAGATGCACAAATATATGCCTAATAGACACATTTTTGAAATGCATAGTAGATAAGGCTTGAAAAAGATAGAGGTCCATCGAGTAGTACCTATAGCCCTGCTGTGTTGGTCCAGAGGAAGTTGAAAATCACTATGAGGGTGATGTCCTTGGTTCCATGCAAGAGGAAAAATGATTTCCTTACTCCACTATGGCAATCAAAGTAATCCCTGGATCAACGTTTCATTTTCAGAATCTGTTACTCACAACCTGTTTATGTATACACTTATAGAGAACCTGTCACATAGGTTATGCCCCCCTTGCTGAGGGCAGCACAAGCTAGTGTCAGACCTGCTGTTCCAGTGCTGTGTCCCTTATTCTGTAAGATGCTGGAGTTTTAGGCCTCGTTCACACGGCTTATTTCAGAACGTATTTACGTTGGATTGCCGATCGTAAACACGTTCCGAAATCAGGTGCAAATCAGTTTCAAATAAGTGCCACTAAGTGTGCCACGTATTTGGAACTGATTTCCCGATTCACCATCCCCATTCATTATAGTTGGTGAATCCGTCCGGAAATAATTGACATGCACATTGTTTTTGCGGCCGGATTGCTTCTGCAATCCGGAACGGAAATAAGCGTCGTCTGAACACCTTACACCTGCTCATGAATAAGATTTGAGCATTAAATACTCTAAAACTACAGCATCTTACAGAATAAGGGACACAGCGCCGGAAACAGCAGGTCTGACACTAGCCTGTCCTCAACAAGGGGGGCATAATATATGTGACAGGTTCCCTTTAATAGCAAATGACGTGGGTGTCACTGCAATGGGTTAATCTCCACTCAATCTTGTACACACCTTCCACTCAGGTTGCAAATTGAGCATAAATCACACCCCAACACAGTCCACACACCCCAAAACATATACGCTGCCACTCAAGAGAGTGAAAGAACTCTGTTGTTCACAAATACCGTTCAACGGGACTCACAGGGTTAAACACTCATACCAATCGCTGATCTCTAGCAGTCACAAGGTTAAACATTAATCAAGGCTATGGATTCTTAGAGCATACACGGACCAAACGTATTAAAGTTTTAAGCTTTAATAGAAAAAAGGTACAGCGCTTACAGGATACAAAAACAACTCTTGTATGGGCTGCATCAGCTCCTCAGGTTACTATAGCTACAGACCTGTTTGATCTCTCCTGATAGGCTGCCAGCGCTGGTCGCTATAGCTACAGACCTGGTGTCATCAGCAGCTCCTCACTGAAGGCCAGTAGTAGCCAGTAAACATTAACCTGAATTCAAAAATGAAACCAAGAAAACAGGGTGTATCAATGTAGTGAGACAACCCCTTTAAATATGAGACAATCTTAATACCCCTGCCCCTATGCTTTCGTCTTTCTATATAGTTTTTTATATTTTGCATACAGCGCCTGCCTTTTCCCTTTTTTTCTTTTCTCAGTCCAAAGTTGTTTTAGATAAAGTGATTATAACGTGTAGAGCCTTAAAATGGTTCCAAACATTGGTAAAGCATTACTGGTGAAGTAAAATCACTTTTTTAGAATATGAATATTAACTGCAAACAGAAATGTTTTGGACTCTACGGTTATGTTCACATGGCTGAATTTTCAGCGTCCAAACCTCATCTGAAAAGTGCTTCAAAAGTGCCTTTTCAGACAAGGATTTGACAAGGTTTTGGGGGAAACTTTCCAACACTGTTTTCTTTCTGAAACATCCATGCAAATTAATAGCCAGGGCTAAAACTGCGCCCAAACATGCGTCAAAAAACAGTCTAAAAAGCTGTTCATTCCTATGGGGATTTTCAGCATTGAAAATGCTTCAAGAATTGATACTAGGAGGGGAGAGAGATTTTTGGACCGCACATCCTCGCACTATACGTTGATCTAATGCTTCTCAGCAATTTTTTTTACAAAAATAAACAGGAGGTTCTTAGTATACTGTTTGATCAAAATGTATAGGCCCCTTTGCCACTTCACGGCGACCTCTTTAAAGTGGGTCCCTACGCTAATGGATATGGCACTGCATGGCGGACATTGCCGTAGCAATAACCACACAAGCAAGGGGCACAACCCAGTGGTCCGCAGCACCATTGCTGCCAGACCTAGCCCCCTGGCTCTGGGCTGCACCACCCCACAAGCATAGCACCACAGCAGCAATGGCCGCCACACAGCACCAACACCAAAAAATGGAGAGGTTGACACGGCTTAACTCTCCAGGGGCTCCCTGCAGGCAGACGGAAAGGCGCAGCGCATTAACCCCTATACAGACTACTGCTAATTTAAAACACCTGGGTCAATTGGGGTGGTGTGCTGGTCTAAATAAAAAAGAAAACACTATATAACTTATACTAGGAGGGGAGAGAGATTTTTGGACCGCACATCCTCACAACATACGTTGATCAAAATCTTCTCAGCAAAAATTTTTACAAAAATGAACAGGAGGTTCTTAGTATATTTTTTGATCAAAACATATAGGCCCACTTGCCACTTCACGGCGACCTCTTTAAAGTGGGTCCCTACGCTAATGGATATAGCACTGCACGGCGGCCACCACTGCAGCAATAACCACACCAGCAACAAAATGAACCACCTGTTCATTTTTGTAAAAAATTTTGCTCAGAAGCATTAGATCAACGTATGTTCTGAGGATATGTGGTCCAAAAATCTCTCTCACCTCCTAGTATAAGGTTCAAGAATTAACACAACACATCCAAAGAAGCACCTTAATACGCGTAAAAACCTCGTCATGTGTAAACTACAACACATTTTACATAGGAATCAATGAAAATGAACTGGGGGCGTTTTGGAGGCTTTTTTGACGCTGTTTTGGGCAAGGAAATGCTCAGAAAACAGCGTCAAAATCAGCTGTGTGAACATATCCTTAGCAGCCATCCAATTGGTTATTCCACCTTTCCCTTGCACTAGTTTTTATAAATCTCTCCCAGTGTGCCTCCTGCTGATGTCCCCTCGGCTCAGCACTGTGGCAATATTCCAAAAAAAGAACATATCAGGATATTACTCTTTGAAATATGTGCAGTTTTCTAAAATTGTTACATTGCAAGTTATACAGTTTCATGTTTGCGAAGTATGTGGTCTTTATAGTGTAAATTCATCGATTTCTATGCTGCAGTAATCCTCTAATATGCCTCTGGCAATGAACTTGGACGCTTCTATTGAAAGGGTCAATTAATGAGCAATTAGCGTAAACTTTCCCAGACTTCACATGATACTTGAGCTCAGGTATTCTCCGTGTCCCCTGCAATCCTGATCATCACTTGCATATATTCCTCACACAGTTCTTACTCTTGAATCACTCGTCCTGTGCTTTTGGAGCTATTGTGTAACACAGCAGTACTCGCTGTTTGAAGTAATCTGTCATTAATTCAGATAATAAATCACACTGCTAGAACAAGAGTCGAGAACGATTAACATCTACAATCAATTAGGAGTTACAGCATTGACATCGTAGCATAGACAGCTACTTACACAGATTTTTTATTTTTTTTTGTAAATTGTTCCTCCTAATTTTTTTCCCCCATTTAAAGACTGTTTACATTGCTGTTTTATTCTGCTTAGTCGGGTTTTTTCATTTTTCGATGGCAAGTATAATGAAGGAGAGAATTCCAGCCACAAAAACCCGAAACAGGATCCTGAATCAGTGGAGCCATTGTTGTGTCCAAAACGGCATCCAACAGGCAGTTGAAAAATCTAAAAAAAAATTGTATTTTTCCCTAAAATGCAACATTTGGACCCGCAACAGGCATTTCTCTATTTTGGGCAAGAATAGTGAAGTCTACAGCGCTATTCTTGCTTCCAAAGACACCGGAATCTCAAGTGGTCACGTAGCGGATTTGCTATCTGGAAAATCTGCCGTGGTCTACAGTAACAGGGAAGTGGATTAGATTGAATTAAACTGCATCTATAGGCTGTTTAAATCTACGGCACAGAAAATTGTCATATGATGCGGACTTCAAAGCATGTTGATTTATGTTGCACATGGTTTTCCCTAGTAACTTCAGTGAGGAAGATAAAATCTGCAAACAACCTTATTGCCGCAGATTTTTATGCAGTTTACCTATTAATCTGTTTACGTGGTTTGTATTTTTTTATACTTTATTTGTTACAAATCCACACAATTTGGGGCAAGATGATCTGTGTGGCGACATAAAGGGGTGTTCTCACCATGCTGTTTCATAGAGCCTGCTCTAAACAGCCAGTTTCAGGCTCACAATTTCGGATTAGGCTGGAGGAGGTTCTACAGCGGTGACTGCTATTCCTAGCTGAGTCTGCTAGAGGGACATTGGTGATGGAGGGGTCTAAACAGAAGGACAGGTGACTACAGAGCTCTAAAGGGTTAAAGTTTGTTAGTAAGAAACATAAACGAGCTCCTGTGCTGCTGATAAGACACAGCTAAAGTTAAAATACCATCAGAAATCCGACGGCATTTTAACTTCGCCGCTCCATGCCTTTTGCTGCAGTATTTGCAAGAAAAAACATGGTTGGATTTTGGATTTCCACCGGCCCCATACATTGAGGCTATTGGAATCCAACGGGAATCCAGTGTTAGGCATCACCCTATGGAAATAACCAGAGCTTCATTGTACATGCAACCAGGGTGCAAACCTTTGACGCAGCTAAAGCTGAATTTTCTGTAACTGAAGTTCTTTTTTCTTCTTATGGCAGCGAAGCACATTAAATAGAGAAAAAACTTCAGTCCCATGACTATTTGTCATCATGTAGGTTGTTGCTGCAGGCTCTCAGGTGGCCTATTCACACAGTGTAGTTTTACTATTGAAGTCTATGGAAAGCGCTGGACTTTTTTTGGCGTCTTTTTTGCAGAAATACATAGCAAATCTGTTGCTGTGCATCTCTGCACAAAAAAGCACCAAAAAAATGAAAAATGCACCAAAAAACATACTTTTTGACAAAACCCTCAGTTTTATTAACGTTTTTAGGATTTGGTTTTCAGGTGTTTTTTTCCAATGGTGTGTAAACATAGCCTTAGGAGTTCATAACTTATATAAACACCAAGGTTATAGGTTGTAATAGGAGATCAATGAAATGCCTAAGTACCGCAGCCAGGATATAGTGCAAGCAATCAGGCTAATGCATTCCTTAGCCTCCTAGGAGTGTAAAAATTACTAATAAAAAAAAGTAAAATAAGTTTTGAAAACAGAACTTGTTCTTATATATCCTTAAAAAAAAGGAAAATATTCTTGATATCACCACGTCCTTAGAAGTCAGATCTTATACAATGTTATGTTGTTTGTCCCCCAGAGTGGGAACCATAAAAAATAAAATACCCACAAATGTTGCTTTTCAGTCATCCTGCCTCCTGTGAAAAGTGATCAAAAAGTTGCATGTTCTTCAAATTGATACTAATAAAAATTTCACCTTACTCCGCAAGAAATGAGCCCCCACATAGGTCCTACTGAAGAAAATGAAGTCAATGGTCTCAAAAAATAACAATGCGATTTATGTTTTAAAAAAGTTTAGACTTTATTTTAAAAGTAGTAAAACGATAGTGAGAACTATGTAAATTTGGTTTTCCTGGAATCCTATTGATTTTCAGAATAATGATTTGTCACTCATACTACAAGGTGAACTCCATAAAAACACCCTCCTCACCCTCTTAGGCCCTGGTCACACAGCGAATTTGGCCACTGTTATGGCCGCGGGTTCCGACGCGGTTTCCGCGGCCAAAAACGCGGCCATCGATAGTTTATTAGCATGGTTTCCTATTGGAAACCGCGTTAATATTCACACGCTGCGGGTTTGGCCGCGGCTCCGGGGCCGCGGCCAAACCCGGGCGTGTGAAGAACTCTCCGTTGCCGCGGGTGTGTTTGGGCGGCTGGGACGCGGCTCACGGCGTGGTTTGCCCCCTGCTATTAATTTGCATGGGGCAAACCCTCGGCGCAAGCCGCGCCCCAAACCACGCACCTCCCGCGCCGAGACCACGCCCACCGACCGCGTCGCAAACCCGCGTCGGGAGACGTGAGGCGACGAGGGGACCGCGGGAACCGCGGCAAAACCTGCGGCCAAAACCGCCATGTGAACGGGGCCTTAAATGGTTGGACAATTCACCACACCCCAGCTCCACACTCATTTTTGGGTTTTTTAAGTACATTATATGGTACAATAGATGTGATCATTAGAAAGTACATCTTGTCCTGAAAACCAAACAGTCATGCAAGTCAGTCTGCTACAGCACGTTTCGACGTATGGCAAATAAATAATACATTAGATTCTGTACGGCTCTTGGAATGGTTGGGAAATGGAGGATAAAAACGGTTCAATATGAATAATGTGGGACCAGTACTGTAGGTGGTTTCAATATTCAGAACTTGACAGGTCTTGATAGAAATGCTCATGTTGGCTTTAAAGAGGATTTGCCACAAAGCAAAACCTTTGCTGAGGCCGGCTCGTAGCTCACTACAAGCTGGCCTCAGTGACTCAGGAGAGTGCCACACTTGCGCAGCTCTCCCCATTCATATCTGTGGGAGTTCTGGATATAGCTGCGCACACTCACGTGACTATGTTCAGAACTGCTGCACAAGCGTGGCCGGATCGCGTCCTCAGAAGGAATGTTGCTTCTGTTAAACCCTTTCATTATTTTATAGCTGGTTGTGTAAGGTTTTTGAGTTCTACCTCTGAGATTCTGGATATAACAAAATGAAAGCAGTGTTTTTAGTTGAGCCTCAATCGTGTTGTATGAGTCAGTAGCACCCTCACAGGGCATTATGGGAAAGGAGCTGAGAAGCTCTAGCGCCCTCTGTTGGATGCAACAAATCCTCAATTTGCTTTTGACTCACTGGGTCTTTGGAAAGCAAGAAGGGATATTTAGCCAAGCCAGCATCACCCATCTGTATACAGCAGCTTCAGGGTGTTTGCCCCTCGTCAGTACAGAGCAGAGCAATGCTGGCTTGGCTGAGTGGGAGGCAATGAGTAGCTCAGAAAGGGAAGATCTTTCATTCGCACCCTGTAAGTGGAGTAGTGTGTGCCCACGTAGTATAACCCTGCACAACACCTGCTTATTAGGAACAGCTAGCCTTTATTAGGAGCTCTGATAGTAAGCTCCAGTGAGGAGTACAGTAATGCTCAGAGTAGAGCCACGGCAGGATGGGGAGGAAGCGTAACATTTGAGATAACTTGGGAGAGAGGTTGACCTTTTGGCTCTCGGTCCGCAGAGCTTGGTTTTTGTTGGCAGAGCGCTGTGTTGTTTCCCCTGGCTGTTGGCACTTGATGGTTAACAGGCCATGCATTGATATGCAGTGTGCGGAGCCTGTCGCTGCCGCCAGCACACTTGACATGGAGAGGCCTCTTTGTGCTTTTAACTCCCATGTGGGCAGCAGGTCAGCCAGTAAGCAGAGTGTGAATGAGCAGTCCTTGTGTCTCCTACGCTGCATCCTTCAGCAGAGAGGCATCCGAAATGTCACCCACGCAAAGCCTACCTAATCCTCTCTTAATTTTATGCAAACTGTTCTATTAAGAACTTATTAGTTTATGTGGAAATAGAAAAAAAAGGGACTTTAAACTTTTGATGTTGCTGCCTAAACTTATAATCCTGATACCCGCAGCGTGGCTGCTATGTTATCCCTATGACAACACTTACTGTACCGACTTCAGGAGACTATAACTAGGTGCATTGACTGTCTTTTATGTGAGGTTTTAAGAAATACACACTAAGGGCTTGTTTACGCAGCGTTTTTGGATCCGTGTTGGATCCGAAAATGTCATCCAAAAACGCATTGGCAATCGGATCCTAAACAGATCCAATACGTATTCAACATGCAGCTGCATGTTGCATACGTGTTGGATGCAGCAGGATCGCACCCTATAGTTTATTATAAGGCTCCTGCTGCGTCTTTCGGACCAAGAATTGACATGTCAATTCTTGAAATGGATCCGAAAGACGCAGTGAGACACTGTTGCGTGTTTGATAGTAAAAGCAATGTAAATCACACTGCTATTTATTAGATACGTGTTTGGGTCCATTTAGGGTCCTACAGACGGAGCCAAACATGTATCTGAAAACGTATGTTCACACGGACTCAACAAGCCCTGTGAACATACCCTAAAGATTATAGTGTGAACTATCACATATATTCCCATTATAACAATTAAAGAGGATGTATCGCTTCCTTTGTTCGGCTGATTCATACTGCTCTGAGCTTCTCAAATCTAGAAATGTAGGGGTGTTTCTTCCCCTCCCAGCTGGGTGACATTATCCCCCCCTTCACTGCTGGCTCCCACGACTCCCCCCTCCTGAGTCCACATGTCACTGTGGCTCTCCCTATCAGTCTTATTTATAAGAGCTGTATACATACCACAGGCTGCATTCAATCTAGACTGAGCACTGATCTCTCCTCTCACAGCTGGAGATGTGTTACAGTTGAATCCAGCTCTAAGAACGGGCACAGATCTCCCTTCTATACAGGAGAGGTAGGCACCGGGACAAAACTGTTATGTTTTCTCATTATAGAATCTGCTGCAGTCTGTTTCTGCTGGGTGTGGGGAGAGAAAATGCTACGGCCCCTAACTCTGAGTCAGGCAGGGATCGACACACAATTGTGCTGTTTCCTGATTGTGTAAGCCCTTCAGTGTAATTCTGTTTCTTCTGGCTGAATAAAGTGAAAATGTGATGGTCCCATACTCTGAGTGAGAGACTGCTCTCTCCTGTGAATTCGACCAGGGGGGGAGGGGGGGGGGGGCTGTACAGAATGGAAATGAGCTCTCAGCTAGTGAAATGCAAGGAGGAGGGATCCGGAGGGATTCGACCAGGACTGGATATCAGTGTAAACAAAAACACAAGATAAGGGACACTGTGAGAACAAGGCAGCTTTGCTAATGACATCCAATTGCAAAGTTGCTTGTTTTCACTGTCCCCTTATTCTGAAGACCATTTAATGAAATGATAAAACCCCTTTAACTTTAAAGTATCCAAATTTCCTTCTGTACAAGTATAAGGCCTCGGTCACACGCCTGATTTTTGGACGGATTTCAGCCGTATTTGCGCTCCAATACAGCTGAAATCCGTCCCAGGCTTTACGGTAATCCACAGTTCTCATAGAGAACTATGGATTCCGTCTCTCCTCCCCGCTCGGCGAATACGCCGCGGGGGGAGAAAGTGACACGCACATTATCCCGGTGGGATACGTGTCGTGGATAATGGATGTCTATGGGGCCGGCGAGCTGAAGCCACCGTCCCGCAATTACGGCGTGAATAAGCCGTGTGAACATCGCCTAAGCAGCTTTTTGGCTCCTTTTGGTTAGTACTGTTACTTTTTTAGCACTGGAGCCCTGGAGTCTGATCTGACCAAGAACTTCCGCCTAATGTAAATTTGTTCTCCCTGTGTTTCCTCTTTATTCTGCGGTTTCCCCAACACTTTAAAAACTTTGATAAGTTATTTGACTTTTAAATTTTAGAATGAGATCAGTAGTGGTGCGGGGCTTGATTTATGACCTCGGTAGCATAACGAAGAGTGTGGAGAACATAATCTAGTGCCTGGACCGCTGTCCCCTGGATTAATGTGTAACCTCTGATCTGCTGCTCATGGCTGTTGACAGTGGCAGCCGCCCATTGTTTGGAAAGGATTAAGAAAGTGTGTCACAGCACTTAACGCCAACTTTGATTTCTGCAAATTGCTTGACTGTAACAAGCAGGCTTTCACCGCGCGAATACTTGGGGAGGTGAGACTGCTGGAAACCTTTATACCTCCTCATCTCCTGTGTGTGATCTTTACAATACATTGTACTATTTTATCCTAATGTCCCGAATTGCAAGATGAAATTTCTAGTCAAGATTTTTTTAGTGGGTAGAAAATATAGTGTAATCTAGAGTGAAAAAAACTGCGACGAATCAGCCTGATCAATTCACACATTGCAGGTGTGTGGAGATAATGTAGGCAGTAAATCCACAGATAGATCCATACGAAATCATGGGAATTTTGGTGCAAATTTTACTGCAACTGATTTCACGGAACTGATGATAACAAAAAATGATGTTCACCTACCGATCACTTGGCTCTCCCATTTCAATTTACTGGCTTCCAGTGATGATGTCTTGACCCCTGACGGCTGCAGTGGTTACATGTCAACACGTCATCACTAAAGGCCGGGTATCCAGACAGGGAAGCGTTGCTGTAATTTTTTTGAATTTTGTGTTTTGTTTCCATTTTATTTAAACGTTTTACCTGGACTTACGGGTTTTGCTGCAGATCTGCTGGTGATCCACAACAAAAAGATGTGTTCAAAGGTTTTCACCTCATTAAATGTGGAAAATTATTTAAAAAAATCATTGCTGTTTCTGCAGCCGAAATTTACATGGTGTAGATTTAAAGGGAACCTGTCACATAGGTTGTGCCCCCCTTGCTGAGGGCAGCACAAGCTAGTGTCAGACCTGCTGTTTCCAGCACTGTGTCCCTTATTCTGTAAGTTGCAGCAGTTTTAGAGCATTTACCCCTTTAATCTTATTCATGAGCAGGTGTTAGCTCCACCCACCAAAGGCTAGCTCCACCCACTGACAGTTATCCACATGTTTCTACCTATTCAAGGTAATAGGTTTGTCAGTTGAGGTAGGCGGGGCTAGCCTCTGATTGGCCGGGTTTGAAAAAAACTGACTCTCTGAATGACTCTTCGAATGACTCTTCTGGCTGAAAACTGCAGATTTGAGCATTAAATACACGAAAAACTACAACAACTAACATAATAAGGGACACATCGCTGGAAAAAGCAGGTCTGTCACTAGCTTGTTCTGTCCTCAGCAAGGGGGGCATAATCTATGTGACAGGTTCTCTTTAACACTCCAATCTGTAGGTCAGCCTACACAAGAAAATTTCCTGTGTGGATGAGATTTGATGCTTCTGCATTTCAACGTGGTTTTTCTGTCTGCAAATTCAGATCAAAAATCTCCAGCAGATCTGCTAGATGTGAATTTAGCTTAATGTGGGTTAGGGTGTGTTGACTCCATGTGATCATACGTTTTTAGATGCATATTTGGATCTATCTGTCGGACACTAAGGCTATGTTCACACGGCTTAACTGCGGGACATAATTACGCCCCGCAATTACGCCGTGTGGACGGGGGCGGCGGAGCGGGGAGTGGTGGGGGGCCGGCACCGTCGCCGCCATTGACTTGCATTACCAGCGGCGCGTATTTGCGGCTATAATTTCACATGTCAATTCTTCCCCGCCCGGCGATTCGCCGAGCAGGTAGAGGGACGTAATCCATAGTTCTCTAGAGAACTGGGTTACCGTAAATGACTGGGCCGTTTTCAGCCCGTAATTTGCGCACTTCGGCGCGTAATAACGGACCGAAATACGGCCCATTTTAAGCCGTGTGAACATGGCCTAAGGGTGCTTTCACACGGTGCGTTTTTGGTGCGGTTTTTCAATGCGTTTTTTTGTGCAGGAAGGCACAACAACTAATGCTGTACATTGCTGCACAAAGATCGCAGTAATTACCGCGAATTTGCCACGATTTTTGTGCAGCAATATACAGCATTAATTGCTGTGCCTTCATGCACAAAAAACGCAATTATTATTATTATTATTATTTATTTTAAAGCGCCATTGATTCCAGGGCGCTGTACATTCGAGGGGGTTACATACATTACATAAGTCAAACGAGTACAATGATAAGTAATGAATGACAATTGGCACGACAGAGGGAGAGAGGACCCTACCCGCGAGGGCTTACAATCTACAAGGAGGGGGAAAGAGACAGGCGGTGAGGGGCAGACATGTCTGTGGAGGGTGTAGGGGCAGCAGAGTTATTGTAGGTTATAGGCAAGCCTGAAGAAATGGGTTTGTAGGTTGCTTCTGAAGCTGGTGAAAGTAGAGGAGAGTCTGATGTGTTGGGGCAGTGAGTTCCAGAGTGTGGGTGAAGCACGGGAGAAGTCTTGGAGACGGTTGTGTGAGGAGCTGATAAGGGGAGAGCAGAGGAGAAGGTCCTGTGAGGAGCGGAGATTGCTTGAGGGGAGATATCTGGAGATTAGAGCAGAGACGTATGGAGGGGAGAGGTTATGGAGAGCCCTGTAGGTCATAGTTAGCAACTTGAAATGAATTCGCTGGGCAACAGGAAGCCAGTGAAGGGATTGGCAGAGGGGAGAGGCAGAGGAGTAGCGAGGAGAGAGGTGGATAAGACGGGCAGCAGAGTTAAGGATGGATTGGAGGGGAGCGAGGGTGCTAGCTGGGAGGCCACAGAGAAGGATGTTGCAGTAGTCTAGGCGGGAGATGACAAGGGCATGGACCAGCATTTCTGTAGTGTCATAGTTGAAGAATGAGCGGATGCGAGAGATGTTTTTCAGGTGGAGGCGGCAGGCAGAGGTAAGGGTTTGGATGTGTGGTTTGAAAGATAGAGCAGAGTCAAGGATTACCCCAAGGCAGCGGACTTGCGGAACAGGTGAGAGAGTGTAAAGCCGTTGACTGTAATAGAGAGATCAGGGGCAGGGGTAGAGTTGGACGGTGGAAAGATGATGAGTTCTGTTTTCTCCACATTTAGTTTTAGGAGACGTGATGAGAAGGAGGAAATGGACGACAGACAGTCAGGGATCCAGGAGAGTAGAGAGGTGATTTCTGGGCCGGAGATGTAGAGTTGGGTATCATCAGCATACAGGTGGTAATGAAAGCCGTGTGAAGCTATGAGCTGACCCAGGCCAAGAGTGTAAAGAGAGAAGAGTAGAGGGCCCAGGACTGACCCCTGAGGCAATGAAAAACGCACCAAAAACGGAACCGTGTGAAAGCACCCTAAACGGACCCAGACACGTATCTAATAATGAGCAATGTGATTTACATTGCTTTTAATATGAAACACGGAGTTCACACGAGTGATCTCTGATGTGCGTCTCACTGCGTCTTTCGGATCCATTCCAAGAATTGACATGTCAATTCTTGGTCCGAAAGAGGCAGCAGGAGCCCTATAATAAAGTATAGGGTGCGATCCTGCTGCATCCAACACGCATCCAAACACGCAGCTCCCTGGTGGATCCGTTTATGATCTGATTGCTGCAGCGTTTTTGGATGCAATCTTCGGATCCAAGATCAGATCTAGAAACGCTGTGTGAACGGCCCTTTACATTCGTGGTCACTCTGCTTTACTCTGAGCAAATTTACATGTTTCTAAAAGACTGCTTCAGCTGACAATTGGGCAACCCTTTTAAAGGAGCAGGACATTTTTAATTTCTTGTAATGAGGCAGGCAACAACATTTTGCACTGAATCAATTGGTATTGCATGTTTCTTCTCAATTGCATCGAGAAATTCAAGTGTTCTAAAAATCTATTTAAAAACTTCTTGAATATAGGGTATTCTACCTTATATCTATCAGAGGTAAAATAGTTTTTATTTCCATTCCTTAAATATTCCACTTTTGACCTGACATATGGTAAAACCTATCTGTTAAACATGAGTATTTGTCTCCATCCTGGGGGAAAAAAGGAGTCTTAGTAGAATTGTTAATCATAGTTAAAAAATCCAGCAAAAGAAACAGCAAATGTGAGACAAACACAGGCCATAACCTTTTGCTGCCTCGTCACTCACAATACAAGTTGTAAAACATGATGGGGTCTGTTGAACGAGAAAAAATGCTGCTCTGTCCACTTGACTGTCACAGCCGAGCTTACACGGACTCCATCATGCACCTCATTATGTTAATCCTGTCCTAAGGCTCCAAGATCGCTCCCTCTGGCCCCCCCCCCCCCACCCCCCTCCCCCCCCTACATACCAATGCCTGACCCCGTCATCATCAGAGAAGGTCACGTTTGCCATCAAAGGACCCGCCTCGTTCGTATGACTCTGTGATGGCACCCTGCGCTAGTGCCGCGTGCTCTCTTATCTTTGTATGCCGTTGGAGCGGTCTTTTAAACTCTCTACAGTCGTGCTACTCGGTACCTCAATGCTCCGTCCTACCTTACCCCTTCCCCCACCACCCCACCCCTCCACCCCCCCCCACCCCCCCCACCCACCCCCCATACTACTCAGATATCGGACTCTCACTAACCCGCTTCTACTCCCAGCGGGGCTATCTTCAGAGATGACTAAGTGTGGGGTTTGCTCCCTCACAATAGAATACTAGTACCGCTGTGTGCCCCTGTCTCTATTCGATCTCCCCCCCCCTACTCCCTATACCCTTCCGATTATTATGTATATATGTATTACCCTTCTATATATATATATAACACACACAGTATAGATTCCTATTTGGCACCCACACTTAAATACGAAGCCCCATGAGTGAACTTATTAGTACATATAGGTAGTACGTGCATTTGCTATATATATATGTATTCGCTCTCGATGGGACAATAAGCACATCGTTTCAAGCGCTATCACTGCCTCGAGGGAGCAGACAAGGTTTCAGTTTCCCTCGTGACGTGGGAATCGTTAAACTAAAACTCATAATCACGACAATTGCGGTGATCTCTGGTCACCCCCTCTTGCGCCTCGCCACCATGTGCGCTCTTTAACGTCGTATGTATCGCCAACCACTACCAAACACAATCTGTGTCCACACCACCTACGTGCCTCCCTATACCCCGCAAATCTCGATACTCACCTCGTCAACGTAACCAAACACTTATGTCAGAAAGTCCAAGTTCTCGCAATCTCTGAACCACGCGCCTTCGTACCACCTTCACTAGAAAGGCGCCTAATAAGAGTAGAGACTACCACATCCATCAACACACCCACCTTCCTGCAATTGATACTGCTATGCACTCGCTTTTCTGGCTTTGCGACCACTAAAACTTCAGGAGCTTGTTTATATTCTCGCCTCTATCTAACCAGGCCTTTCTCCTATGCCCACAGCATGTCGCCCTCTTGAAAGGTCTCTGCGCTATTCAGCGCGCCAGTCTACCTACTCATACTCTAACTGCAACACGCTAAAACTGGCAACGATCGGCTCAGCGCCACTTTCAGTCATCGTGCTCCCACTTCGCGTCGCTTGTAATCTGCGAGTCTCAATGTCAGCACTGTGCTGTGATTTAACATATAATATATCTATGATATTGCGCTTGCTTCGAGTTATTTTTAGCTGGATGGATCCCCCCTCGCAAAAATATATATTTATTCCCACTCCTAGATCCATACCTCACTATTACTATACTATTTACGCATTATATATACCCTCATTATTATATAATACCTTATATCAACTCACGCCGCAATAATATATATACGCTCTATATATACTGGCGTGTGTGCTGCTGCCTCATACTCATTATGTGCACGTCGCTGTATGCTACTATATCAACTAATTCAGTATACACGGTTCATTCCCCCACCCGCTTACCTTATGGTCCATTAGCTATACGCGCACCTGGCAATATCCCGACCTGGCTGCACAGCTGCACCCCCTGACCATGAGGCTCCCGGATAGTGACCTCATAAGGCGCCACCGTCCTCGGTTGTCCAGGAGTGCTTTGGTGCAGCTAGCTGCTCCTGCATTCCCACAGCTGCTGGAGAGTGCGAGGGGGAGGATCCATAGGAACAGGACGATAGAGGTGGTCCCACAGATGCTCACTCGGGTTCAAGTCAGGTGAATAAGGGGCCCCATGATGTATTAGAGTCTGAGTCTTGCTCTTCCAACCAATGCCGCCATTTTCTAGCCATGTGACTTTGTCTTGCTGAAAGTTTCCTTCTGTCCCAGGGAAGACGGGTTCATGTAGTGTTCACTTGATCTCCAAGAAACTGGATACATAATTGATTGGTGTGAGGGTGCATTACACATGGGATCGAGTAGGCCAATGAGAATGCATGAGAACTATTCCTATCCTGCTTATGTTCTTTCAGTAGTGGTAGAAGTTCTTGCCTGACAAAGCAGCAACCATTTGTTCAACGAAGGAGGGAATGTGGCTCATTGGAGAAGGAACCCTTTGCCAAACGGTGGAGGTTCAGTTTTGATACTCTCATGAAAATAGAAGCCCTTTCTGCTGATGCCACTTTGTTAGCAATTTGTCTACTTCAAAGCCCCGTATGCAGTAGGGCTCACTGAACCAGACACACATCTGGTAGCCCCATGGTTTATTTTGGTGGTGAGCCGCTCTAATATAGCGTGTCAATCCGCCCTCATGCACTTTCATAGCCAACCTTTACATCAATGCCAACTTTGGCTCAAAAGCCAATAACTCTTTTTTTGCCCCTTTTACTTGTGACAGCAATGAGCTATATGTGTGCAGATAGTCTATCACATACATTATATACTGTTTTAAATGTATGTTTCTCCCTGTGAACCACCACTCAACATCCTCCACTTGCTGTCTGAATGTTTAGGGGACTCAACCACCCAAGCAATACCTACATCTGTATTGCTTACCCCTGTCTGCTGTTTTAATGTAATGTTATGAATTTGTGTATAATAACCTGTTTGATTCTCCTACTGTGAAAAGTAGGCTCTATGCCCAACTTTCCTCACTTGCAGAAATCACCTTCTGTCAGTTAACATCCTCCACCCCTCCCACTTCTTGTTTCACACCTGGTATCTGATCTCAGATAGTTACTAGTATAAGTGCACATGTTAGGTCATTCTTGAACGGTCCATTGATTGCAATATCCTTTAAGTGCTATTCCATATTTACGTGTTGACTTCAGATTTATACCAGAATTGATGAACAGAACTGACCAAAGGTAACATTAGATTAGTCTGC
This sequence comes from Phyllomedusa bahiana, assembly GCA_025379985.1. NCBI lineage: Eukaryota > Metazoa > Chordata > Amphibia > Anura > Hylidae > Phyllomedusa > Phyllomedusa bahiana. The sequence goes on along the minus strand of JAODAL010000135.1, from coordinate 241,443 downwards.
TTTTTAGTAGACACCCAATGCATTCTATGCCACCTATCATCACTACCTCCCTAGTCCTCAAACTCCTTGTCTTCCTCACACTCCCACACTTGGCACGACTTCCAATCTCCCCGTCGTATCCACATCACCACCTGACCTCTACTCTCCACCTCTTTCACAGCATTAAAAACCTCTCTCACAAAAACCTACACAAACCCCTTTTGCTCTATCCCACCACCACACCTCCTCACACTCTCCCTGCTTCTTCTATGCTGCTGGGGACATATCCCCAACCCGGCCGCCTCAACACATCCCCACTTTTATTTCACCTGTCCTTTAACAGCCAAGCAAGCACAACTGCAAACCCTTCAAATATAAAACCCATTCCACTCCACCCCGCTTTACCTATCCCATGTCTGGAGCCCTCTGTGAATGCACGTTCTGTAAGCAACAGCTTCTCTTCGTCCATGACTCTTCATCCTCTCGACTAATCTTTCGTGGATACAGAAACTTGCTGACTCCTTCTGACCACAACCTCCCTGCTGCACTTCTTTCGGCGGGCTTCAGTTTACCCACACCCCGCTTCTGGAAGTAAAACATGTGGGCAGGTGTCGGCCTTCTTCTGTCAGATACCTGCTCTTTTGTCACGTTTCCCACCACTACCTTCCCTCACCCTCCCCTCCTTCGAGGTGCACTCCGTCCGGCATTCTACTCCCTCCAACTCAAGTGGCTGTTGTTTATCGTCCACAGGCCCTGCCACCGCCTTCTCGACCATTTGCTTTCCTGGCTCCTCCACTTTTCTCCACTGACATCCCACTATTATCTGGGGAGATTCTCAAATCCCAATCGACACACCCTGTCCACTACTTACAAACTTGTCACTCTCTCTCCATCGGCCTCACCAGTGGACCTATGGAGCCACTCCTAAAGATGGACACACTCTGGACCTCATCTTCACCCACCTTGTCCTCTATCCAACACCTCAATCTCTCCTCTACCATCTCTGACCAATCTGCTCACCTTCTCCACATTCCAACCACACCTGCCCCCCCCTGCCCCATATCTAACTGCTCCCGTTGAAACCTACAACACCTTAACCTCACCTCTCTCTGAATCTCTTTCTCCCCTTTCCTCTACCATATCCTTCCATTTACTGACCAGACGCAGCCACCATTTCTTACAACAACACAATCACTTCCACTCTTGGGGGGGGGGGGGGGTGAAAAAAAAAAACCCCATGGTCGCCCCTCCTCAAACAACAACAGAACACGCAAAACCAAAGACAACCTGGCACACGAGACTCCACCAATACAGCTGAGGCGAGTTTCCAGAATTGCCGAACGCCGTGGAAGAAAAGCAGCTCCACCGAACGACCTCGCCTCATACATCAATCACTGCATACATTTAAATCTGACACTTCATCAGCCCAAACAGGACTACTTCACCACCCTCATATCCCCCTGTCTCACAACCCCAGGACAACTGTTCAAAACCTTCAACGCTCCCTCCGTCCACCAGCACACCCTCCCCCATAACTCCTGATAAGCAGACGACTTTCGCCACTCACTTCCTAACTAAGATCAATCGCATCAGGACATAAGCTTCATCCCCACAGTCCCCTTGTTATCTCTTTTTCCTGAGTGTCCCCACATCCCAACCTCTACCCTGTCATCTCCACACCCTCCTAACTTGCTTCTTACTGTTCACTCATGACCAACCTCTCCACTCTATGTTCCTAAATCCAAACTCACTTCCTGTAATCTTGACCCACTGCCAATCCACTCATCCCTGACCTTAGGGCCTGTATCATCCCCAGCCCTCGCCCATCTCTTCAACTTCATTACCTCTGGCATTCTTCCTTCATACTTTATACATGCGCCATCACACATCCTTAAGAAACCATCTCTTGACCCCTCTTGTCTGTCCAACTATGCCCCATTCACTGACTTCATTCGCCCTCCAAACTCCTCGAACTACACGTCATCTTCAACTTTCTCTCATTATTCACCACCTCTCACCTTGACCCAATTGATTCTGGCTTCCGACCCCACCACTCTACAGAACGCCCTAACAAAGTCACAACGACCTAGACTCAAGGCCAAAGCACTCACGCCACTACTCTGTGCTTCTCTCCAAGACCTGTCCTCTGCCTTTGACACTTGTCGACCATTCCTCTGCTACAATCTTGCTCCCTCGGATCACGGACACTTGGGCTCTTTCATGGTTCTCCACCTACCTACCAACTGATCGGGACTTTTCAGCGTCTTCTCACTCAAGCAACTCCTCTCCCACGGCCTCTCTCTGTTGGTGTACCCAGGGGTCTGTCTGGGAAGGCCCAACTACTCTTTTCTAATCCACTAGGGTCTGGTAAACTATTAGCATCGCATGGCTTTTCAATACCATCTGTATGTGATGACACCAAATCTACATCTCCGGCCCAGACTGTCACTTCTCTACTCTCCCGGTTCCCTGACTGTCTTTCGTCCATATCCTCTTCTTTCCTCACGTTCCTGAAGTCTTAAAAGTGGAGAAAACTGAATTTCATCATCTTTCCACTCATCTAACTCCACCACTCACCAGATCTCTCTATCACAGTCAATGGCTACACTCTCTCACCAGCTCCACCAAAGTCCGCTGCATTGGGATTAACCTTGACTCCTATCTGTCTTCAAAACCACACATCAAACCTCACATCACCTGCCGCTCCACCTGAAAAATATCTCCGTATTCCGTTCTTTCCTTACTTTCGAAAGCACAAAAAGCTGTCATGCCCTCGTTATCTCCGCCTGACTACTGCAACATCCTTCTATCGTGGCCTCCCAGTAGCACCCTCAAACTCCTCCAATCCAGCCTCTCTCTGCTGCACGTTGATTCTCCTCTCTCTCGCTACTCCTCTGCCTCTCCCTCTGCAATCCCTTCAATGGCTTCCATTGCCCTGCGAAATCCTGTTCAAGTTTGCAACCCTTGACCTACCAAGGCTCTCCATAACCAATCCCTCCATATATCTATGCTCTAATCTCCAGATATCCTTTTTTTTCCCCCCCTCTCGCACCTCCGCTCTCACGACTTCTTCTCGCTCTCCCCTTATCTGCTCTCAAAAACCGTCTCCAAGAATTCTCCGTGCTTCATCACACTCTGGAACTCACTGCCAAAACCTCAGCTCTCCCCCACTCTCACCAGATTCAAAAGGCAACCTGAAAACCCATTTCTTCAGGATTTGGGCCTATAACAACATAACCTGCTGTCACTACACTATCCTTAACATTGTCTGCCCCTCACCTTCTGTCTCTTCCACCTTCCTCATAGACTGTAAGCCTCAACGGGAGGGACCTCTCTCTTCTGTACCAGTTGTCAGTTAGTATTTGTCACCTTTGAACTTGTTTGACCTATGTTATGTATGAAACTGAACTCGTTACAGCGCTCTGGAACCAAGGGCGCTCAAAAATAAATAATAATAATAATAAAAATACTTCAGTGCCCACATCGAAGCGCTATACAGGAATGGATAGTGTAATGTCAACAGTACTGAGGCAGGTAGGAGAGGAGTAGTAAGGAAGCGGTCTCATCCAAACTCACTCCATTGTGCCTTGCACTCAGCAGTTTAGTGGATGGAAAAATATGTATTTATCTATCTTGCAGTCTATCTAGACCTATATTGCTGGACTGCATTTGGCACTTATTTTTATGGAAGCAGAGCCCTGTATAGGAACTTGTTAGGAAAGTGGAAGAACCAAGTAAATACTGCTCCAGATGCATCTTGAGAAAAGATTGCATTAGGGGAATGGGGTCTCCTTTTCTATATTTGCTTGAGGTGACAAATGAAATGTCTGTGGCTGTAAAAAATAGTAGATAAAAAAAATTATAGATAAGACTTCAGATAGAAATCTGTGACTGCATAATGTTATGTTACATGTAAACTCCTAATTTTATTAAAGAGCCGTAAGGGTATGTTCACACGGTTTATTGCAGTGTTTATAATACGTGCCGCAATACGGCGTGTGTTTTGAAACCATACGCTAATCAGCGCGTAATTCCAAAGCAGAGGGGGGTGGGGGCGGGCGCCGGCCCCATAGACATGCATTGTCAGCGGTGCGTAATCGCCGCTAACTATTGACAAGTCAATTCTCCCCCCTCGCGCACAATATGATGCGTAATCCATTACTCTATATAAGTAATTGCAGCGCACATTTTGGAGCGACGAAATACGCGGCAATTTAAGCCGTGTGAACATACCCTAATGCCGCTGAGGCTGGGTTTTACCCATTGTGGGTTGCTTTTTATTTATTGATTTTTGTACATCTTTATTGCACTTAAAAGGTCAGAAAAACGGCAGGCACTCCACGGATATTTAAAGAAGAAAAAAACCACAGTTTGGACACAACCTGATATGTTCTAGTTGGGTGAAACCATTATCTCCCCTTGTAGTACATTTTTGTTTTGATTTCAATATATCATTTCAGGCTTTCGTTCTGTGGTTTTCTTCCTCTATTCTAGTTGGTCCTATCATATGGATGTAAGATTTAGAAGTTAGAGATCCCAGTGACGGCTGAATGTGATGGTGCATTATGATACAATATTGGATAACTATAATAATAGTAATGATCTCTGCACATTGCACGTTATCATTGAAGAGCTTGGAGCGTCATACAAACCAAATGTCAAGTAGTGCTACAGCGACTTTTAAGATCCCCCGGCTTGTACATAATAATCCAGACCTAGCATTGAATACTGCCTGGAGTTTCCTTGCTCAATTACTTTAATTTATTACCCAGTATGTGGAGCCTGCTTCACTGGAGAAGTGCCACAACAGTCCTTGTTCCTTTCAGGCCTCACTGTTAAGGACGGGTTAAGAGCAGCTGCTCCTGCCAAGAGGCGAGTGCTGTGGTCAGTAAATCACCCAGGGGATGCGGCTGTGGCTGAAGGCTCCCAGATCAGCCTTTTGTTGCTGTCACACAGCGGGATCTGGAAAAGGGCCAAACCTGCAGGCGCTCTTTGTATGCAGTGCTTGGCACATCTGCGCTGGAGTCTGCTGTCTGAACATGTAGAGTTGGTTAGACGCTAGGAAGAATTGGGCATTAATGCTGATGGCGGACAACATTGGTAATGTATTGTATTACACGGTCCAGACATTCCATTGTATTGAGTGCAGTCCTCCCTTTTATACTTTTAGTAGTATGACCCTAAGATGTTGTATGAACAGCTCTATGTTCATAGCCAGTACCTCAGCCAGACTGCCCCTATAGACATGACCATGTTTCTAAATCCCAACAAAAGCTCTAGGATCTGCTGGCAAATCTCAGTCCGTGTTCTGCTTTATAGCTCTGAGAAACGCTACGGCTTGAAGTGCTCAGCTGCCTACATCCGAGAGCCACAGATTAACGTTTGACACCGCAGCATATTATTTTAACTTTGTAGGTACTCCTGCTGTTTTTAGCAAGGTTGGTATTAGGTAAGAACCCCTTTAAAGAGGACCTATGACAGCATTATGTCTGTTTTAGTAAATCCTTGTGTTCCCTGTGTAACACCAATTCTGGAGCATCTTCTTATATACCTCTGTGTTGTGCTGTTCCTCTGTTATTACTTCTAGAAAAGTATTACTGAATCTGTCAGATGGGTGTTACCATTCCGGTTTTCAGAGAGATGTGTCCCTGCACACACTGACTGTCAGCGCTGATTGGACAATGTCAGACTGTGCAGGACACCTCCCCCTTAATTGGTAACGCCCATCTGTCAGATTCAGTAATACTTTTCTATAAGTAATAAAAAAAGAACAGCACAACACAGAGTTATAAGAGATGATGCTAAAGAAGTAAATACTTAGAGGACCTGTGACATCTCCGGATATGTCTTTTATTACATCCTTGTGTTCCTCTGTTATTCTTCCTAGAGATGTATTACTGAATCTGTCAGATGGTAGTTAGCATTTTAATCTTAAAAGGCGTGTGTCCCTACACACACTGACTGTCAGTGCTGATTGGACAATGTCAGACTTCGCAGGGGACACCTCCCCCCTTATTTGATAACACCCATCTGACCAATTAAAGGGGTTGTCTCACTACATTGATTCATCTTCCCTCAGTCCTGTTTTCTTGGTTTCACTTTGAATTCAGGGGCGTGTTTACTGGCTTCTATTAGGCTGCAGTAGAAGCCAGGTCTGTAGCTATAGCGACCAGCATTGGCAGCCTATCAGGAGAGATCAAGCAAGTCTGTAGCTATAGTGACCTGAGGAGCTGATGCAGTCCATACAAGAGGGGATATCTAGGAATAGGCAGGACACTGTTAATGTACATATATTGAAAAGTGACTTGTTTTTGTAAGGTCTTTAACATAAAAAGCAATCCTTGAAGTGAGACAACCTCTTTAATACATTTCTAGGAGGAATAACAGAGGAACAGCACAACACAAAAATATAAGAGAAGAATAGTGATTTCATAGGAAACACAGTATTTACTAAAATGGGAAGGAGAACAGGTCCACTTTAGATTTCAGCTAGACAAGTTTTGTTGTTGAAATCTTGTGCTCTTTTCTTGTTTCTTAGTAGTTTTTATTTTAAACTTTTTATTCAAATTTTTTTATCTGCACGTAAACATCTCTACCAAATGCAGGAGCAAAATTTTAGAACCGAGGGCACACACAAAAAAAAAAACCACAAGGACACAAAGTGCAATGCCAAAAGGCCTGACACTTGTACCTGCCTAGGCTCAATTTATTGCCATTGATTCCTACAATATAAACGCTGTCTTCAGTGCAGCAGAGCTTCCTCTCTGGTATCACACGCATAAAACATAAGAATTGACAGCAATAATAAGAGGTCATGCTTTTTTCAATGGGTTTTTTTTTTTTACTTACCGCTGTAAATGAACTTTTTTTCCCCAAATCCTGATTTCACAAAGGTAGGGCAGACATGATCCCCTGTCCCTTTGGTGTGTGGCCCAGGTTTCTAGCACGCAGACCATGTTTCGAATGGTCAGACGTGACACATTGGTTCCTCTCACCTCCCTTAAATTCGGGGAGTTGTGTGGTATTTATAAATTTTCCCACAGAGCATTGTTTACAATAAACGGTCACATGTGTATGAAGCCAAAAGGACGTCCACCTTTTTCCCTTTTCTGTCCCTTTTTTCCAGTCCTCTTTTTAAACCTGTGATGACACATTTTGAATCTAGCTCAGGGCCACTGCGTCTGGAGCACCTGTTTGAAGTTTGGCAATAGCAAAATACGTTTTTTAATTTGTAATTTTTGTCTTTGACTCAGATGTCTAAAATGAACAGCTGACAATAAGGACTTTTAAATCCCAATTCAAATTTCACCCCCCAAAATTATTAGGTGTTTGGGGGGATCAAACCCCTGTTGTGAATTTCCATTAAGCCCTTGTTAGGCTATGTTCACACGGCTTATTTTCGGGACGTATTTACGGACGTATTTACTCCCGCAAATACGCCCTAAAATCATTTAAAATAATAACAATTGATTAGTTTTTGATTCCAATGTAAAAACGCCTCGTTTTCACACGAGGCGTTTTTGGGACTATTTGCGGGGTAAAAAGTCCGTAAATACGATGCAAAATTAAGTCCCCTGTCATTATTTAGGCGTATTTTGCAACATAAATCCCCTGTAAAAATGGGGGAAAGTATTTTTCGACGCGAAAAGTCCACACTTTGGAACTTTTGAAACATATTTTTGGGACTTTTTGGGGAATACTCCGAAAATCGCCCCGAAATAAGCCGGGGAAAAAAGCCTTAAGACTCCCCCCCAAAGGGGCAAAAAAAAAACTTGGACATGTGATTTTAAAGTTTTGGGGTGCTCATTATTTATTTTAAAAAATATTAAAATGTTATGTCATCCTGAAATGTCAACCAAGGCCAAATTCCGAACTTTTTTGGTAGTGGGGGTTTTAACTGCTATTTAAAAAGTCCAATTATGAAAGAGGAGGAGTAGAATGAAATTGGAAACCCTGGATTACTCCATTACTTTTCCCAAAAATATTGCCAAGCACATTGCACTCATTATATGTGTGCTGTATTTATAAAGGGGGAGTTGGGGAACTTTTAATTTCCCCGTCTTTTTTTTTTGTTTTATAGACCCTTTACAACATTTTTAAAGGAATGAATCAACATAACCCAATTTTCCCATTTAATACACAAGGTTTCTGTTTTGGGCCCCCAAAAAAGGACCTTTAACATGGCTGGAACCTCTGCAAGTGTTAAAACGTGACCTTTACTTTCCCTTCATTGTAAGGCCATGAGTGGATGTGACTGGGATGCACATTTTTAAAAGGTGGCGCTGCAGATCCCCACCTTTTCCCTTGCTTATTTTAAAGTGACCTTCAGACCAGTTGTTGTGGAACCTAGCAATGGCCTTTCAAGACTGGAATCCCTGTGGGGCACTGCATGTGTCTCCTGGCGGAGTGTATGTGATCAGTGCCTCCATGGATGAAGGTGACTACCAGGAGTAATGTGATGAACTCCAGGGCTCTACATGCTTTCTAGCTTATGTATGGCCTGTATAGTTAGAGGAAAAGCTGATCTCTTTATGTCATATTTGTACCGTTTTGCACAGGACTGTGATGACACTAATTGTTGTTATCATACCATATTTAAAGGGGTTGTCTCACTACATTGATTCATCTTACCTCAGTCCTGTTTTCTCAGTTTCGTTTTTCCATTCACGGGCATGCTTATAGGCTTCTACTGACCTGCAGTGACAGGTCTGTAGCTATAGCAACCAGTGCTGGTAGCCTATCAGGAGAGATTGAACAGGTCTGTAGCTATAGCAACCTGAGGAGCTGATGCAGCCCATACAGAGGGGATATCTCAGAATAGGTAGGACACTGTTAATGGACACATATTGCAAAGTGACTTGTTTTTGTAAGAGCTTTAACCTAAAAAGCAATCCTTGTAGTGAGACAACCCCTTTAAGGATGTACTAAATTAAAGGGACTGGATGCTAATGTATTGGTTCAATCTTTTGACACCTTGCAATAAAGCATTATTCTAAAAAAAATATGAACCATAAAATCAATGCTCACTTTTACATCCATGTATGTATTACTTTAACTCCACTAAAGTAAAAAATTAAGTGACTTTGGCAAATACAGGCAGTCCCCGACTTACAACGTTCCGACTTACATCTGTCCTCTAGATACAATCGGAGACTTATGGGGGCATGCTGGCACTTGTAGTTCCATGATCCACAGCAAATAGTAGCTGTGGAACTACAAGTTCCAGCATGCCACAGTAGCACATGAGGTAAAAATGAGGTGAAATCTTCTTAACAGAGACACGGACAGCAAAACAAATGTAAAAACCCTTCCCTGCACTATCCAAAACTTAAAAAAACTTTTGTGTTGGAGTTAGGCCACACGGCTTAAAATGGGTCGTATTTCGGTCCATAATTACGCGCCGAAGTGCGCAAATTACGGCTGAAAAGGCCCATTCCCTTACGGTAATCACAGTTCTCATAGAGAACTATGGATTAGTCTCCTCCTCGCCCCCGGGGGGGGGGGGAGGAAATTGACATGTAATACCACCCGGGGATACGCCTGCTGGCAATAAGTCAAAGGGCCGCGAAGTGCCAGCCCCCCACTCACTCCCCTGCTCCCGCCCCGCCCCCGTCCACACGGCGTAATTGCGGGGCGTAATTACATCCCGCAGTTAAGCCGTGTGAACATAGCCATACAGTTAATAAATAGACCTGTTCCAACTTAGGCCTCATTCACACGACGGATTTGGCCGCGGTTACCAGGGCCAAACCTAGTGCTGGCAACGCCGCAAACTCGTGTCTCCCGACGCAGTTTTGCGCCGCGGGCGCTGGCTGTGGTTGCGGCGCAAGTGGGGCATGGCTTGTGGCGAGAGTTTTCCCCCATGCATATTAGTAGGCAAAGGGGAAACCGCAGCCCAGCCGCGCACCAACCGCGGCAACACCACGCGGCTGCCGCTCTGAGACTCCTGTCAAGAATTGGATGTGGTTTTGGCCGCGGAAACCGTGTCGGAACCCGCGGCCATAACCGCGTTCAAATCCGTTGTGTGAACATACCCTTACATACAAATTCAACTTCAGATGCACAGCAGCAAAAAATAATGGTTGCAATGGTATACATCACATTCCTATGCTGACACTAGTGGCAGAAAGCTTGACAGAGGCTTTGTACTAATAAATACCAAATGCATATTTCTTGTCCTGATATAACATGAGAGTTGGAGTCTGGTTGCTGTAGGCAACACTGGCACTTTTGGTTGTATGCCATTGAGCACCTATATGTTAGTGAGGCTGCAGTTCTCATCTCCCCCTCCCACATTTTAGCATATGCTAGGTGCAAAGTGCTAAATATAGCGCTTCTCTGTTTTTGGACTGACTTAAGTGTGCTTTTCCCACAACCTTGTTTCTGTGGTCTGAGAATTTATTATCACACTTAACACTTCCATAAATGGGTGCTCAGTGATTGTCATACAGTTCAGGAAGCCCTTTTTTCTCGTATGGCTTTTGTGGGTGTATTTCTGCTATCTGCATGCCAGGGTGTTCCCAGTGACATGGATATTTCTTGTTAAAGTGATGAGTCTCTTGACTGTGATGAACTGACACATTTGGGGCACATTTACATAGGATTCTGAACCACTTCCACATTGGGAAACATACGTGCTGCCCGTAAGAAGCAGCACTGTAGCCATGCACATATTAGATAATTATCTGCTGACCATTCGCACCTAAGTTTCCTGAGATCAGAGAATCGGATGTCTGTGGTAATCATACGTTAAACACAAATGCCTGTGACGAGTACAGTGCCACAGACTATTCTGGCATCCATTTAAACAGGCACAACATATGGCTCCCAGCCATCAGGATACAAACTTGCTTTGTCTCTGTACTCACACTTCAGAAAGGAATATTCTTCTTTTGAAAGCTGCATGCAGCTGCTGGCACTGTTCTGGTGGGCACTGTATGACTTGAACTGTTGTGTTAGGCACTGTATGGTTGGCCTTGTTATGGTGGGCCTTTATAGCTGGGTGCTGTATGGCTGGTACTGCTATGGTGGGTACTGTATGGCTGGCACTGTAATGGTAGGCGCTGTATAGCTGACCTTGTGATGGTGGGCACTGCATGGTTAGCACTGTTCAGGTAGGCTCTGTATTCCTGGCAACCGAAATGAGCAATTCAGTAAAAACTGTTTCTATATTATCTCTGGACCATAAAGCTCTCAGATACCCCTCTAAGATTTACTGCGTCCTCTAGGAGAGGCACAATATCACAGTGTGGCCCATGTACTAGTGTATACTTCTAAAGCAGCAGGTGTATAGCCGCGCGCACAGTATGCGCCTCTATACGCCCGCAATAAGCCGTGTGAATTCACCCTAAGTTTACACTTTCTATTAGGCGAGTATTAATTGCCTCTAATTATGGTAAGATTTTGGCTCAAAGTGTCTAAAATGCCTTAGAAATGTGGTGTGTTTTATGCCAGCATTCTGCCATAATTCTGCCCTATATTTTTAAAAAAAACACAAAAAATAGGAATCCAGTTTTCAAGGTTTTTTTTTTTTTTTATTATTCTGCCAAAGAAACACATGCAAAAAGTGTACTTTTTGTGGAGCTTTTAGTATAGAAAAATGCAACATAAAAATATCAGTGACACTCTATCGGGCGAGGGGGGGAATACCAGTGCCAAGAAAACCCTACAGCATGCTGCAGTTAGGAGCTTTTTGGGGGTCCGTGGGTTTATAGCTAGCAAAATCGCAGGTAAAAATGCCACAAAAGCAGGTGGGCAAAAATTATGTTATGTGAGGAGCTGATAAGAGGAGAGCAGAGAAGAAGGCTTAGAGCGAGATTGCGTGAGGGGGAGATATTTGAAATTAGGGCAACTGTATGGAGGGGAGAGGGGTCATGGAGAGCCTTGTAGGTCATAGTTAGTAGCTTGAATGATTCGCTGGCCAATGGGAAGCCAGTGAAGGGGTTGGCAGAGGGGAGAGGCAGAGGAGTAAACGAGGGGAGAGGTGGATAAGACGGGCAGCAGAGTTAAGGATGGATTGGAGGGGAGCGAGGGTGCTAGCTGGGAGGCCACAGAGGAGGATGTTGCAGTAGTCTAGGCAGGAGATTACAAGGGCATGGACCAGCATATTTGTAGTGTCAGGGTTGAGGAATGGGCAGATGCGTGAAATATTTTTCAGGTGAAGGCGGCAGGCAGAGGTGAGGGCTTGGATGTGCGGTTTGAAGGAAAAGCGGAGTCAAGGGTTATCCTAAGGCAGCAGACTTGCAGGACTGGTGAGAGTGTAGAGCCATTGACTGTGATGGAGGAGGGATGGAGTGGGACGGTGGGAAGATTATGAATTCGGTTTTCTCTATGTTAAGTTTTAGGAGACGGAAGGAGAAGAAGGAGGATATGAATGATAGACAGTCTGGGATCTGGGAGAGTAGAGAGTTAATGCCTGGGCCGTCATCAGCATACAGGTGATGGAGCATTTCTCAACAGTTTTTTCTATGAAGCGAGTCCAGATCAGTTGTGAACCAGAACCCATAGGTTGAATTCACACGTTGCAGTAATTTTGCATTCACTTTACTGCACTGTGTGAACTCGGCCTTGTACAGAATTGATAGTTTTGTGCAGTGGGTCCGAACGCTCAGCTCTATATTTGCTGTAGAACCGCCTATGCTGCACCTTAGCAATGCACAACCCATTTCCTGTGTCAGTTGGGTTTGGCATCCACTCCAAGCTGGATTAGCAGGAGGATGGCAATATGCAAATTTTGTCTAACAAAGCAGAATCCTTAATTACCCAAGCCTTGGAATTTACATTTTTCACTGTGGTATTTACCCGCAACATTTTTTTTTTTTTTCGCCAGTGCTTAGTCAGCAGCTTCTGCAAACAAACATGTCTCTGCATTTGATGAAGTGTCTGACTGTCAAAGCTTTCATTTGCATTGGTAATGTACAGTGTGTAGAGCTTAGTGTAAGGGCATCCTAGGAAGTCGTAGGCTCATGAGCTCCATTCTTCACAGGTGGTTGACAAATGTTCACATGACTGTCCTGTGCACCTTTACTGCTGACTCCAAGGCTGTGGAGACTCCACAGCAATTTATAATACCCTGTTTCCTCGAAAATAAGGCATCCCCCCGAAAATAAGACCGAGTGTATATTTTATATGCAATTCAGAGTTTGCTGCTTATGCTGATGTTTGTGATGAAATCACTACAGTAAAATTAAAATACAGTTGATGTTTTGTTCAGCAATAAACGTGAATTCTTGTTCATGGAAAAATAAGATATCCCCTAAAAAGAAGTCTTAGCTCGTCTTTAGGAGCAAAAATTTATATAAGACACTGTCTTATTTTCGGAGAAACAGGGTATAACATGTGGCTGAAGTTTTCAGAGCACTATTCACATATCTGCAAGCTAATTTTTACCCTGGATTTTACCCTTGATAGTGCAAACTGTGAAATACTGTATGGAACTCTAAAAAAACAAATGTCTGTTGGCCTTGGAAGTAGCCTTAGGCTATGTCTCTACATGACTGGTTTACAGTTGGATTTTAAAGCAAATTCAATATTTAGAATCTACAAAAATCTGACTGCAAATCATCGCCACCGTAATAGAAAATCCGACCTGTTGTCTACACAGCTCAGATTTTCTAAATTCAAATTTCTTTTATTTCCAAAATATTTTTATTAACATTTTCCAAGAGAAAACAGTTTTTGTAACGACCAATTAAAATAGAGGAAAGGGGGATGGGTAAGGAATGGGGGGGGAGTGGGTATAGAGGGGGTGGATGGATTGACATTTCAGAAAGTTCAACAACGTGCGGTTACAAGAAACTACCAAAATATTTGACATCATAAGTTGTCGTTCATTGAAAGCCAACAAAGGGGCAAATGCAAGATCATGTTTCTATCATAAAGCTAGAGCAGCAGATGTGCATCAGTGTGTTAATTATTCCTGATAGAGTGTTGAGAAAGTGAGGTACGATTGTGGTTGGTCACAAAAATACGCAGAGAAAAGGCTCCTCGGCCGCTCAAGCTAGACATAAGAACAGGCATAGTTCACAGCATTTTCAATAGCTAAAAAAGCTAAACAGCAATTGTTCAATAACCTAATAACATTTCTTTAGCTTAAAGGGGTGTTATCGTTTGAGCTGCTCGTGCTGTTCAGCTAATTTTCTCAGATTGAGTTTGAAATCCAGGGGCGTGTCTCTCCTCCCAGGGGGGCTGTCCCCCCCCTCACTGAAGAACTGTACATCATCATTTTGTTTAAAGCAGGGAGGGCAGAAGGTTGTCTGGATATAACACTCTGTAGCCTCCTGCCTGTTTTATGTCTGCAGCCTTGAGCTCCAAACTCCAGCAAGCACCTTCCAAATGTCTTAGTTTACACAACATTTGAAAGCCAGCAGCTGTTACTTCTAGTGGTGTTCATTCCCAATTGTACTGACAACAGGCAGAGACTTTACTCAACTACAAAGGTCAGCTTCAAGTAAAGATCTCTCCCTTCCTGTCAGTGACATGTGAGTGAAAACAGTGGGGGGAGAAGCAAATCGGCTTTGAGAGAAGTCCCTGCTCAGCTTGTAACTAACTTGTGCTGGTGGTGCAGAGGTAGAGCAGTGCGCAATGATAGTGTTGTTTTTTACAACAAAGGGCTTTGGAGTTCTAGTCCCTCACAGGGTATATTTTTTTCCCCCCTAAATTTTACACATCTGTAGAGAACCTAAAAAAAATATATTTAATCTCTATAATGATATATAACACAACATACTCCCCTATATCATGTCTCATCCCCAGATATATCATTGTATCACATATGTTGGAAGTGCTTGGTGTGACTGCAAGGGAAGGACACTATATGGGGGAGTTTTGTGTGTGTATATGAATAAATTATAGATTCTACACATATTTTTTCAAAATCTTACATATTGTGTACAAATTTTAAAGAAAAAAAAAAACTACTGATGGGGCTTGAACTCCCAACCTCTGTCTTGCAGGGCTAATCACCTATGCACTGTACTATACAAGCAGCTTATGCAAGGAACAAAGCCTTCTTTTCCAATAGCACTTAAGGACTGATCTGTGAGGAGGTGAATCAACCTCTTGCAAAAGCCCCTTAAACAGACAGTAATTGCCCAATCATTGAACCTAAAGCTGGGAGAAAGTAACATAGACCATTAGACTTTGGTTTCACTATCGATTTTAACAGTGCAGAGGGGAGTAAACACTGAGTGTGCAGGCAGCCAATCACAGCGCAGTGGGCGTGGCTGGGGCGTTTCCTTCTAGGGGCGCATCCCAACCGCTAATTTAAATGTCACCACCAATCACAGTGCAGGGGCGTGTCTAGGGTGCGAAAATCGACCAGGGGCGTTCTGACCAGCAACGCCCGAAATAGAAGACAGATTTTTCAGAGATTTGGGTTATATCTGCTAAACCAAGTGCCAGAGGTAATGCAACCCAATTACAAAAGTGCTTATTTTTACTGTCCCCATAATCTGAGACATGATCTTTGTAACGATAAAACCCCTTTAAGTATAGCTTGAAACAGTATTTCTTAATTCTATGCAATGTCAGTGCCTAGCAGGCAGAGAAGTAAGTGGGGAACAGAAAAAAGGGGGAAAGGATTATTGTCTCGGACACATGGAGCGCACATCACCCCGCCAATTGTGAAACACCACCAATAAGAACCCTAGAGTGCACCACTGGTATGTTAACCAGAAAAATGGCCTCCAATCGACTGCGCCACGAACCATGTTGTTGTGTTAAAACAGGACCGAATACGATATCTTATCCGCTCCGGTAGCAGATCTATTACCGGTTGCCAGGTGAGAAAAAATTGTTTAACTCTGGTCTAAATTCAAATTTCAAATCCGAAATTCATCCAAGAAACTTAGAACATGTTCTATAATCCGCCGGAAAACAGCAGATTATAGTACTGTTTTATGACAGGGGGCCAAGTCATGGAAATTACCAGGACAAGAAAACGAAAACCGACTGTAAAATACTGGTCAGATTTTAATTAGAATCCAAACAGTATTTTACAGTCTTCATTGTAGACATGACCTTAAGGCTAGGTTCACACAGCCGTGTGGCCGGGGGCGGGGCGGGAGCGGGGGGAGTGAGCGGGGGGCCGGCACTTCGCCGGCCCCTAGACAATCACTGCTAGCGGCGCGAAGCCGTCGGGCTGGGAGAGGAGACGTAATCCATAGTTCTCTATGAGAAATGTGAATTAACGTAATGAATGGGCCGTTTTCGGCCCGTAATTGGCGCATTTTTTGGCGCGTAATTACGGACCGAAATACGGCCCATTTTAAGCCGTGTGAACATGGCCTAAGGGTATGTTAACACGGCTGATTTGGACACTGAGTTTTCAGCATTCAAATCGGCATCAAAACCTCATCTGAAAAGCATCTCGATGCAACACTTTTCAGAAGAGGTTTTGATCAGGTTTTCAATGAGGTTTTCCAACACTGTTTTCTTTCTGAAACACCCATACAAATGAATAGCCAGGGCAAGAACCGCGCTGAAAAACACACCAAGAACTTTGTCTAAAACCGCACCGAGGTTTCGAAGCTTTCCATTGGTTCCTATGGGGATTTTCAGCATTGAAAACACTACAATTGACATGACATTTTTCTTTCACCGCCCAAAACAACTTCCAAAGAATCACAGAAGACACATGGAAAAACCTTGTCGTGTGTGAACTGCAACCCTGTTTTACAAAAAAATCCATGAAATCAATCAGTGGGGGCCTTTGGAGGCTTGTTTTGGGCGATGGATTCAAATATCTCTGTAAAGGGATTGTTTAGGATTAGAAAACCATGAGATTTTCAGACTCACAGATGTCTGCACAGTGTGAACATAACCTTAGGCTGGGTTCATATGCTGCATTACTGCATTTATATTTGGTGCGCATCTTAATTGCATCAAAAACGCAGTTTACATTTTTTTTTGATGTAAGTGCTTTTATAATTAACTACAACTTGGAACATAGGTAAAATATGAGTTAGTTAAAAAAGCATGCGTTTTTTAGATTGCTTGCATCTTTTATGTAGTTGTAAAATGCAACAAAAAGACAATGTGTGAACCCACGGTAACAGGATTCATATGGTTTGTTACTTGTTGCATTTCTCAACTTAAAAAAAAAAACGCTTGTAGAAAATACATGCATTTGAAAACTCCCATCAAAAACACATTCAGTAAGGGTGCTTTCACACGGTGCGTTTTTGATGCGTTTTTTTTGATGCGTTTTTTGTGCAACAATGTATATCATTAATTGCTGTGCGTTCCTGCACAAAAAACGCACCAAAAACGCACCGTGTGAAAGCACCCTAAAAATGCATGAAAATTTGATTCATTCAAAAATGCGTGCACTTTTTGTTATGGTTTTTATTAAGTTGAAAAGCGAAACAAAAATATAACATGGACCAAACCTTAACAAACTTCATAATGATTTGTTCTCCATGGAGTATGGTTGTTTGTTTGTTAGAATGTATTTTCATTCATCATTTTATTAGTACCCATGCACATTTTATGTAATCTATATGGCATATGGTTTGCATAATATAAATTGCAACTTTCCTTGTTTGTATACTAATTCCACACTTTATAGGATTTGAATCCAAAAGTTTCCTGTATTTGCTCTCTGAACAGAAGTCTACAATTTAGAGCTAAGAAACAATCACAGGAAAGCAATTTCTCACTTCAAAAGTCCTTCAATAATTCAAGACGCGCTTAGTTGTTACAAAAAAAAAGCCTGCAGTACAGAAAATGGTAGTATAAATGTGTTTAGTCTATCCAAGTGTAAAAGCGTTCCTTATCTCACCATATGTCTTTATGGAAATGAAAATCAAGGTCATTGCTCTACAGATATTAAAGTTCAAGTAATATACTGTGTGATGCCTAGTGCAGGGCATGATGGGGCGATGCATGACACTGATTCTCTCTTGGGTGTTCCTTAAACAGACCCACAAGGCATAAGATAGTGTATCAGATCTGCCCAGATAGTTAGATTGTCCCTTTTACCTTCCACAGGTCAGGATTGATGGGACTTGCATTTCAACAACGAGCTGTAAACACCAAAATTGTAAGAAAAGGATTAGTGCTTTATGGTTTAGATCTACTACAATAGACAAGTGTATTTGTGTGTATATATAAACATATAGTGTGTGTAAAAGCAAGTTGTCTGTAATACGATTCCTCCCTATTGCATCACTGAGTTTAAAAAAAGGGAAAATATAGATTAAATAAAAACTAAGACCACGTGCATGAACAGTTTGTAAAACTTTTAGTACACCCTTAGGTTATGTCTACACAGCACAGATTTTTAGTCGGATTTTTGGCGGATTCAGTATTTAGAATCTGCAAAAAGTCCGACTAACCTCTGCCCCATAGACAGCAATAAAAAAAATCTGTGCTGTTGTCTACAAAGCATGGATTTTTTTCCGATCGTTTTTTAAATCCACTGGCAGATTTTAAAACATGTCAGATATTCCGTCGGATTGCCATTGGATTCCTGTACATTTAATGTCTGCGGTCCAGCAATGTTAAAATGCCGTTGGATTTTGGACGGCATTTTAACATATGCTTTGTAGACATAGCCTTACTGCTTTCTTAGGAATTAAGAGGAAAGCAGCCAGTTCCTCAGCAGGTGTGACCATCTCCATAAAAGCAGAAATTTTGTTGGTGTCCTTTTGTGGAGTGTTCAGACATGTTAACACAATGCCAAGGAGGAAAGACATCAACAATGACCTTAGAGAAGTAATTGTTATAGTCCATCCATGTGGCTATTCCCAAACAGTAAATTATTGAACAGTGGATAAGATTATTCACAAGTAAAAAAAACATACATTCAAGACAGTTGACAATCTTCCAATGAATTGACATCACAGCAAATTTACCCAATGGTTAGACTGTGCAATGCTCAGAAAAATTGCAAAATAACCCAACAGCCACTTCTGTATTGACCCCAGTTATCTGTTAATTGTTCATGACAGGGCAATTAGGGTCCGTCCACACAACAAGCGTTTTCCACTGAATTTACACGCAGATTCAGGTTTTAAAAAATAAAAATCTGACTGTAAAACATTCCCTTAGACCCTAATTGAATATCTGAGTTGTAGTCCACATGACTCAGATTTTCTTGAGGTTGGATTTCAAAACCAATGTTTTTTCGATTAAATTTCTTAAATAATAAAAAACATCTTCAATAATTGGCCGTATTAAAGGTCAGAAACGCATCCTAAAAATGCATGTCTGTTCTGCGTCCAAAACCGCATACAGATGAATGGGACTCGTTTTCTGACTGTAAATCTGCTGGGGAAAAAAACTACCTCAGAAGTCCACATAAAATACTACAATGAGGTTTTAAACAGCAGAATTTGAGAAGGATTTAGAAATATTTGTGTGGATGTACCCTTAGAAAAGGAGTAAACAAGTATGACTTGTTTGGAAGTGTAGTCAGGCTAAAGCTTTTTCTTTCTAAATAGAAAATAGCTTACATTTGCATAGTTGCATCTGAACAAACCAAAGGACATGGAAAAATGTCCTTTTGACAGATTACACCAAACAGTTTTTTTTACCTGTGTTAAGTAAATCCTCCAAAACTATTGGACGTTTCAGAATAAACAACAGCTTTGAGGATGTGTTAAGATGCGTCAGATCTACTGTGGGTTTTCCATTGTGGACAAGCAGAAAAAATCTACATGCAAAAATCTGCACTACATGATTAAGATTTTTTTTTTTAAATACAGGGCAAATTCACACTAATTGGTGCAAATTTTATTGTGTGATTTTTATTTTGCTGGTCTGCTGCAATTAACCAAGTGAAGTGCATAATTTCATCCGTCACTGGACCTCCCATAAAAACAGAAGTACCCACTGAAATGCCAGTATATTACACCTCCATAGCCCTCTGCCACGCTGTGTGAGGATTAAAGGCTCCATTGTGAGACATCCTGGTACTTCCCACTTTTTAGTTTTCATGGTTAGATAGGGATATTGAACGAGGACAGGCAGCTTTCAGCAGTTAAAGGGAGTGTGTCGTCAAAAAATTACTTACTGTTTAAGTCACGTTTTTATGTTAAACACATTTTCTAGAATTTTTGGTTATTTTTAATTTTTTTTTTTTACATTTTTCACATCACTTTCAATACTTTATTTTTTAAAAAAGTCCTGCCGTCCCCTGAGCAAACATATACATTTTGTAGAACCTGGTTCAGTTGGTCTCCATTGTATCTTTCCATTACTTGTTAGTGGTTGGCTGGTTAGATTCGACTACAAGCCTGGTTTCTCACCACAGGCTCATTTCCCTGCCCCTTTCCTCCCTCCCCCCCTTTTTTTTTCTTCTCTTCCTTTTATTATTTTGTTTGGCCGCTGTGTGTGCTTGTTTGTCCTGTGCTTTCTTTCGTTTAGTTCTTTGCTCTTGTCTTTTTTTTTTTGTTATTTCTCTTTCCCTCCCTTCCTCTGTTTTTTTCTTTTTGTAAGCTCTTTCATCATACATAAGGGTTCTTATAGTGCCCTCTGCTGATTGTTTCATTGGCCGCTTTGTTTCAACTTTAAAGAAGTCACTTCTATATTGCCCATGCGGGACATTCAGGTTTCTATTTACTTTTCGAAGCAGTATTTTTTAACTAGGCCTAATAATAGTCTGACACTTCCTGTTCTGTAGAGAGAGAGAGATTTTCAGTGGCCTGCTAATTATCAGTACGAGCAGGATTAAACTGAAAGGTAACACGAATGTGTACACATATCACAGAATCCACCAGTCACAATAGGAGATAGTCATAGCTCCCCCTCTCTCTGTTTCTGCACACTGACTTCTTCCCAGATCAAAGAGCATGCCTACTAAGCTCTTCTATACAAGTCAATGGGACTGATCCATTTCACAGGCTCTTATGTGCATGAAGCTGCTGTAAAGCATCTCTCTAAATGCTGCTAAAAGCAGTGCAGGCAAGAAAGCTTTCCCCACAATCCTATATAGACGACCGAACTGAGAAATCTACAGTCAGAAAATAAAAACGGCTAAAAAGAAAAGAACATGGATCAGGGTCTTGTTTAATTATAAGTATAAAAAATAAAATTGATGACAAATTCAATTTAAGAGATGATTCCCTTAAACACAACCACGCAAAATCAATGACGTTAAACAGAGCTTTATTGTTGGTAATATCCGCAATCTCCGCATTGTTTATCTTCTCACTTTGTCAGGGGTCCTGGCTGGCGCACTGCATTTTAGCACTAAAAGACTGGGTTCACACAAACTGGATGCTAGGAAATGAGATGCTGAGGTTTTGATGCCTTTATACTTTTCAGGTTGTATTTTATCTAAAGAATACTTCACTTTTTCATTGGAAAAGATGAAAAGTGAGATTCTTCGATTGTTGATCCATGGTTTTAATGGCTAACTGAAAATATAATGAGAATTGTCAATCTTCCAAGACCACCTCGGTCTCTTCATCAGGCAGGGTTTACACACTGTGTGAACAGTCAGGTATTATATACATACAAGGACATAGAAAGAGTGATGTAAATGAGAGGCCTCAATGGGGGAGAGGAGAAAACAGCTGGAGCAGAAGATAGAATAAACAGTCCATAGATTAAGAGTGCAAAAGTTTTAGGGTATGTCCAGACGGCAAGGGTTTTTCAGTCGGATTTTGGATTTTGAAACCAACTGTTAACCATCCCCATAGACCTCAACACAAAATCTGCCCAGTAGTCTACACTACTCCGTTTTCCTGCCGGACGGATTTCAAAACCAAACTTGGAACATTCTTCTGTCTGGTTTCATCTGAAAGTTTACTATCTAAGTCAATGGGAACCTAGCAGAAAGCCAGTGAATGCATTTGTGCGCAGATTTTGGGCAGATGTGCCCAGAAAAAACTCAGTAGTGCTCTAGGATGCACTACAGGTCTCTCCTATAGTGGGCGTGTTATCGCGGGTTCTTTTGTACTTTGTTACTGGAAGTTCCTCAGATCCACTTCATGGTCTGGATGAAAGAACATGCAACAGCATACCTTCCACAATGTACCGCCGTATGGACATGGACGTTTTTTTAAAATGAACAGACTAAGAATATGTCTAGCTGAGATGTAACCAAATTGGCCACTACAAGCTTAGGAAGTGACTGTGTGAAATCATAAAAATCAATTGGTTTCTTGTACCAATAATGATTGCAATGCACTAACTACACCAACTGAAATCCTGCGTAAAATCGGTTGACAAATAGGGAAAAAAAAAAATCGAAAACCTCAGAAAAACCTTCCGTTTTTAGAGTCCAAATCAGCTCAAAATAATCATTGACTTAAGTTTTTTTCTGTTCACAAAACCTTAAGTATTTTGTCACTTACCATGTGGTCATACCCATATGGTCATCTAATTGAGATCTGGTCCATGGTTAAGATGCCCCCAATGATGTCTGAGGGCACATTACTTCGGGCACATGTGTCAAACTCAAGAGAACTTGGACACAGCGAGAATGGATGGACAAGGTCCATACGTACAAGGAGCAGCCCTCCACTTTTACCAAAGAACCCAGCCAGCGCCTGGCAGAGGTGGTGGCGCCAGCACCAAGGAGATGACACCATCTTCTACCACACAGCTCTGTTCAGCAACTCTTAGGTGGTGGCACAGCTCTGACAGCACCACACAACCATCCTAGCCAAACTCTAAGGCCCTTTGAGACCCCCGGTGAAATTAATTTTGACATCCTTACGTGATGTAGATTGATCTAAATCCATTCATTTTTATTCTGTATGTGTCAAAGGCTGATGAGCTTTTACTACCAGACTCTCAGAGATGTCAAAATGTTCTTTATTTCTGTAATGTTGTGTACAAAGGTGCCCTGTTACATAACATAGAGACCCCCAATAGGACATTCAATACATACTCTAAAAGTAAGGAGCTTGTCTGAAGAAATATTGAGTGAATGGGTTAAAAAAAATAGTTCCTGTTGCTAGGTTCTCAGATTAAAGAGTTGTCTGTGAAACAGAGCAAGGGGGGGGGGGGGGGGTCTGGAAATACTGATTTTAAATGGTTGTTTTTGTAATATTGGATGTAGTTTCCATGGAGCACATCTCAGCATCTTCACGTGTGGATCGTGGGTGACTACCCAACTGTTTTCTTGTTAAGTTTTGTGTTAGGATGCTCATTTTTGGATGATGAGAGACAAAGATTTAGGTGAGGTTCCCATAGTGTGGATTGTATATTAGAATACGCGTAAAGAAAAAAATCCGTATAGACTCTGCCAGTTGGCAGATTCCATAATAAATTTGTAGAATAACAGAAGAATAGCACAGAGGTTTAAGAAAAGACACTCCAGAATTGTAATTTCACAGGGAACGTAAGTATTTACCAAGAGAGACATGCGAGATATCACATCTCTTCTTTAATGTGATACCACTATGTATTTATGGGAGGAGCATTATCAGGTGATGCTCACTGTATCTTGTAGGGAAACAAGGAGAGAATATTTTAATCCGAACTTTCCTTCGACCTTTGCTTGTTGTGATGGAGATGCCATTTACTCTAGATGAGCAATTTTAGCTGAAGGCTAGGTCTACACAGCACAGGACCAAAAAAACTTGTCAAAAAACAAAACTTAAAAACCGCTTTGAACCTGGGTATTTCGTAATTTTTTTTTTCCAAATCTGCTGGGTTTCCGACCAATTTTTTGGTTGTTTTTTTTAGTTTTTTGCTGAGGTTTTTGCTGTGGCTTTTCAGTCAGGTTTCTAAAAACCACCAAAAATCTGACGACAAAAATCGATTTGTAGTCTCTACGGGTCGTTTTTTTTTCTCTGCATCTATGAAAACTGCAGGACAGGTTTTGGATGGTTTTTCGCTATGTTTTTTTGGACGGTTCTGCTGAAAAACTGCCCAGGTGTAAGGTATATGAATTTTGCATACATTAAAAACGACCCAAAAACTGTCCAAACAACTGGCCCAAAAACCTCAACAAAAACCTAAAAAACACCCACAAAACTGGTCACACAAACCAGCTGATTTGGTCAAAATAACTGTCAAAGTAACTCGGGTATCAAAGTTAGGTTTTTTTGGTTTTGTTTGTGTCCTGTGCCTTCTAACTTATAGGGTGCATTGTATGGGCCCTCCACGTAGCCACCGTCCCTGAGGGTAGCTTTACTTGCTTGTGCACTGTGGTGCGCGTCCCTTTTTCGGCGGTCTTGCTTAGTATAATGCCGGTGGATGACAGTGGTTTTGTGTGTAATCACTTTCCTTCCTGAAATGGAGAAGCTGCAGCTCTTGTAGACATGCCAGAGGTTGCATCCAGCCTGTCCCTTTTCATTATGGTGTTGGCCCTGACATAAAGCATTCTTTATCCCTCACTGCATAGGCTTCCTGTTTTCATCTTCTCCTCTAAGCTTTGATGTAATTCACTTTTCTGCACTCTGTAAAATGATCCCATCTTCACAAAGTAAATATTGTTCTTTGTCACATCATCCAGCCCTTTAAGCAGGTCAGCTCAGCAGCACCCTGCTCCTCCAGCTGGTTAACATGTATGAGTATCGCTAATGGCTTGTTCACACATTGCTTCCAATCCCTGATGCTCTCATAGAGAACAGCTTAGGTCTGCTTTCTTAAGGACTTCGTAATACAGTGATCACTGATGTTTATCATCATGGGGCTAGGATGGCGGAATCGCATTTATACCGAATTTTTTTTTAAATGGATTTATGTTTGATTTCAACTCGAATGAGGATGCAGCGTAAAAACTTTCACTTGATTGGATTGCATGTTTTCGACAGTGCTACGAGGGGAGGAATACATCAGAGGGCCAATAGTCCCGACTCTGATGCTTCCGCCAATGGCCGGATTAGCTTGCTGACCTCTCATAAGGCCATTGGTGGACACATTAAAAGGGGGACTATAGGTCAGACTGCTGCCGCACCGGGTATTCCTGCCCTATATCTCAGTGAAGAGTGGCTTTTCATCTCTAGCCTTACTTTCTGTCTGAGACTGGGGACCTCTTGTTTTCAGTTAGGGCTTGTTCACACGGCTTATTTGGACGAGGTTTTCGGAGCGTTTCCGCTTCCAAAATGCCCCCAGTTCATTTAGTTGATTCCTATGTAAAACCTCGTTGTAGTTCACACGCAATGAGGTTTTTACACGCTTCTTTGGAAGCAATGAAAATAGAAGTGTCATGTCAATTCTTGAAGGCGTGTTTGTTAGGCGCGGTTTTGGGTGCGGTTTTTGTTTCCATGCTATTAATTTGTGATGGGTGAAAAACCTCGTCGAAAAAACGCCTCTTAAAATACTTCTGTAGAAGAGTTGTGGTCTGGCATGGGGTTCGGTGCAGGTATTTATAAGGACCGTTTTAAGCGGAGTTATAAGCCGATAACTGACGTGAAAAGCTCTTACCCATGTAGAAGTTAGCAGCGTCTGATCATTTATAATTGGTAAAATGTGGAATAATCTGCAGTGCACATGAGTAATTATTTTGTCATATTTAGCTTTTCTATACTGAAAATCACAGTCAGCTATACTTTTCCATATAATTGAAAAAGAAGTATATTCCTGTACACTTGAAATGATTTCTGATGAGGTCAGCAAATGATGGTCTATTGCTATGTTGGATGCATAGATCTGAAGAAGTTTACACATAAAGCAAGTACAGTGTGAACCTAGCCTATGCATGGAATAGAATTATAAAGCCAGTACATTTTGAGTTATTACATTTAGGCCATGTTCGCACGGCTTATTTTGGGACGGATTTGGTCCCGTATTCCGCCCCGTACTGTGCGAATTACGACGCAAATCTATCCCAGGCATTACGGTAATCCACAGTTCTCATAGAGAACTATGGATTCCGTCTCCTCTCCCCACTCGCGAAATACGGCGAGCGGAGAGAAGGTGACATGCACATTATCCCGGCGCCGTGGATAATGGTTGTCTATTGGGCCGGCGAGCAGCCGGTCCCCCTGCCCCGCCCACCGCTACACGGCACAGCGGCGGTAATTGCGGGCGATAATCCGTCCCCGCAATTACGCCGGAACTAAGTGTGTGAACATAGCAAAGGGATTAGTCTACACAAGCACCAAAAAGTGCCTGTTAAAAAAAAAAAAAAATTGCAAGCCAAAACAAAAAAAACAAACAAACAAAAAAAAAAGGCTTTTGGGTTTGTTTCACCAACTATTTTTTTTTTTTTTCAGAAAAATATGGTCATTATTACTTTTTAATTAGTTGTTATGAGCTAAAGCCAAGAGTGAATTAAAGAGGAATTGGAATTAAACTTCTTCTTCTTGATGGATCCACTTTTAGCTTTGGGCAAAAAACTGCATTAAAAACTGTAGTCCAAGCGGTGAAGTGTATTTTTTATGTACTTCAAGGGACACAAGGTGAAAGCAGATCTAATGTTTCGGGTCACATCCTCCTCCAAGATCAAGTGGTTAATAGATTTATATGTTTCTGCATTTCTGCAGATTTTTGATTGCTTATATACTCTTAATGTCCAGTTGTCCTCTTGTAGTTCAATGAGCAGGGTCTATATGGCAGCCTCTCATTTTCTGAAAATATAAATCATTAAAATTGAAGTCAGTGAACATGTTCCCTTTAGGTTGTGCTAGTGTTCTCTCTTGGAGACTCTAAACTTTCCCTTGGTTACACTTTCTGCTTGATCATAGAGAAATCTGTCTGACTGTCCTTTTCCTGGCCTCCATCTGATCTCCATGATCAGTGTATGTTTGTTCACTCCATTTAGTGCAACTGACAAACTTGGAGGTAACGTGCTCAGCTTCCTGAATCATGCTCCTAAGTAGAGTCAGAGAGGGACGTAGGAAGCAGTGTGCATGAAAAGGAATGTCTGTATAAGAGGGGGTATGGGGAGCAGTCTTTGTAACAGAGGATAGAATGTGGAGCAGTCCATGTAAGAGATAGGCTCCATGGGAGTACAGATGTGAGAGAAATGAAGGCATGGAAAGTAGTCTGGGCTGTCTGTCCTAGTAACCCACTGGACACCGGCAGGGCCGTTCCTAGGCTAAATGCGGCCACCCCACCCACACCACACAAATCTTAAAAATAATGCATCCACAATTACAAACACAGAGCTGCACCAGATGACTGTCCCCGTAGCCTACGTAATACCCAACCTGTTAAAACCAGACGGAAGCCCCCAGTAGCCACGATAGTTGCCCCGTAGCCAGATAGTTGACCGCTGCAGCCATGATAGTTGCAACCGGTAGCCATGTTATTCCCCCTGTAACCAGACAAGTAGCCCCTGTAGCCAGTAGTAGCACATGCAGCCTGATAGTTGCCCCTGTAGCCATGATTATTGCCCTTGTAGTCCGTTGACCCTGTAGCCAGTAGTACCCCCCTGTAGACTAGTGTCCCACAACCTGTAGCACATTGTCACCTGTAGCCTAGGATTTTTAAAATCAATAAAATTACTTACCTTTCCAGGACCCCGCAGCGTTGTCCCGGTCCGGAGCCGAAATTCAAGTGTAAGCGGCGTGTCGTCTTCACACTGCTTACACTCCGCTCCCGGTGTCTTCCTGGGAGGGGGGAGCCGAGAACCTGGAGAGTCGCAGGGAGGTGTGGTTGAAAGCCTGTTCGCCCCCTGGACGGCTTGCTGTGTATATATCTGGCGCTATGGGACTAAGCGCTGATTTTACAGGGGAGGAGGCAGGAGGGGAGCGATCCGTCCTGCCTACTCCCTGTACCGGCACCTGCACTAAGTGTGTGCAGCTGCCGTCAGCAAGAGGCTAACCGCGGGGAGGGCGAGGTGAGGGGAGCCTCGGCGCCCCGGACAATCGCCCGTCCCTAGGAATGGCCCTGGACACTGGTAATTAAAATGACCCGTTTTGCCCTAAACCAAGAGCGATGCAGGCACTGAACAGAACATGTCAGGTGATTTTTTATTTTTTTTTGCCTTGTCTGAGAGCAGCACATAATAAATTGAACCAAAGATCTGTGATTTGAAGCAGAATTTCTCAGTTAAAATCAGAGAAAATCCTTCCAGGACTCCTAGGAGAAATTGTGGAAGTCCTGCTTACCCGTTTACACACAGTGATTGACAGTTTTCCCTGTGTGTGTAAATAAAGCTGTCAATTGTTGCAGGCAGGATGAGCAGGACTCTCATTGGAGTTCTAAAGAGTCCTGGGTGAATTTACTCTGTTTTTTTTACTCAGAAATCCTGTTTCAACTACAAATATACATATCACTGAGCTCATCTTCTCCCCTTGTATCAGATGCAGAAGAAATCACCTGATAGGTTCACTTTAAGGCGAGGTGTTGCGGCATGTACAATACAAGTCGCAATACATGCGCACTGTTGAAATTACAAACCTGCACACGCGTAATTTCAACAGCGCAAATACTGCGTATAGCCCGAGGCACATCTGTGCATTCTATACTTTAATTTTGTATGGGGCATGTATGCCTGAAAAGATGGGGACTGTCACTTCTTTCGGTGCACACTGCTTTTCAAATGTGTAAATACTTGGTGTGATTGATGCCGTGTATTTTACATTGCTGTCTATGTGAACTGTATTGTGAATTGTTTGGGGTCTAATTCGGCGAAATTACGCACCACAATATGCCCCAAAACTTGCAGTGTGAATACCCCCTAACTCCTTCTCTTCTCTAAATCAAAGGGGTTGCAGACATCAATACCTTCTCTGCTTTAGACCCCAGAAATTTGACCATAAACCAGTTTACTACACTATACAACTGATGTTTTGGATTGTCCAGTTTAGAAAAATCCCATATCCCTGATGTGTTGCCTACACACAAAGGGTGCATTTACACGGCAAAGACCAAATACGGTCAGATTATACCGATATTTTGTCTGTTTTTGGCACGCAGGGGGACACCCACATTTACATGTTCTGCTCGAAAACCGGGTGGATGAATGAACATGTTCTGAGTTTTTAGGAACGCCGACAGTGTGGACTGCTTAATGAATTTTCTATTTAACTCAATGTAAAAGGATGACAGTCAGTTTACAGATGGCTTTCAAATCCGAAAACCGTCTGTAAATCCGACTGAAAACCTTTGTCGTGGGGACATGCCCAAAGGATTAGAGAGCATATAAACATCTAGGCAGGTTTTTTTAGAGACACATACAGTGACCTTGAGCGGGACTGTTAGGGCATGTCCCCACGGCAAGGGTTTTCGGCCGGTTTTTCAGCCGGTTTTGCTGTTTTTCTGACGCCTGAAAAAACCGGACCCGAAAAAAAAATGAGCACAATGGTCGCTCTA
Organism: Phyllomedusa bahiana; assembly: GCA_025379985.1. Taxonomy (NCBI): domain Eukaryota; kingdom Metazoa; phylum Chordata; class Amphibia; order Anura; family Hylidae; genus Phyllomedusa; species Phyllomedusa bahiana. The sequence continues at coordinate 212,298 of JAODAL010000135.1, read as the reverse complement.
TGGAAAAAAACCGTTGCAGCAGTCACCACTGCACAGGTTTTGCCGTCGGACGGTTTTGCCACCGGAGGTCCGGCGGCAATCATTGTAGAAGCACAAAACTTCAGTCGGTTTTACCGACGGCTAGATGTTGCTTCTCAATGGGAGGGCGCGGTGAGGGCTTCTCCGTCATGCGGAGAAAAAAGCCCCCACCCCCCCCCCCCACGGCCGCGGGGACGGGAGCAAAAATGGCATAATTACGGCCGGCTAAGCCCTTATGACATACACCTGTCAATCTTTGTATTGGTCTTTTATGTATCCTTTACTACTTTGTTTTTGTTCAGTGCAGGACTTTTTTGAGTAGTGGCGGGGGTGTTGTGTGTGTGCAGTGAGTTGGTGTGATGGTGGGGGGGGTTGGTGTTGGTTGGGGGGTGGGGTGTGGGTGTGTGTGTTGTGGTTGCTGTTGTGGGGTGCGTGTGGGAGTGAGTCGTGGGGGATTGTGTAGGTTCAGTGGATCGGGGGGGGGGGGTGGAGCCATGGGTATGGGGGGGGGGGGGGGGGGGGGGGGGGGGGTGAGTGTGGGGGGGGGGGTGTGTGGGGAGAGGGTTGGATTGGGTGTGTGTGTTGTGGGGGGGGGGGGGTGGGTGTGTTGTGTGTGTGTGGTATGTGTGTTGGTGTGGGGTTAGTGTGTTGGGTGTGGGGGGGGGGTGGTCTGTGGGGGCTGGGGTCAGTGGGGGGGTGCGGTGGTGGTGTGTGTGTTGTTGTGGAGGGGTGGGGGTGATTGTGTGTGGTGTTGGGGGGGGGTGTGTTGGGGGGGGGGTGTGTGGGTGGGGGGGGTGTGTGGGTTTGGGGGTGCGGGTGTGTGTTGTGCTGTGTGTGTGGTGTGCTTGGGGGGGGGGGTGTGGGTGTGGTGTGTGTGGGGTGGATGGCGTGTGGTGTGGGGGGGGAGGGGTGTCGGAGTGTGTGTGTAGTTGTAGTGTGTGTGTTGTGTGTGGTGTCTGGGGGGGGGGGGGGTGTGTGGGGGTGGGGGGGTAGTCGGGGGGGGGGGGGGTGTGTGTTTGGGGGGGTGGGTTGTGTGGGGGGGGGTGTAGTGTGGGGGGGCGAGTGTGTGTTGGGGGGGGGGGTGGGGTGTGTGTGGGGGGGGGGGGGGTGTTGTGTGTTTTGGGAGGGGGGTGATAGTGTGGGGGGGGGTGGTGTGGGGCGGCGTGTTGTGTGTGTGTAGTTGTGTGGGGGTGTGTTGTGTTTGTGTGTGTGGGGTGGGGATGAGTGTTTATAGATCGATGTGTTGTGGGTCTGTGTATTTAGTGTGTTTGGTATTTATATATATGGGTGTGTGTATATCATTATATATGTGTGTGTGTGTATAGATATTATATGTGTGTGTGTATATATGCTATATGTAATGTGTGTGTGTGTATACTATATGTAATGTGTGTGTGTGTATGTGTTTATAATATTATGATATATATATATGTATATATATATATATATATATATATTATATATATATATACACTCACCGGCCATCTTTATTGGTACACCATGCTAGTAAGCGGTTGGACCCCCTTTTGCCTTCAGATCTGCCTAAAATTCTTCGTGGCATAGATTCCACAAGGTGTTGCATACGATGTCTAATTGGTACAAAAGGGGACAAAGGGTGCATAAGAAATATTCCCCACACATGGACAACTCCACCACCAGGCCTGAACAGTTGTACAAGGCAGGGATGGATCCCAGGCTTTATCGTATGAGCTGTTGACGCCAAAATTCTGACCTTCCATACGAATGTCGCTGCAGAAAATATTTTTTGAGGAACTCATCAGCCAGGCATACGTTTTTCCAATCTTCTACTGTCCAACTTTCGATGAGCTTGGGCAAATATGGAGCCTCTGTCTTTTCCTGTTCTTAGCTAGAAAGGAGTGGCACCCCGGTGTGGTCTTCTGAAACTGCATGTAGCCCAGTCTGCCTCATAAGATTCGCGTACTGTGCGTTCGAGATGCCTTCTGACCTACCTTGGTTGTACGGGTGGCTATTTGAGTCACTGTTGCCTTTCTATCAGCTCCGAACAGTCTGCCCATTTCTACCTTTGGACCTCTGGCATCAACAAGGCATGTTCCGCCCACAGGACTGCCGCTCACTGGATGTTTTTCTTTTTTCGGACATTCTCTGTTAAACCCTAGAGAGGGTTGTGCGTGGAAAATATCCCAGGAGATCTGCAGTTCTTGAAATACTCAGACCAGCCCTATTCTGGCACAAACAACCATGCAAGTTCAATGGCACTCTATATCACCTTTATTCCCACATATGATGCTCGGTTTTGAACTGCAGGAGATTGTCTTGACCTTGTTACATGCCTGTTTTTGGTCCTGAAGTTGAATGCATTGGTGTGGGGAAGGTGCGTGTTATGGTTGTGGTTTCGTGCTGGGGGTTGTGGGGTAAGTTGTTTGGGGAAGGGGTGAGGAGTCTGCTGATATGTATATGTGTGTGTATAAATATGTGTGTTGGTATAATCTATGATATAATGTTGGATAGTGTGTGTATATGTGTGTATATATATATGTGTGTGCATATCTGTGGGTATATGTGTGTGTGTGGTGTTTTGTCGTGTGTGTTATATTTATTTAGTATTATACTATATATATATATATAAAAAGATATATATTAAAAATATTTATTTTAAACGGTACAAATTCTTTTGTGCCATTTCTTACTATTCACTTAAACTACAAAAATGTAGTGGCCCTGCACTTGTTCTTTAGTAACTGACCTCTGTTTCTCATAGTAATAATATAATGCCATTTTGTTTCGCTGGCCATATATTTTGCACCAGTGATTTTTGATGTCACTTGATGTTAGTTCCCCCCCACACAGATGAGGTGGCATAGGCAAGGCTTCCCACTCTTGTGGACATCTGATTGTGTCACCTGTGTTATCCTGTGGCATTGTGGTTCCCAGCAATACATGCCAGCAGCAGCAGCCCGATGGGGTAAGTGGTGGTCCACAGTGGGCAGCTACTGCTGTTAGTAGTATCAGTTATTTCTAGCATTTATTTTGTTCTCTTGTAGAGGGAGTAAGAGCAGAGGACCTGCCGGGGATTAGTTGTCTCCCAGCTGAATTGTTCTTTTAATAGATGCTTCTCCTCCTGCCAGCTTACTGATGTGTCCTGGAGTTGTTTACATTTTGACAAGGCTTCTGGTTTTAAAGGTTTCCTTTATATTCCACTTTACTTAGCCAGTTTATTTATCTCTGTTTTGCATGTGTGACCCACAGGAGCTTCCTTTGGAAAGAAACTGAAGTGTGTTACCTTGTTTTTCCTCTTCCCATTTTTATTTTCCAATTATAAGGATGGTTCCAGATAAACTGCTTACTATGTACAATTTACTGAACTACTCAAACCCATATCTACCAAGAGATTATAAAAACAGGATGACACAGATCTTTAAAGAGGACCTATCCCCTCTCCTTCCATGTCTGTTTTAGTAAATAATTAGATTTTCCAATACAGAAGAACTTTGCAGCTTCCTTTTGGTTTCTCTTGGAGCTTTCCCTTTTTTTCTATTGAATTGTATGAAAAAAAATTGAGAGCAGGGTGTTACTAGTTGAAGGTGTGTCTCTACAAAACTAATCAGAATTATGGTGAAGAAAACCTCTTCATCTGGTATGTTTAAATAAACCATTGTGGACATTGGATGTCTTTTATGTGACTAATGAGAAGGTGGTTATGTATGGGCAAGTGGATGTGGTTGTGGGGGGACTATTGGGGGTGGGTACAGTTGTTAGGTTATGGGCAGGGTCTTTGGCCGGTTGTAGGTTCACGGTTTAAATGCGGGGCGCACCCCCACAATTACAACGGGGTTAGTTTTGCGGGAGTCGCGCTGATCGGCATGTAATCCTGCACCCGGGTGAGAGGTTATGTCAGCCGCGGACCCATTGACATGTCACTTATTCCCAAGCGTACAATTCGATCGGGATTGTTCGCTACCGGGGTCAGAGGGAGGCGTAATCCATCTGTGGAATTACCATTATGATAGGTCGCTTTCAATCATATATTAGAGGCTGATTTACAACGGCGAATGGCCCCAAAATATAGCCGCTGTGAACATACCTAATGAATTCTATCTAAGGACTGCCAGGATGGCTAGATGATTTCAGGGTGCAGTCTGGCCATTATTACAACGGTTTTCAAGAGTAATTAAACAAGTATTCTCATCTCATTGATTAAACATTAGGCTGCTTTCACACAGCACAGTTTTGGTGCAGTTTTAACTGCGCTACAATTAAACTTTATTACCAGCTTTTTCACTCATCTAAACTGTTTGAAAAGTGAGGAATCAATTAGTGTGTTTGTAATCCACAGGTCTTCACACTCAGTAATTTAATACATACTTTAAACAATTTAGATAACTGAAAGAAGCTTGCTGGTAATAAAGGCAGTTTAATTGGAGCGCAGTTAAAACTGCACAAAAACTGCGCTGTGTGAAAGCACCCGTAGGCAGAGGTTAATAAACATCATTACTAAATACATTGCTGTTCTGATTCTGCTTCATTTGGAAAGTAGAGAGATTTTTATTTCCTGCTTATTAAGGGTGCTTTCACACGGTGCGTTTTTGATGCGTTTTTTTTCAATGCGTTTTTTGTGCAGAAATGTACAGCATTAATTGCTGTGCCATCTTTTTTTGTAGCAGTGGCGGGCTGGTCATGACTCCCTGTTGTGTCTTATCGATTGGGGATGAGCTTACCGAGAGAAACATAAGACAGAGAGAGAGCTTAGGAGCCTTGTGTTTTCCTGTCAGGGCTGCAGAGTGGCGTTGTTATCTTTGTATGTAAATATGCAGATGATAGTGTCACCGTAGATTCAAACTTGCCATCTTGGCAGCTTCCTCTAATGACAAATCCAGCTCTGCTAGCTCACATTTACAGCCAGACATGGCGCTTGGACCACTCCATCAGCAATGTCCCGTTAACAGGTACAGTTAGGAATTGTAGCTAACAGAGCTGAAATGTCAGTCACTGCTGTAGAATGGCGAGGGAGTAGGAGTCTGAAAGAAACTGTGAAGATCAGCTTTTGTGAAAAATTGATAAAACTCTGGTTTGCCAAATCTTTTTGTAAGACACTTTTTACTTTTTTGTTGTTGTCTGAAGGAAATCTTGTCCTGGAAAGAGGAATGACTCTTCAGGGATCCTAGCATTTATTAACAGTATATTCTGTTTTTGCACAAAATATTGGTAAAAATGATGTCAGTCTAATCTCTAGCAAGTGTATCAAGTTGCATCAAATGTATTACTTTGTATCTACTATCCTGATACATTTGGCACAGGTTCCTCTGTCTACTCTTTATCACATAATTAATAAATCTTCCCCGTTGCTTTGATCTCAGCCTAGCTTAGATGCAGTGTGAGTGCTCAATCTCAGTTGCGTGTGAAAATACAAATCAAATGCCGATGTATCAATAGTAAAACCGCTTACAGCTTATGTATGTATTGATAGGGAAGGAAAGGTAGAGAATGGGGAATATTCACGCTGGGCAATAAATTAGAATAACCTTCACAGCTTCAGATAATAGAAAAGGGGCAAACTGTTAAATATCAGGGAGTCTTTATTTCTCATGGTAGAGACAAATTAACAATAATATCATTCTGGTAATGCATCACCTACAAACACAAAAAAATTACAGCAAATTAACTCTTATGACAGGAAGGATTTATTTCTTAGAGGGAATGTGTCATCAAAAAATGAGTCATTGTTTGTCCAATTTTTATGTTAAACACATTTTTTAGGATTTTTTTTTTACATTTTCCATATCACTTTCAATATTTTTTAATAATTCTTAAGTCCTGCAGTTTTCATTTTGGGCCCACTAGGCCTTGTTTGCACTGCTTTCACAGCAGTTAGAGAGATGCTTTACAGCAGCTTCATGCACATAAGGAAACCCTTAAGATTGGACTCAGTCCCATTCACTTCTATTAGGAGAGTTTTCTATTTATGCTCTGTGCCCTGGGAAGAAATCAGTGTGCAGGGAGGGGGAAGGGTGAACTGTGACTATCTGCTCTTGTGATGGTGGTTTCCTGTGTTATCTATTCACACTGGTGTTCCTTTCAGTTTGACCTCTGTGTGATAATGAGCAGACAATGAGAATTCTTTCTGTACAGAACAGGAAGTGTTAGAATATTATTAGGCTTAGTGGCCAAAGTGAAAACTGCAGGACTTAAGAATCATTAGAAATATTGAAAGTGATACAGAAAATTAAAAAAAAAATAAACAAAAATTCTTATAAAAATGTGTTGAACATAAAAATGTGAGTTAAACAATAAGTCATTTTTGATGACACATTCCTTTTAAAGAGAACCTGTGACATCTCCTGATATGTCTGTTTTAGGAAATCCTAGTTTTCCCTGTGAGATTCCAATTCTGGAGCCTCTTCTCTTATAACTCTGTGTTGTGCTGTTCCTCTGTTATTCCTCCTAGAAATGTATGACTGAATCTGTCAGATGGGTGTTACCGTTCCAGTTTTCAAATGGGTGTGTCCTTGCACACACTGACTGTCAGCTCTGATTGGACAGTGTCAGGACATCCCCAATTGGTAATGCCCAGCTGACAGATTCAGTAACACTTTTCTAGAAGTATTAACAGAGGAACAGCACAACACAGAGATATAAGAGAAGATGCTCCAGAATTGTGATTATTTAACAGAGACACATTATGCTATAGCAGACATGACATGAGCTGTCATACGTCTAAGATGATTGCGCTCTCGTTTTTGTATGTTCTTTCAGACTGGGTCCAAATAAAGTTTTTAAGACCATGGAAAGCCTGTTCAAAGATTTAGTCTGGCGAGGGATACGTCCCAGACTGAAAAATGTGCAAATGTATAAACCCAAGTATTTGGGTGGTCTGACTATACCCAGCATTAAATTACATTTTCGTGCCTTACAGTTGAAAACCCTGACACTCATGGAATGTACTGATTTATGTAGGGGTTTTAACATTTTAAAGTGCAGTATATGGGAAATATATGACATATAAATTATTGGAGACTGCATACTTGAAGTTTTCACTGAAGTCTAAGTTTCCTATTTCAAATTGCTGCTTCAAGTTTTAAGTCTATATTTTTCATGGCTTCACAAACAAGTTGCTAATTTGGGGCAAGCAATTATTACTGCAGTCCAGGGAGCACTGGGGCAGATTTATCAATACTGTCTAACACTTAGGGCCACATGTATGAAAACTGTCTAGGTCTAAGAATTTCCTTGTTTCCCATAGCAACCGGAGTGCCACTCATTTTTTCATATGAAAGGAGAGCTCTGATTTAGTTACTATGGGCAGCAAAGAAAGTGTGAACTTAGACTGGACAGTCTTACAATCTGCCACATGTATCATAGTGCTGATAAATCTAGTGCATGTTTCCACCTTCTACTAGTCGGCTTACTTTATGCCACTAATTGGGCCTTATTTGGCGCATGGCGTTGTACACTAAACCACACCTCCTTTCAGTAAAACCACGCCACTTTTGTCTGATGAGGTGCAAAAGTGTCTAGAAACATAATAAATGTGATATAAGGCCGGGTTTACATGGCATATTGCAGCACATACAGTACAAGCCACAATGCACATAAACTACACTGTAAGTGTGCAACTTCAACAGCGCAAACGCTGCATATATCCAGATACATATATATACCTCCTATACTTTAAAGGGAACCTGCCATATAGTTTATGCCCCCCTTGCTGAGGACAGCACAAGCAAGTGTCAAACCTGCTGTTTCCAGCGCTGTGTCCCTTATTCTGTAAGATGCAGCAGTTTTAGAGCATTTACCCCTCAAATCTTATTCATGCGCAGGTGTTAGCCTCGCCCACCAAAGGCTAGCCCCGCCCACTGACAGTTATTCACATGTTTCTACCTATACAAAGTAATAGGTTTATCAGTTGAGGTGGGCGGGGTTAGCCTCAGATGGGCGGGGTTTGAAAAAAACGGACTCTTTTCATGACTCTTTTCTGGAAACTGCAGATTTGAGCATTAAACACACGAAAACTATAGCATCTTACAGAATAAGGGACACAGCGCTGGGAACAGCAGGTCTGACACTAGCTTTTGCTGTCCTCAGCAAGGGGGGCATAATCTATGTGACAGGTTCCCTTTAGCATTGTACAGCAAGTATGCACCTGAAGAGAAGAGACAGGTCACATGAAATTACGATCGGGTGATTGACGCTGCGAATTTTACACTGCTGTCTATGTGAATTGTATTTTGAATTGTTTGGGCCATATTTCGGCATGATTTTTGGCTAAATTACTACCGAAAAATGCCCCAAAAGATGCTGCGTGAACACCTCCTATAGCTTGTGTGCTCTTATGTTTGGCACCTTAATAAATGTGCAGAGTTCAAAATGATGGCAAAATGCGTCCAAATGGAAATGTTAATAAAACCATTGATGTTTCTGCCGTAAGGTTTTTGCTTTTGTTTCTTCAGTTTGCAGCTAACACTGGCCTAATTGTTATTGTGGGCTCCCACATTGCATTCATTTTTTGCCATGGTTTTTTGAAACCAGTGTGTGCACTATGATTTTAGAAAACATATTAGTAAGTGGCTCTAGTCCTCTATTAGGCTAAGGTGAGAATTTTTGTAGTGCTACACATTTGATTTTACCTATGAAGTGGCAGCTGCAGTCCACACAATTGCTACTAACACAAAAAATGAAAAATCAATCTGTAGCGCTACAAAAAGAGACTAGAGACTTTTATCAACTCTTCACAGGAGAGGTGATAAATGTCTGACCCCTGGAGGTTTCACCACTGGGATCCCCACGATCACTGAAAGAGAGTCCCCAAGTCCAGCGCTCCGCTATCTTTGTCAGTCCTATGGACTTTGAATAGAGAAGCCAGAGCCCCAAAGCAAACTTTTGGATGGGGCCCCCTCCCCCCCTTGCTCACCTCCCTAACCACGAACATTTACCAGGACATGCTGTTAGATAATACAGGGGTAAATACCTCACCATACATATCACTATCATACTGCTACCAAACAAATCCCACTATAGCAAAACCAACATTACCAATAACTCTACTACATAAGGACCTGATTATACCGCCAGAACATGACCACAAATTACCACCACTGATCAGTACACAAAGACCAATAGTACTGCCATGTAGTGACAATATAGTGGTATATACTAGTGTACACAGGCTCTGCAGATTGTATATAACCACCATACTGTGACCATATAGTGGTATATACTAGTGTACACAGGCTCTGCAGATTGTATATAACCACCATACAGTGACCATATAGTGGTAGATATCAGTGTACACAGACTATGTGATTACAGTGCAGTTACATCTTGTGACTCACAGGTGACCTTTCTCTGACAAGTCGTTGACTTTCCCTTTTGCTCTGCTTCCGGTCCAGACCTCCATGATGACATCTCCCGACCACTTGTCCCTGGAGATTTAGACACCAATATCTAAGAATCCCGACTTTTCCAGCACCTCCCTCCCTGCCCCCCTGGCTATATGGAGTACATTTAGGCAGGCAGGGTTTAGATAGGCTATATGGGGCCCCAGATATGCCAGGTTTTTAGGTAGGCAATAGAGTCCCCTATAGGGGAGGAGGGTTCAGGTAGCTTTTAGGGAGGGATAACAGGTAGACAGGGGTTAGGTGGGCTATAGGGGCCATATAGTAGGTCGGCAGGGTTTAGGTAGCTATAGGGCCCCATAAAAGTAGATAGGCAGGCTTCAGGGGGGCTATATAGGTAGGCAACTTTAGGGGGCTATAGGAGCTATATAGGCAGGCTTAGGGGGGGGTTTATATAGGCAGGCTTAGGGGGGGTTTATATAGGCAGGCTTAGGGGGTTTATATAGGCAGGCTTAGGGGGCTTTATATAGGCAGGCTTAAGGGGGCTTTATATAGGCAGACTTGGGGGGGTTTATATAGGCAGGCTTAGGGGCTTTATATATGCAGGCTTAGGGCGCTTTATATAGGCAGGCTTAGGGTCTTTATATAGGCAGGCAGGGCAGGTAAAATAAGAAATCACTTACTTACTTCGTTCCACGCTCCACCGATGCGCCGCGCTCCAGCCTCTCTGCTCAGTGCGGGCCCGGGCGTTCAGAGGTAGCATGCGCCGGGCCCCGCAGAACTGTTATGTTCACTGCCAGTGGGCCCATGAGCGGTTATTACCGGGGTAGCAGATGTGATAGCAGCTGCCCCGGAGCGCGGGCCCCCTAAGTGATCGGGCCCCGTGGCAACTGCTACATCTGCTACCCCAGTAGTTACGCCCCTGCGCAGCGTGCATGTTTGAGTGCTCCTCCCTTACAACTCTTCCTCACTGCACAAGCACAGTGAGAAAGAACAGGGGTCTCCGAAAGGTGGGGTAGTGGTGGAAACGCCAGGATCAGACATTAAGGACGACATGTCTGAAAATTGGCATCACCACAACAGTTTTTAGTCCCATTTAATCAGTGTAAAGTGCACCTGAAAGTACGATCCTTTCAAAATTCTGCCGTCTTGTATACATTCCATAGTAAACTTAATGTGCCCAAAAAGGTGCATTGTGCAATCGCGGTGCATAGCATAATATGGCTAGTGTATGTAATGTGCTTCATTAGGCGTATTGCGTTATGGAGGTGCACAGCGTATCATTGCTTCTATATTTAATGCACCTTTTTAGGCACATTACCATGTGTCGTGCCCAGCGTATAATGCCTAGTTTTGGTATATTACAGTTCATTTTCCATAACATCCGGTGTATTGCGGCGCCTACTGTACGCCCCACAGTAAGCTGTGTGGACATACCCTAAGGATAAGTCCAGACTGTAGATTTGCTGCGGTTTTGTGGTACACAATGTAGCGGAAATGTTCTGCACAGAAAATCAAGCCTATTGCAGCTTTTCAGATCCACAGCATGCGTATTCTGATTTTCACCACAGATTTTACCCTTCACTGTGGAGGGATATGGTCTGCAGGGAATCCTCAGAACCATCTTCTTGCTTCTTAATGGAAATTATTCTGCGCAGATCTGACCCGTGTGGAATACCCTAGTAGTGTCCGTACACCCAGCAGTAGAGCAGCAAAATGGCTTGAGACTCGGTCAAATCCTGTTGGTTTGTAAAAGGCATTTTATTTGGCGATTAATGACGCTCATTATAAAATGGTAGGTAAAGCAGGAGTTCAGAAGCCTGTTCTTGTAATGAAATTACTTGAGGGATGTGTCAGAAGGGATGCTTGGTGTTATTTTATAATAAGAGCCGGTGACTCTGGAGAATCGCTGCCAGCTCATTTTGTGACAGGATTCCACTTGATTTTTTTCCTCTCAGCCTAATTGCTTCTCATTATTTTTCTAAAAGTTCTGGACGCTGTAAAATGATATTAGGATATTTATAGACATCTGCCTTTGTCTGCCAGGTGTCAAAAAAAACCCTGTTATGTGTTCCAGTGATGGATCCTGGGTCTACAATGGGTTTCAAGAGGTTTTCCCTACTTTTAACACATACCTGCATTGAAAATGCCGACTTGTCTAGTTGGTTAGAAAAAAAACAAAAGACATTTGCATGCTGGTGCACCACCGGTGGCGTCTTGTACTTTGCTCATGTGACAGTCAACTAATCACTGGGGGCCACATGTCATACAGGCAGTGATTGGCTCATGATGTCATCAGTGGGGCACCAGCTGTGACCACCAGAGTAACGGTGGCACTGGAGCAGGTGACTACATGGAAGGTGGTGGAATCCAAGGTATAATTGTCAATAGAAAATGACATTTTTAATAAAATGTCATACTGTAATCCACTGTACATTTACCCAATGTGATTATGAGAAATAATAACTGTTAAATCTAAGCTTATAAGTAGTGACAATTGTTCATTCACAGGGGTTTTCCATAACTACAGAATGATCATCAGCCGGTCAGAAAAGTCGTGAACAGGTGTGTATGTGTGTGTGTGTGTGTGTGTGTGTGTACACACACATACACACACACACAAACACATATATGCATGTGTGTGTGGTGTGTGTGTGTGTATATATATATATATATATATATATATATATATATATATATATATATATTATATATATATATATATATATATATATATATATATATATGTACATACACACAGACACCAGTTTATAATATATATATATATCACACACCTGATTACAATTATAGATATATATATATGTGTGTATAGATAGGTAGACAACATGTGGGTTGTGATTGATACATTTATTAAACCACTTGTAATATCAAGGTGTAAAGTAGCTACACCATTCAATGTTATATTAGTGCAGTAAAACACTGGGCAGTTTGACTTGTGAGGCTTGAGGTAAGCACATATTGCTAGATACTACTGAGCTCAATCCTATGAGTTATTATTTGATTTGCTTTTACTCAGATGCTCTTTTCTTAACCTTTGCAGAAAGACCTGGCCTTGAAACCACCTGAACGAAAAGAAAAATGGGAAAGGCATCCTGCTAAGAAACCCAGGGAGTCAGGGAAATACATTTGTGCAGAGCCAAGTGAGAACGGACACAACCATGATGCAGGTAGCTCCGAGCGGGAGATGGAAAGAGGAAAGGAGCGGGACAAGAAGAAATTCCCTCCGAAGACATTCAATCAGGTACGGCTGTAAAATCCTTCCATTCAGGTGTTTTGGGTCCGACCTATTTATTCATACACTACTCAAAAGGTTTAACCTGCACCAAAACAGTTTTTCTAGAGCAATTTGTATTTTTTATTATTTCCGTCCTTGTCCATTATTGTTTTAATTATATGTATGCATTTCTCCAGGTTTTCCAGACTAACATAGGCTTTTCTGTGGTGTGGTTACTACTACCACGCTCATTTACAGTAGAGTGCTTGGACGCCCTACATGAGATATGCAGCCATTAAAGCAATGGGTGCAGGGGAGGTGTTCTACTACCTATTTTAAACCTGATAATCATCACCTTCCTGAATCCCATGTAATGTCATGTAAAGATTATTTGCTTTGACAGACTGAATCATGGGTTGTTTAAAAAGATTGTCCAGGATTAGCTACCATGGGTTGTTTCTTGTATTGCAGCGTAGCTCCATTGAGGGTAATGGGGCTAATCTGCACATGTGGACATATGTGACACTGTCACTAGAGAAACGCGGCCATGTTTTTTAAATCTTGGACTGCATCTATATGAATCTATCACCAATATATATATTTTTCCAATTAAAATGAAATACTGATACGTTTTAGTTTTCTGATTGGGGATTTTTAAATTCAGTTATCTGTATATGATTATAGAGGCAGCAATGTTTCCTGAGCTGCTTTACCAGCATTTAGAGAGATGCTTTACAGCAGCTACATAGGTATGGGAGTCTGCGAGCAGGAGCAGACCAATTGACTTCTATAGAAGAGTTTTCTAGACATGTTCTGTGACCTGGGTAGAAGTCAGTGTGCATGGAAGGAAAAGAGGGAGCTATGACTTTCACCTATTGTGTACGGTAGATCCTATGTTATCTATACAAATTGGTGTCGCCTTTCAGTGTAACCCTGCCTGTGCTGATCAGGAGGAGACTGCTGAAAAGGTTTTTCTACAGAACAGGAAGGGCTTGTCCCCACGGCAAGGGTTTTTGGTTGGTTTTTCAGCTGGTTTGCGGTTTTAGAAACCGCCTGGAAACCTGCAAGCAACGCTCCCCATAGACTTCAATAGAAAAACCGTTCAGCAGTCCACAGTGAACTGTTTTTGCGCCGGGCAGTTTTTCACACCGCTGGCGTTCCAAAAAACATAGAACATGTTCATTCTTCCGACCGGTTTCCAGACTGAAAATTAACATTGGAGTCCATGTAAACTGCTCAGAAAGTGAGTGGTTTTTGGGAGGTTTTCATTTTGCAAAACAAAGTGATGAATGACCCCACCTGTAGTGGTTGTGTTTTTGCAGGTCCTTTTGCACTTTTTAATACAGGAAGGTCCTGCAAAGCACTTCAGTGTGAACGAGAGTCTATAAATCCTCTTTTTAGCCTACACTAACCACATTTTTATGCTGTTAACATCCACATGTGCTTAAAGTGAAAAAGTTGGCTTTTGTGCATCATTGTTAAATTGTGGAGATAAAAAAAATCACATGGTTTCTTGCACCAATCAGGATACTTTTGCACTCAGTACACTTTTCAGCTTGAAAAACGGTGCAAAAACCGCTGGGAAAACCTGGACAAAAAGGCCATGTCACCACTGCACGGGTTTTCCGCCCAGCGGTTTTTCAGATTGCCGGCCGCCCGAAAAACATAGAACCTGTTCATTCTTCCGTCCGGTTTTCGGACGGAAGATGAATATGTCTATGTGAAGGGGGTGGGCTTTTCTTACCTAATCGTGGAGAATAAACCGACCGGTATTTGTCCTGTGCCGTGAAAAGGGCCCCAAACAGTTCACAAACCGCTGAAAAAACCGACCGGTTTTTGTGTCAAAAACAGTCCAAACACCGGTTGTAATGAACAGTTCCGCTGAGGTTAAAACAGAGCTGTTTTTGTCCTTTGCCGTGTAAATGCACCTGAAGTGTCAAACTATTATTAGGCCTAGTGGCCAAAAAGAAAACTTCAGGATTTTGTTATCATTGAGATGCTTATTTTGACATAATAATAATAATAATCTTTATTTATATAGCGCCAACATATTCCGCAGCACTTTACAATTTGGAGGGTGTAGGTACAGACAAAAGACAGACATTACACAATAAAAGCTACTTACAGATGAGACACAAGGTGAGAGGGCCCTGTTCGCAAGAGCTTACAATCTATTAGGTTGTATGGGTGAGACAAAGGGTAAGAAGTGCTAGATTTAAAATGGTCCAGCCATGTGACATAAATATGGGGTTGTTTTATGTAGATTTCGGATGAACCTGCCACCCAAACAGTAGGTCTCTATAGAGTTAAGTGCCGCATATGAGATGAGTGCGCTAGGGAGTGTGTGTGTGTGGTGTGTGGGAGGAGGGGGGGGGGGGTTATCAATTAGGGATTCTGGTAGGCCAGAGTGAGAAGATGTATTCTCAGGGCCCTTTTAAAGCTATGTGAGTGGGGAGTGTGCCTGATCGCCCACGGTAGCATGTTCCAGAGAACTGGTGCTGCACGTGTGAAGTCTTGGAGACGGGCATGGGAGGTTCGGATGATTGATCAGTGTAACCTGATATCATCAGCAGAGCGGAGAGAGCGGGTAGGGTGGTAGACAGAGATGATGGAGGAGATGTAGGGAGGTGCAGCGCTGTGGAGAGCCTTATGGGTGAGAGTGATGAGTTTATGTTGCATTTTATACTGAATGGGCAACTAGTGCAGTGAGTGACAAAGGGTAGAGGCATTAGTATAGCGGCTGGAAAGAAAGATGAGCCTGGCTGCTGCATTCAGGACAGATTGGAGAGGGGAGAGTTTGCAGAGAGGGAGACCGATAAGCAAGGAGTTACAGTAGTCGAGACGAAAATGAATAAGAGCAACAATGAGAGTTTGATTTGTTTCCACTGTGAGAAAAGGACGGATTTCGGAGATGTTCTTGAGGTGCAGGTGACAGGGGTGCAGGTGACAGGTGCGGGCAAGGGATTGCATATAGGGGATGAAAGACAGATCGGAATCTAGTATAACCCCAAGACATAAAAAAGGTGCAAAGTAAACCAACAAGGAGGTGATGTAAAGAAAGGAAAAGTGTCTGATATATTAGCAAGATTGTGTCACGCAGAGTGCTCCAGGCTATGCCATCTGCCTAAATGTAGGATAGTTTTAGTAAATCTCCCCGTTGTGTATCACATGAGCCGTTCAGTGGTTCCAGTGTCCCTAGAAAATAGTCCTGTAATCGAGATGGAGCCCGCACAGCGCCTGTGTCATGTTTGGGAGTGATCTTCGCAGCTCATTTATCCTTTTGGATTGTCTCTTTAGACGCGGGTGCTATTATTTGCACTTGTTTGTGTGTAAACATGTCTGTTCTGGCCATTTGCTCATTGCATACTTGAAATACTGTATATGACTTGTTAGAGTAGAAGAATGTTGTTTACTTCCATAGTGATTTTCATGTCTTTCTGGTTTTATCTCTCTTCATCTCAAAGCGTTCTATCATTGTCTGATCACAAACATATGGCTTCTACATTATTGATGAAAGAAAATGGCTTTTCCATAGAAACTGTAACTGGTTTGTTTTGCATTCCTTGGTACAAGGGAGTAGTGAACGCCAGTTGTCTGAGTGCAAACAAATGTCCACGGATTTTACGCTGCTAATGAGTAGATCTCGCAGAATTGAAACTAACACGTTGTGGCCCAGTGCTGTCAAGATGGTGAATTATTTGTGTCAGTCCTGTAATGGCGGGGGCCAGCGTGGGGCTGTAGGGTCTCAGGGAAAGGAACAGCAGCACGCTGGGAAGAGGGCACAGATGGCTGTCCCTTCTACTGCAACAATAATCTGTGACTGCATCAAATTCACAGCTGCTCACCCAATCCACGAGGGGATCCCCAGCTCCGAGTGTAGAGCCGAGCTGCTCAGGATACAGGGCTTGACTGAACTCATCTCAGGCCAGACCATGTAATATAGCTGCACTTCCATCACAAGTTACTTTAATTATGGTCAATACCGAGAACAGATGCATTAAACTATAGCAGAAAAGCGGGGATTTTCTGATTTCTGGATTTTTTTTATACGTAGTTATAGTGAGCCATTTTGCCCAAGCTGCTGCTATGCAAAAATTTGCCTTGTATCTGGCATGAGCTGTTTTGTCATCTTTTTAGCATGATCAAAAAAACAAAAAATCATGGCAAAAAAAAGCTATAACAAAACTGAAAAGACTCATAAAATTTAAATATAGCACCCAAACAGACAGAATTCTTACTGAGATTGCTATTAGTGATACATAGTGATTTTTATATAGCAGGGTTGTCATTTCCACTAATGGTCACATCAGCATTATGGTTGTGCTCAAAGGGCCATTGGAGGACCCTAGATTGTGACTAGGCTGCCTCAGCAGGGCTGTAAGGCTATGTTCACACAGCACAAAATGAGAAGTATTTCAGTCCGTAATTACGCGCCGGAGTGCACAAATTACGGCTGGAATACGTCCAAGTCATGACGGTAATCCACAGTTCTCATAGAGAACTATGGATTACGTCTCCTCTCCCTGCTCGGCGAGTCCGCCGGGCTGGGAGATAATTGACATGTGAATTACCAGCAGCGTATACGCGCCACTGGTAATGCAAGTCAATGGGCCGGTGAAGTGCCGGCCCCCCGCTCCCGCCCCCGTCCCCACGGCGTAATTACATCCCACAAATAAGCTGTATGAACCCAGCCTAAGAGTTGTGCTACTGCCTGTGCGTTGCTGGACAGAGCAGTGTGGTGGTGCGTTCCAGAGCTCCAAATCCAAAATGGTGCCTGCTCTCTTTTCTAGCGCCACCAACTCTGCTGAGAAGGTGGAGATCTGTTCCTTCTGCTTCAAGACCTTGTGTTCATCCTGTTGACTGTTTCTAAGCTATAGTGGGCCGCATAACATGACGTGGCGTGCCAGATTTGGCTGCAGGCCTGGAGTTTGACACATGTGCTGTGCATCCTCCCATCTGAAGCACAGCTATGCATATTCCATCAGATTACACACACTACTCACAAAAAGTTAGTGATACTTGGCTTTTGGTTGAAATTTCCAGATGAACATAACATTTCTTGAAATTTTTAAGTGAGATCATATCTTACCTTTAGATTGCACATGTCCAACTGTTCAGTGTTGCAGTACTTTTTGTATAACTTACTGATCTGTAACAATGAGCTTAATGGTAAAATTCACAACAGGTGTTTGATCCCTGAATCACCCAATACATTTAAGGGATCAATTTGAATTGGCATCTAAACAGTCCTCCTCATCATGCTGTTCACATTTTGACGTCATGAGACCAAGACATCACCTTACAATTGATCAAGAGTACCATGCCATTGCAAGATTTCAAGCAGGATGCTCTCAGATGGAAGTAGCCACTGAGTTTAGAGTGTCACAGAGAGTCATAAGCAGGTTGTAACAGAGATACTGTAGGAGTAACAGAAAGTCAAAGAAGTGGACATCTGTTGGCTTCATCACCCACTGATGACCGCTTCATTGTAAAAAATGCCCTGCGGAACTGTATGATGAATGTCTCACAACTCCAAGCATGTTTAAGGAGATGAGAGGCACCAAAAGGTCACGTCAGACCCTTCGTAATCAATTTCATCAGCGTGGTCTGTGTGCTAAATGAACGGCAAGAGTACCTGACCAGTACCTGACCTGGCTGATGCATATAATGCTCTTTGAGTGTCTCCAGCATCATTGGTCATTATTTCTATGCAAAGTGAATTGACTTTCATCAATAAATAGCACTGAGTAGTGAGTACCACCTATCGCTTGTCACACAAGATTCTCCCTGGCCCATGCAAAACAATGATGCCTGTGTCTGGTGATGTGGTCAGGTGGCAACCACGCTGATGTAAATGGTTAAGAATTGACTGACGTGACATTTGGTTGCCTCTCACCTTCCTTAAACGTAACCCTGTTGCAACCTGCTGATGACACTCTAAGCTCAGCGGCCACTTCCGTCTGAGAGCATCCGCCTTGATTTTTTTGAAGCTGACGTGAAAACATACTGTTAAGGTACTCTTACACACAGCCGTATTAGAAAAAAATTCTATATTTTTTTCTTGCAGTGATAGGCTTCTCTATCTTAGAAGTAGCTATGCAGCTTTAGTAACAGTAGGGTTGAGTTCACATTGCCAGCAGAATGGTGTGTTTAGTATAAGCAGTAACCAGTAGGAAAGATAGCGTTTACTGGTTCTCTGTACACACAACTAAGTTCCCTTCATGTATTGTATCTGCTTGATCACTGCTCCGTCTAGTCTGTTCTCACTTCACATGATCTAGCTAAACACATGAATCTGTATCCACCATAGGCTTTACTTGCTGGGACTGGTTCCTGTGTATGTATCATGTACTGGATATAAAACAGGGCACTAAATTCTATTATTCAGTTGCCACAATAAAGTCAACCTGTTTACCTGTAAAATAAAGGGAGAACCTGCTCTTGACTGGACTAATCAACCACAGTGCGTACAGTAGAAGGTCTCTGTGGACTGACTGACTTGTGGCTTTACAGACAATGGTGTGCTACGTTGTACAGTCAACATGACCGAAAACCAAGCTGTTTATTGCATATTGTTTTATATTTCTTTGTATATCACTGACGTATTCTGCTGCACATACACACAGAATGTCCCTACGGGGGCTTACATTGTGGATTTCAAATAAACCTATCTGTATGGTTGTTGAGTGTTGAGGATACCAGTAACCAGGGGAAACCCTGAAAAATACAGGGCAAACATACAGTCGGCCCTACAGAAGTTGCCTTTGGATAGATTTGAACCCAGGTCCCAAGCAGTGCAAGCCAGCCATGTTAAAGGGGTTTTGCTATGAAGCACAATCCCCTTTGGAGGCTGGTTCATAGTTTGCTATGAGCCGGCGTCAGAGAACAGGAGAGGTTCACACTTGCTCAGTTCTCTCCATTGCTTTCTATGACAGTTCTGAATGTAGCTGAACGAGTGTGCTCAGCTATATTGGGAACTTGAATGGGGGAAAGCTGCGCAAGCGCGGCCCTCTATCCATTCACTGACGGCTTCTAAAGGGAATTTTGCTTCGTGGCAAACCCCCTTTTAACAACTGAGCCACTATGCCTCCTGTTAAACCCAATAATAACACAGCATATACTAAGCTCCCATGGTCTCTCTAGCCCCCAAATTTAAAAAGTTTAAAGGGGTATTCTCACCACATTCATTTACATTTAAACATATAAGCGAAGGCAAATAAAGTATATTGCCAAATACATTGCTGCTCTGCTTTTGCTTCATTTCAGACTTAGAACAGAATTAATCTCTATTTTCTAGTTACCAACCACTTCTCTCTACTCTAGCATCCCTGGCAGTGATGGTTACTCCCTGCTGTGTCTTATCAGCAGCACAGGAGCTTTCATACTGACAAACTTTAATCCTTAAAAGCTCTGCAGCCTTGTGTCCTGCTGTTAAAACCCCTCAACAGTGTCCCTCTAACAGCCTCAGCTACAGATAGCAGAGCACAAATGTCAGTCAGTGCCCACAGCCTGAACCGGAAATGGGAGCCTGAAGCTGGCTGTAAAGAGTCAAACCCCCTTTAAGAGTCAAATGATTATTGGTCAAACCTTTTAGTCACCTTCTGAAGGGTTGTGCCAGGCTCTTCTTTGCCCAGCTAGTATTTAGCATTCTCTGGGTAGCAGGTAACCTGGACGTCTGGGCAGCTGGCAGAGTGCCATTTCCTCATGGCTGTCAGTGATTACTTGTACTGTATGGACGTTTCCTGGCTAGGCGTACAGTACCACTGTATTTCAGTGCTTTTCATCTATGTACAATCCGTTACTCTCTAGTGATGATAAGGATTATAGTTCTAGCTATATAATCAAGGAAGTGTGCAGCCAGACAGAGCAGGAAGGGACTCTTGTAGAGGTCACAGAAAACTAGGTCTCGAAATGATTGAGTGTTGTAATGTTAGACTATGCTGTGTTTCTTGTATCAGGAAAGAAGTCGGTTCACAGTTCAGTGCAGCTCAGGTCTGCTGGAATTCCGGATTGGCCGCTCTGCTTTCTCCAAGGGTATCGGATATGTCCCAAAAGATATACAGGGAATGCTGAGGTATATGTTTAGCAGATGCCTGTGATGGATGCTGCAAAATCTCATCACTTGCCTATAGAGTCCCATTGTACAAAAAAAAAAATCTAAAAATACCATTTTTTTTCTTTAACTAGACTTAGAATAATGTAAATGATCACCTTTCCTTGCATTATAATGTTGTATAGCAGCTCAACAGAGGTTAGAAGAACACGTTATTGGCTGTTTAATCTTATTGATGTGTGAGGTGTCTACACTGAGAGGTGTCCTAGCGTATACACTATGGGCAACATGCATGAAATTTGGCGTTAACACACCAAATTTCATGCGCATAATAATGGCATAGAATGCACCTGATTTATGAACCAGCTCTACAGTGGGTCATAAATCAGGCGCATTCTAGCGCTAAGTCGACCCTTCTGGATCAGGTATACCACTTTGAAAGTGGTTTACCTGTTCAAGCTGTAATGTGCTCAGAAATGCAGTAGCGAAGCTATAAATCTATAGCTTTGTACGGTTCTAGTGTGCCCCGCCACTAGTATGGCATGCGGGAGATTTAAACGTGTATGAACAGGGCTGCGCCTGATATCGGGCTGAAAAGACGCCAGATATCTGGCGTAGCCCCGTTCATACTTGTCGCCCTATATGTACATCAGACATGATGTGAGCAGCCAATTGTTTCCACATTGAAAGTGCTGAGACTTTACATCCTCTGCAGTACAGTGTATGTCAAGACCTTGAGCATGTGTGCTATGTTACAGTCCTCCCTCAAGTTACATTAACCTCAGGATTGAAAAAATTTTTTTTCATCAACAAACATTTTATTCTCTAATTTGAAAAAATGAAAATTTGGGTGATTAGTGTTTAATACAGTACAAATGTCACATAGCCAAAATGTTTTCCCTTTTATTCTTCCTTGTATTTTCTTCTTTAATTTTCATGCATTAAACATAGTTTACATAGTTACATAGTTTGTGAGGTCAAAAAAGACAGATATGCATCCAGTTCAGTCCATTGCGCTCTAGCATCCAGAGGAAGGCAAAAACCCCCATGAGGTAGAAGCCAATTGTCCTCATTATAGGTAAAAAACATTTTGTGGATTTGAAACCAATTACTAGTTTTTATTAACATTGGGTTATGTTCACACAGCGTCTTGCAGTTCAATTACGCCCCAAAATACAGATCGCAAAGACGCCTTGTGAACATACCCTACGGCACGGGTTTGCAGACGGTTTTTCAGATGGTTTACGGTTCTGCAGACCGTCTGAAAAACTGGCCGCAAACAGGCTCCTATGGAAAACCCGTGCAGCAGTCCCCACTGCATGGGTGTTCCGCCCGAAAAACATTTTACATGCACGTTCTTCCGTCCAGTTTCCGGACGGAATATGTGCATCTCACTGTGAAGGGGGAGGGATTTTCTCTGCTCATCACGGAGAAAAGCCATCCCCCCCCGCGGCCGTGGGGACGGGCGCAAAACAGTGCAAATACCGGTCGGATAAACCGACCGTTATTTGTCCATTGCCATGTAAACGGCCCCTTATGGTTTTAGCATACAACGATCATCTCTGAACCTATTAATATTGTATATTGAAGGAATTCTGTATATTGCATGTGCTGTTCTTCTTGTAGAACTATATTCAGCTCTTCTGTACAAGAGCAGATATAAATGTGTCCGCATTGACAATTGTAGTCAATAACTGATTTGCATTCCAAATTTTAAAGATAAGCTTTTTTTCTTAAAACAGAATTTTGTTCTCCAGCACCAAAGAAGTTAAAAAAAACAAAATCTTTAATTCGCGTAGTCTAAAAATCTGTGGCTTCCATCCTCTGACTCATTTTAAGCAAAAAGCTCTTACTACAGGTCAGAGCTTTTTGCGCCAAACGTGCCAGAGTATGGAAGCCATACGTTTTAGACTATGTGAATCAAAGATTGTGTTTTTTTTTTTACTACTTTGGTGCTGGAGAACAAAATTCAATTTTTTCATGTGTATCCATTTTTGCCCTGAGTCCGACAAGGCTTTCTCCATTGACACCAACAGGATAAAAAGGACTGTTTTTGTTTCATGGATTCCATGGCAGGTGTGCATCCACAAACTTTACTTTCTTTTCTTAGGCCAGGGATCCGTAGTGACATATTGTACGCGATAATCAGATAAGCACACTCACATTAGAACACAGTATAATATTACTTTTCTTATTATGAAGCTATTGGGGCATATTACAGTTCACGTATACATTCAATGGCACAGAACCGTGTCATTTAGAAGATCTCTGTTGGTTTTCACTCCATTCTTCCCATATGCGCGATGAACGTATCACATGTCAGTTTGCATTTTACCAGCTATATATTGCCAAGAAGCTCTGGCCTTAAAGAAATGCTGGCATAGAGCCCCATGCCCATGTGTAAGCTTAGCATAGGTGTCAGGAGTGAATCCACGATACAGAAGTATAATGGAAACATTTATAGAACATTTTTGTATCCATTTCTGACTTTGACCTGAAATACAAATGCCTACTGAATTGTAAATGAGGCCTCAGACATGTTCAGCTGGGGCTAGCAATAGGTTCCAGTGCATAGGAACAGGTGCAGGGGAGACACTCTCCACCCTGAAACAAAGAGCCATCATTTCTCGGTGAAATGCTGTCTGGCAAGTGAGGTCACTGGAGAGAGCTTTGGCCTCGGGCACAGCCCCTGGCAGCCGGCGGACAAGCAGTAAAGATGTGCAGGCTGTTATTGTTTATAGTAACATACTGTGACCGTTCACCGTTCGCTCTTTGTTTTCGTTTTACCCTTTCATCCCCTTTTCTCTGAGAATCCTACTTTGATTTCTTTCTATCTAGAGCCGTATCGATCAGCACACGTCTTACTTTGTTCATGCTATGGAGTCATCTAGTTCTGTATGTGATTAGTGATGCCACATTGATTCTCAGTAACCAGGTCAATAAGTACTACCAGTAACATGTTCTGTGAGCTCTCTACAGAAACTTTGTATCTTACTACAAAGCGTACAGGAGATTAATACATCCCGTTCTTGGCATCAAGTTGATATTGGTGCATCTGTACAACTGGCAATATTGTATTAGAAATACAGTAAAAGAAAAAACACATTCTTCATATCAGATGACAACCTAAAGTCTTAGGCCAATGGACATCTGTAGATTGCCAGCTCAAAGCTTGTTGATTTTTAAATACAAGTAGTCATTTTACAGAATTTTCAGTCAATTCTTGTCCATGTACAGTGTTTAGAAATAAGGATGTCATATGAGGTTGGGTCCAGATACCCTACAAACACCAGAATGGAGTAGCTATATAAGAGTGGCTTGTGCAATGTTCTGTCCATTCATTACAGTAAAGGGTGTGTTCTTATCATGCTGTTTCACAAAGCCACAGACTGCTTCAGGTTCCCACTTCCTGTTCAGGCTGTGGGTGAGTCTACAGCAGTGATGGACATATCAGCTCTCCTATCCCTAGCTGAGCCTGTTACAGAAACATTAATAATCTAGTGGTCTAATCAGCAGGGCACAAGGCTGCAGGACTCTAATGGGTTAAAGTTTGTCAGTAAGAAACATACAAAAGCTCCTGTGCCGCTGAAATGACACAGCAGGGAGGGACATCACCATCCCAGCCAGGACTCTAGAGCAGAGAGAGGTGGTCAGTAACCTAACGAAGCTTGTGTACACAAGCAGGAGATAAGAACTTCTGTGGTTCTAAAGCAACGCAAACTCAAACCAGCAATGTATTAGGCAATAGTCTTTTTATTTACCTTTGCAGCACAATTTCTTCTGATGGTAACAGCGATTAGACAGGAGCTGATCGCTGCACTGGCATCTAAAAACCTACCTTTCCATTCACTGGTTTGTTTTCATTCATGAATGTAACCTTTGTCCAGTGTGCGACTGACAACGTCTGTAGATGACTTATTTATGGGCTCGGCAGTCCAGTTAAAATGTATCACTCGATGTACTGCAATCTGATACACGTCAGTCTTCCGGCCATGAAACTAAAGCTGTCTAGGCTTTTTGCTCTAGCCATGCTCAAGGGTGTGTTCACACTTCATGTTGCATTTTATTCAGCCATTTTTTTGAAACCGCTTCAAAACACTGCGATTTAAGAAAACTTGCAATAAAAATCCAGCGATGGCCAACGTGTGAAGTTATCAAATGTAAATAGATGAGTTCAATAGATAAGTTTAAAGAGGTGTTCCCACCATAGACTTTGATGGCATACTGATAGGATTCGCCATCAAAGTCTGATCGGAGCAGGTCCCACCTCTGGGACCCACACCTATCTCTAGAACGAACCCCTGAAAGTGCTGGCTCAGAACAGAGAGCTTGTTATCAACTGTGCACAAGTGCAACTGGCTCTCCATTCTGAGCCGACAACTTTCAGGGACCTGTTAACGAGTATCCTGACGATATGCCATAAAAGTCTATGGTGTGAACACCTCTTTAACAATTTTGTTAATCGGGCAATAAGTCCTCATAATGTCTACAACTTTGGCAACACCACAGTAAATTACAGGTAAGTCTCCTTTCTAAGCCATGACCTTTTGTGACTTTTTTGGTGCTACAGGCAGAAGTGGGTAAAAAAAAAACTAGGGAGCCTAAAGGAAGGACAAATACTTTATCTTCCTGCTAGATACACTTCTACATTTGGCTTAAGAAACTGACGTGGTTTTCTAAGACTTAAATATTGATGGCTAATACTTATCAAATATGATATTATTGGAGGTCAGATTCACAGTAACGTAGCATACATTTTGTTGGTTACCAGGTTGGTTACCAATTGAATGGAATTAAAGGGGTTGTCTCACTACATTGATTCATCTTACCTCAGTCCTGTTTTCTTGGTTTCATTTTGAATTCAGGGGTGTGTTTACTGGCTTCCACTAGGCTGCAGTAGAAGCCAGGTCTGTAGCTGTAGCAACCAGCGCTGGCAGCCTATCAGGAGAGATCAAACAGGTCTGTAGCTATAGCGACCTGAGGAGCTGATGTAGGATATCTCCGAATAGGTAGGATGCTGTTAATGGACACATATTGCAACATGACTTGTTTTTAGAAGATCTTTAACATAAAAAGCAATCCTTGTAGTGAGACAAACCCTTTAAGCTGCAATACCAGGCACACCTACTACCAAATGTACAGTGCTTTGCCTGGTAAACAATGAAGAAGATGCCACACGTGCTAAATTGCCGTGTCTTCTTCAGTCCGCTATTCAGAGCACTTACCAGCAGCTGGGCCTCCGAAGGATCGTCCATCAGTATAAGGATATGTTCACACATTACAATTTTCTAGTAGAAAAATCTGGATTTCTGCTGTCAATTTTTACTTGGCAATGATAACTTTTGGATGCAGATTAGCCCAGTTTTATTGGAGCTAATCTGTGTTGAGAATTTTAAGGCTGTGTTTGCATGGATTTTTCGACCGGTATTTGATCTTTTTCTGGCACGCAGGGGGATGGCTTTTTTTCTGCAGTTTTGCGGATTCAAGCCCTCCCCCTTCACATCTACATGTTGATGTTCTACCCGTAAACCGGGCAGAAGAATGAACATGTTCTAAGTTTTTCAGACACTGGGGACTGCTGTACGGATTTTCTATTGAAGTCTGTGGGGGAGCGTTGCTTGCCGGTTTTCAGACGGTTTGTAAAACCGCAAACCTCTGAAAAACCTACAAATAACCTGTGCCGTGGGGACAAGCCCAAAATCTATAACAGAAAAATCTTCAACAAAGTTCACAATGTGAAATATGGCATGGATTTTCTATTCAACTCAACAGGAACAGATTTTCTTGCTCATTCAAAATCTGATGTGTGAGAATAACCTTATAGTCCTAGAAGACCTCTTTTAGTCTTCCACGATGGATTTTGAATGACAGAAAAAGAATAAGGTTCCTAGGTGTTATACATGCATTTATGTATGTATTAAGATCCATAATATGCAGTTGTTTTTATATCTTGCTTTTTTAAATAATCTCCAATAAAAGATGCGTTTTATTTAATTCTTTGTTGAATTTCTCCATATATGAGTGCTTTTCAACTTACTTGTATTCCCACCACCATAACTGTAGGCAAGACACACTTGTCTTTGTACTCCTCACCTGGTTGCGCCTCCTCACACACTTGACACCATCTGAACCAGATAAGTTTATCTTGGTCTCATCATACTTCAGTACATGGTTCCAGTAATCCATGTTCTTAGTCTGCTTGTCTTCAGCAAACTGTTTGCGGGCTTTCTTGTGCATTACATTTAGAAAGGCTTCCTTCTTGGACGACAACCATGCAGACCAGTTTGATGAAGTGTTTAAGCACTGACAGGCCTACCCCCCACCCACCCCTTTAACCTATGCAATGCTGACAGCAGTCATACGTCTTATTTCTGATGTTATGCTGAGCATGTGCAATCAACCTCTTGGCCGGTTCTGTGTAAAACTTATCTTGTTAAACCACTGCAGCTCAGTTTCAGGGTGTTGGCAGTCTTTTTATAGCCTAGGCCATCTTTGTGTAGAGCAATAATTTCTTTTTCAGATCCTCAGACAGTTATTTGCCAAGAGGTGCCCTGTTGAACTTCCAGTGACCTATATGAGAGCGTGTGAGAGCGATAACACCAAATTTAACACACCTGCTCTCCTTTCACATCTGAGACCTTGTAACACTATCAAGTCACATGTCACCATTGGTGGAAAATTGGGCACGATTTGTCCATTTTCAATTAGGGGTGTACTTACTTTGGTTGCCAGCGGTTTAGACATTGATGGCTGTCTGTTGAGTTATTTTGAGAGTCTAAGAACAGAGTTTGGTCTGCACATACAAAAATATTTTTTAGAAATATAAGCATAGATGCACGCTGGTGCAAACACAATACATTATCAGCAGCACACTACTAGCACTAAAATCAGTCAGAGAGAACATAGGAATTTTTTGGAAAATCATTTCTGCTACTTTTAAATACATGAAAACATGAGGTTCTTAGTGTTCACGTTTGATCAAAACTCTAAAACCCCATCTGCCAGTATAAAAGCAACCTCAATACAGATGGGAACCTACTCTATGTGTTAGGGTATGTTCACACGGTGTAATTGTGGCGTGTATTTCACCGGGTATTTGCGCTTTAATACGGACGAGATACGCACCGCAATTACGGTAATCCATAGTTCTCATAGAGAACACTACAATACGATCGTATTGTATGTGCAGGGAGACAAGTGACATGTCTATGGGGCTGTCGGGCTCCCGGCCCCCCATGCCCCGGGAGTACACGCTGATCAGCGCGTGCTCCCAAAGCACACGCTGCATTGCTGCGCGTATTGTACGTTCCGCAATACATCGTGTCAACATACCCTTACTTCTCTTGGTGTCTGTTCAGACTTCCACATTTCAGGGAGAGAAGATTCCAGCTATAAACTACTCTGTTCTTATACTGTTTGTATCTGGGAGTGGCTGGCCCCCGTTTTGTTTTTTTTGCACTCATCTGATCTGCTCAGGTTTTTTTAGTAAATCAGTACAGAGTTTGATCTGCATATCCAAAAAGACGCACGCTGGTGTGGCAGCAAAATGCAAACACAATCAAATTTCAGCAGCACTCTACTAGCACTGAAAAACAGACAAAGGGAACATAGTTATCTTGGGGGGCACACCAACTTGACAGTGTTATTTAAGCAGTACACTGACTGCTTTACATTGTATCAAAGTGTCTTATCTTAAGTGTTGTCCCATGAAAAGATATAATACAATATTTACAAAAATGTGAGGGGTGTACTGCCTTTTGTGAGATACTGTGTGTAGATAGATGTATAATAGAATACGTATGTATGAATAATAGTGTAATATATATGTCTGTTTCATATATATGTTTACTGTAGACTAGGACCCGTGATTTATTTAATTGGCAGACTCAGGTAAGGAGCCTCGTGCCTGGCCTCTGTGAAATGCAGTGTTATGGAAACATAAAACTGTGAATTGACATACCTCTTGGGAAATCTTGGCAGGCTCGCTTGTTCTGAGGATTGAATGCAGCAGGGCTCTTGAACTGACGCATGAGGACATGGAGCAATGAGCAATACACTGAGGAATGTGCTACCCCACAATGTGCTGGGAAGGTCTTCCACCACAATTCCACAGCAGCAGATTGCTGAAGTGAGAGCTCCATGCTATTTTGGCTTCACATAGTCCACCCCACCTCCACTGTCGGCTAGAAAGCGATGCAAGAGCTTCAGCTCTCTATTCTTAGGCAGCTTGCTGTAAGGAATATGTCAGAGGTAATTAGATCCTTGGAAACATTTCCTCTCCTGTTTTACTGATAATAATACTGTGTGCTCTACAAGGTGTGGAATAATTACATCTGACATTTGTTTGCCCGCGCTCCTGCCGTGTTGAAATTTTTGCAAGGTTGGGTTCACACAGCAGCAGCTTTGTTGCAGAATGTTCTGTGACTGTCCCATTCGTCTGAATGGAGCTTGCAGATAACCGTGCGCTTGCAGCTGAAACTACTTCACATGAACTGATCAGATTTCTACTTGTAGATAGTTCTGCGAAAAATTTGTTATTAGGAAGTCTACTTAGACAGTTTTCATAAATCTGCTTCATTGTCTTATATGTTTTGACTATTAGCTGTGTATTCCTGACAAATACTCTATTTATTTATTCAATTTATACATTTATTCCTAAAATACATAGTCAAGTCACATTATTATGACTAATGTCCAATATCCGAAGTAACCATTGTACGCAGCACGGTCACCAGCTAGACAGGCTGGGAGTGACTCAATAAAGTCCTGGTAGGTTGTCACAGGTATCTGGAGCCATGCTGACTGCAGTGCATCCCACAGCTGCTGAAGGGTGCATGGGAAAAGATCTATTGGGTGAACACAACAATCAAGGTGGTCCCACAAATGCTCAATTGGTTTCAAGTCTGAGAAATTAGAGGGCCAGGGTAGCACTTGGTCATGCTTTTCCAGCCAATGTTGGACATTTCTAGCCATCTGACATGTTGTATTGTCTGCCTGGAATATCCCATTTGCCCTTGTGAAGACAATCGCTATGTATGGGTGTATCTGAAAAGATGGCTTCATACCCAAATCGGTAAAGATTGCCTTTGACATAGATGAGTGAGCCCAGTGAATGCAACAAAACCATTCCCCAGCTCACAAAGCTGCCACCAGCATCTTGTATTCTTCCAGCAATGATTGCAGGGTGCTTGTTCTCTGATGTTTGATTAGACATGCAAAAGTCCAGTCATCTGCCAATCAGCGCAGGTCCAATTCCGATACTGCCATAAGAATTGAAGCCTTTTCTGCCGATGCAACTCTGTTAGCGAAGGTCCAGTGACCATCCCTTTGCTTTGGAACCCCATATGTAGTAGAGTTCACTGAACTATTGTTTTAGACACATGTTGCTTGACTATAATGTTTCGACCTGCTCTTGTTCATGTGCAAACCTTCACTTCTTATATCAATGTCATGTGGTGCCCTGCAGTGTTCACTTATTCATAATGGTGCCATCTGTCCACTCAAATACACTTTCACCACAGCAGCACAAGAACAGTTCACAAATTGCATAGTTTCAGAAATATTGCCACCCTTGTCGTAAAAGCCAATAATCATCCCAACTCTAATAAATTGCCCCTTTCACCCATGACAACGAAAAATATGTGTGCAGACAGCCTATCACACAACTTACATACCCACCAGGCCAGCTCACAGTTGGTCATACTGCATGATGAATTTAGTGCATTCTTATTGGTTAACTCTACATCGCCTGTTTGGTAGCCTAATTAACACCAATATTCACACCAATATTTTGGTGCATGATGTTATGTGTTTAGCCACACCACTTTTCTTCTACCCAACACACCTTGTCCAGTGATGTGCAAGTGTCTACTACATCTCATAAATGGAGTGTCTAGAATGGTAGAAAAGATGCCACGCTTCTGATTCAGTTGCCATGATAAAGTGTATGAGAAGGTTGCACAACTTCTCATCATAAAGTAAACAAGTATATGTATATTAAAGTGGAAAATTCTTTTAACTCATTCTTGCCCTTTGCTTTAATTGTATGGTGCAGTTCTCAGGTTGGTCACACAAACCATTGTACTATCTACACCTCTAGAGTTATGTTAAAAGTGTCTCTCCCAAGTAACCAGAACCCTACTCTGCACTGATGAGGAGCAAGCACCCCAAAACACTTATCTTATGAAGAAGTCACTGGCTTGACTAAAATCCACAGTTCGGTTTCAGGGCCCTGTAATGGGTCAGATGTGGCTGTAAAGGATGCCATTTCCAATGGGTGGCACCAGAGACCTATCTGTCTTCCATACAGCCTGCCTGTTATATCATAATAATAGTGCAAGCGCAGGAGCCAAGTGACTGCTGACATCTAACTGTGGTGGTCAGGATTAAAGATTACCCATACCCTAGTATGTTTGTTTAGAGGTTTGCAGCACCTAAGTGGTTAGACAGCGGCTTGCCTTGACCAGTGCAGGCCAAACACTGTTCTTGTAATAGCCCAATCACTAGGTTGGCACCCACAGATACGACAGGCAGTAATTAAATACATTCCTTAATACAACCTGCAGCGTCTTGGCACACACTGATCCTTTGTCAATCTTATTGTTTGCCAAACATTGCATGTTATAAAGATTTTCATTTCATTAGTACCTTTTATGTGCTGTTGCAAACAAGCTGTTTGCGGAGAAAAGCCCTCCCCCTTCGCATTGACGTGTTCATATTTCGCCCGAAAACTGGTTGGAAGAATGAACATGTTCAATGTTTTTCGGACCGCCGGTGGTCTAAAAAACTGTCCGGCGGAAAATCTGCGCAGTGGGGACCGCAGCACAGATTTTCCATGGAGCCCCGTGATAAAGTTTGACGGTTTACAGACGGCTTTCAAAACCGGCCATGGGAACATGCCTTTAGTCTAACTTCCAGGATTGCTTTCTTGAAAGGCAGCCGCGGTGTCTGTATAATGGCATTAAGGAACATAGATACAGCAATGAATACAAGTGGAAGGACATGCTTAGAGTTATTGATGAGGCGTGGTGTACCCCCCACCTCTCCCCAAGCATCCTGAGGTCAGCAGCTTAGTCTCACTGGATACTTCTGTCTCAGCAAGTGTTTTCTATTAGGATATGTTCAGACAGCATATTGCGGCATGCACAAGTACGCGCCACACTATGCCTTCAGTACCACAGTTAAGGCCAGGGCTGTGGAGTCGGCAAGCCAAAGCCCCGACTCCGACTCCTCGATTTCCTAAATCTCCGACTCCCTCATAAATGGCGCATGTTTAAGTGATAACTTTACCGTAGTAAAATAGTAACATCAGGCTGTTTATCACCTTATGATACAATAATCAAGCTATTTAGGTAGAACAGACACTGACAAGCAAAATGGTAACAATGTTTTGATCTTTTGAAAACTTGTGGGGAGAGTTGAAGAAAAGCTGTATTTGTATCCAAGTCCAGTCTGCACCAACATTGGGAATGTGTAGAAGAGACCTGGGATCAGATTTTGGTCAAGATATGCTTGAATCTGATCCAGAGCCCAGAAGGATTCAGGCAGTATTGAAAACCAAAGGTGGATTTCCCAAATACTAACAAGATAATAAAAATTAACATTTTGATTTTAGGAGCAAAACAGTAACAATGCAGTTACAGGAAAGAATCTGCAGACCTAAGCAGATGCTTAATACTTGCAAGTCACATTTATGTATAAGATAGGTAAAATGTATATAAAATTATAGTAGCCTCATGTGCAAAGCTGGAGAGATATGGAGCCTGAAAGTCACAAGTTCAAAACAATGTTACCATTTTGCTTGTCAGTGTAAAATATATTTATTGGATATGACTTTAGAACACAAAAAATTGTAAATATGAAAAACACTGCAGGAACATTTGTGGAGTCTCTGAATTTGTTCTGAGAAATCATATCGCCTCCATCAGATCCTGCATACATGACCTCACATCTGATCTCATTATTTCCAGGCTAGAGAACAGCCTCTCTACACTAACTTTGGTTGCGGGTAAAGCGGTGACCACAGGGGCAACATCTCTAACAATGTCAGGGTATAAAGGAATTGCCTCAGCCACAGTTAGTTTTGATGAATGGTTGAACTCTTCTACCTCTTTGAAAGCAGGTGAAAAATTTTGCTGAAATCTGTTTGCCATGGGAGCGGAATCTTTTCACCTGGGGCAGCGCTTTGCCTGCTCCATGTCATCAATTACACTTCTCATGTGATAAGGCTGAAGATATGGGAGCAGCAGCACTGGCCGCACCCAATGCCTCTTGCTCTTTGCACTGCATCGAACAAACTGTACTAACTAATTATATATTTTGGGAGTCGGAGTCGGTCCCTTTTATGACGACTCCGACTCCACAGCCCTGGTTAAGGCAGCCCTCTAATTTCTACAGTCCTCTGTTTCTCAGCGCATAAGCGCCAAAAGAAGTAACAGGCACTTCTTTTTACGGGCGTATATTACACGCTGAGAAATACGAGCGTAAAATTACAGTCGTCTGAATGCCAACTGTAATTTTACACAGCACTCAATGACTGCTGTACTTGTTAATTGATTTAACCATAATGCACCAAAGTAGGCCCCGCAAATATGTTGTGTGAATATACCTTTATTATTATTTGTTTTTCAGAGCCATTAATTATACCATTAGTAGGAACTAACAAACTGGTGGCTTTCAGGTATTTAGCACTACTATTAGACTTTCTGATTTATCGTGATATTATTTATACTTTTAAAGGGGTTTTCCAAGATCTTTAAAAACCTCCCTACCACCTCCCATTTTGCTGACATTGAAAATTAACCCAAACTTGCCTCTCTCATCACATCGTCACATTCCTGTATATGCAGCATGTGACCACAGAAGTCAGTGATTGGCGGCAGCGTCATGTGATCCATGAACATGACATCATCCGGAAGGGATCAGGGGTAAAGGTAGCAAAACTGCAGCTCTGTCAGCGCTGTAATGGTGGTGATGGGAGAGGCAAGTATGGTTAATTCGTTTTCTGTCATTAAATGGTGGGGGCGCATTTAATTTGTCCATCAACACATATGAGACCAACAACTATTTGTACCGTGCAACAACAACCTTTTTCCTTTATGCACCAGCCATAAGTAATTAATTCAATTAATCAATCAATCAATCACAAGAAGGCTTATTTTCATCAAATATACTTTATCTTGCTTCAGTATCCAATCATTTCATCACATCATATTCCAAGTGTAAGGCATACAGTCACAATGACATTTTAAATGTTCCGCTGCGCGTCAGTAATGAATTTAGATACATCTAAAGTTACCATGGGGTCCTGTGAATTCTAATTACAGCCCGGCTCTACACCTCTCTTTATTGGTATGGATATTGATGACTAGGAAAATCCAGTTATCACTGTGATTTTGGCTGTTGAAACCCCAAAAGTAGCATTTGAGCAGTTCTAAGTAACTAAAACTATGTGCATAATTTCATTAAAGTGAATGCAGTTTGTGTTATTGTTGTTTTTCTTTTCATAAAGAAAACATTCAAAGTAAGGGTATGTTCACACCGCTGATTTGGATGTTGAATTTTCAGTATTCAAATCAGTATCAAAACCTCATCTGAAATTGTGCTTTTGAGGTGCTTTTCAGACAAGGATTTGATCAAGTTTTGGATGAGGTTTTCCAACACAGTTTTCTTTCTGAAACACCCATGCATATTTAGTCAGGGCGAAAACAGAGCCCAAAAACATGGTCTAAGGGTGCTTTCACACGGTGCGTTTTTGGTGCGTTTTTCAATGCATTTTTTGTGCAGGAAGGTACAGCAATTAATGCTGTACATTACTGCACACCAATCGCAGAAAAAATTGCGGTAATTACTGCAATTTTTGCCACGATTTTTGTGCAGCAATGTACAGCATTAATTGCAGTGCCTTCCTGCACAAAAAAAACGCATTGAAAAAAACGCATCAAAAACATCGCGTGAAAGCACCCCAACGCTGTTTTTCATAGGAATCAAGGAAAATTAACTGGGGGGCGTTTTGGGGGATTTACTTGACGCTGTTTTGGGCGAGGAAACGCTACGAAAACAGCGTCAACATCAGCTGTGTGAACTTACCCTAAGGGCATGTTCACACAGCTTAAACCAGGACGTAATTCAGTCCGTAATTACGCGCCGGAGTGCGCCTATTACGGGCTTAAAACGTCCTGGTCATTACGGTAATCCACAGTTCTCATAGAGAACTATGGATTACGTCTCCTCTCCCTGCTCAGCGAATCCACTGGGCGGGGAGATAATTGACATGTCACTTTCTAGCAGCGTATATGTGCCGCTAGCAGTGATTGTCTATGGGCCGGCGAAGTGCCGGCCCCCCGCTCCCTCCCCGCCCCCGGCCACACGGCGTAATTACGTCCCGCAGTTAAGCCATGTGAACATAGCCTAAGAGCATGTTTCCACAGCACCGGTTTTACAGACAGTTTTCTTTATCTCCTTATGTGGCAGAAGGGCTTTTGGGCCCCCTCAGGCTGCAGGGCCCGGTAGCGACTGCTACCTCTGCCCTATAGCTACGCCCCTGATCATATGGATGCGTTCCCACTTATTGCTGTGGCTACATTTAGGGTGCTGTCACACAGTGCGGTTTTGGTGCCTTTTATTGCATTTATTGCTGGGCATTTCTGTAACAACAACAAAAATGCACCAAAAAACACAACCTTAGGTATTTTTTACTGCGAGTTGGCATGGTTTAAAAGCGGCTACTGGCTATTAATAAGCTTTAAACTGCAGCGTCAGAATCACATCATGGAATTAACCCTGTGAAGCCGGAGGCCTATTGCTAGGCGTCCTTCTATTTGTAAGTGAACAGCACCACCTGTGTGTCTCGCTGAACCTTGTGCTGCTTTGGAGCACTGTGAGATTGCTGTGTTATGACTGTCCTCTAGTGGAGAATACTGCCAAGCTCTGGAGCTGTCACATGCTTAGGCTGGATACTTGCCAGAGATGTTATCCTGACCTGATTACTTTATCTATTCTTCTTGGAAACAGTGCCCACAAGTGTCGCCAGGTCACACACAAATGAAAAGAGCTGGGTCTGTCTTTTTTGGGAGCAGCGCTGTAGGAGCTGTTAGGAAACATAAGGGATGGAACAGGATCTGTGCATTATGCAAGGCGATCTTCTTGCATTTAGCCACAGCATAACATATCAAGTGCCTCGCAGCTAGTGAAACTTCATTGTGTTCAATTGGCTTCTGTTCACGCCAGTCACCCATCTCAAGCACATTCCGGAGTCGTTTCACTGTCTGCCGAACATGATACAGGAGTCTAATCCGATAGACAGTAACATCTGACCTTGGGGTAAACCCCATTCGATATGCAAAGATCAGTCTGAACGTTCACATTACTTACCATCCGCAGCTGTTGACGGTGGAAGTGTTCTACATAACCTGTTGTCCTTTTTACATTTCATTTGTTTCTTTCCACTTGATTTGCTTTTACGTTTCTAAAACCCATATGGGGGCTGAGCTCGAAAAGTTCTGCTAGATGACTCTGAAGTCTTCTGATGCCCTGAATGATGGTTTCAACCTCCATCTGCTTAGCAAAAGTAGCTACCACACAGATCTTTTGCTGCCTGCGGCACTTGTGTCGCTACTCAGTGACGGTCAGAAATTTATGTCAGTTCAGCACAGCTAATAATCCTTGACAGTCCATGAACTGGAAGGAAATGGTAATAAATAAAGACAAGGGAGAGTATTCACTCGTTAGACACAAAGATTTGGACTGAGGAAAGAGAAATGGAGATCATTCCTGGCCTGGTCTGGCATGATCTGGTAGAGCAGTACAAGTAGCATAGTCCTGAAGAGAATTTCAAATACTAAAACCACAAGGCAATGGACATGTTCTGTTTAAAGGAGTTTCTCACACATGATTACTTTTTTCCAGGGTCCCCAAACTCAGCCCTCCAGCTGTTGGGGAAAATACAATCCCATCTCAATATAAAATCTATAACATGTGACATTGATGGTTTGTAGTTTCCCTCACTACCAGTTGAGATGCTTTTTAACGTGTAGGGACAGGTAATTGAAGACTTTTTCTAAATACTTTGCTTTGTTGATTTTTCTTTGATCAGGAGATGAAGAAGATTTTATCTCCTCTTAGAACACACAGGTTTCTGGTTACGACCTTCTCTCACCTCTACCTCTCCTTGCTCTCTCATATCTCTCATTGTTCTAAGCTGCCGTCAGTCATTCACTCCGACCATGGTGAGCCACCTTCTGCAGCATTGTATCTCTAGTAACAGACTTTGAAAGTTTCTCATTTAGCTAAGTAAACACACTTTAGAGCCCTGCCGCCTGTGTAATATACTTTATAAATCTCTTGCACTCGTTAGTGTAACAAGAATAGCTAGGAATAGCAGAGCTGTTCTGTCAATCACTGCTATAGACCTGCCCACAGCTTGAACAGTATGTGTGACTCTAAAGCTGGCTTTGGCTGTGAAACTGCATGATGAGAAAACTCCTTTCAGCACTGTTTTAATGTCTAAGGTTTTTTTTTTATTTTTATTCAAATTCACTGATGTAGCAAAACAATGGTCTTATTGAGCTTATGTGGATCTGGAGGCCATCGTAGCCAACAGGCTTAAAATACATTTCAGGACTTTAGATAAGTTAACTTTTTAGTGTTTGATAAAAAGACAACCTACTTGTAAACTTTTATCTTCATTTGCAACCTGGCTTTTTTTTTTTTTTTGCAGGAGATACCATTCATTTTGACCTGCCCCAAGAGAGCAGTACATAACATTAGAGGTGTTGTCCCACCGAGGACATTTATCATAGGATAGATGATAAAGCTCTGATCGCTGGCGACCACACCAGCGACCAGGGACGTCGCTAGGCAGTTTTATCTGGGGCACAGATCGTCGGGTTCCAGGCCGCTGCTTTGGACCTGGAGCGCCGACGATCTATTCAACTGTATCTGCGTCCAACCTCCAATACTCCACACGTGATACTCCAGTTCCCTGGAGTGTAACCCTGTACATTCAGATTCATTCACAACAATTGTAGTTTTAAACATGCTCTAAAATATATCATGTTATACAGGCCTACCAAGATCCCTAATTATACCCCCTTCTGCAGACACACACATTCCTGACACCCCATGCACTCATAGGCACTTATCTACATATAGATGTACTGTATGAGTGGCAGGTTCACCCACATTTATGTGTACTACCCCATATTTTTGGACCTAGTCTAAACTAAGCACTTCTCACCTTTTGTCTCACCCCAATTCCCTCATAGATTGTAAGTTCTTGGGAGCAGGGTCCTCACACCTCTTGTTTGATAGCTTTGTTACAATGTAATGTTTGGTTTTGTCTGTACTTATAGGCTATGTTCACACGACTTAAAATAGGACGTATCTCGCCCTGTATTTAGCGCAGTACGGCACGAAATACGGGACGAGATACGTCCCAGTCAGTACGGTAATCCACAGTTCTCATAGAGAACTATGGATTACATCTCCTCTCCCTGCTCATGCAATATACCGAGTGGGGAGAGAAGTGACAATAAGTGTCAATTATTCACGGCGTATATGTGAAATACGTCCCGCAATTATTGCCGTGTGAGCATAGCCTTACTCTCTGCATGGTAAAAAGCTGCGGAATATGTTGGCGCTACATTCAAAAGGGGTTCACATACATAACATAAGACCAAACACAGTACCATGATAACACTGAAGAGCTAAATGACGATTACGGCGACTTGGCACATTTCCGCAGCTTGCACTGGAGGAACTGATTAAAATGTCACTTTTTCCCAAGCATTTCTTTGCTGCAATGCCAAAAATGCCGCGCCACCCTGTGTGTACGCACCCTTAAAGTATGTTCACACGGCATAAATGCGGCGTGTACTGTACGCGCCGCATTTATGCCGTGTGTTTTTGGAGTTGCGCTGATTAGCGCGTATACCTAAAGCACGAGGGTCTGGCCCCATTGACATGTATTGTTAGTGGCGCGTAATTGCCGCAAACAATTGACATGTCACTTATCTCCCCGCACGTGCAATACAATCGTATTGCACGACGCGTAATACATAGCTTTCTATGAGGGCTATGGATTACCGTAACTGTGGCGTGCAATACGCAGCGCACCAAAATAAGCCGTGTGAACGGCCCCTTACTTATGCAGCAGCATGGCCTGTAGGGCACGTCCCAGCGAGTACATGCCACAAGGTGTCTGCTCTCTTTACACAAACACAGTCCATTATTGCTCC
Source organism: Phyllomedusa bahiana (assembly GCA_025379985.1). Taxonomy (NCBI): domain Eukaryota; kingdom Metazoa; phylum Chordata; class Amphibia; order Anura; family Hylidae; genus Phyllomedusa; species Phyllomedusa bahiana. Next base: position 173,445 of record JAODAL010000135.1, on the reverse strand, counting down.
ATTCTAGATAGGAATGAACAAAGTTCTGTGCTCCTGACATTTTGTAATCAGACTCTTAGCTGGGAAAGATTAAAAGGGGTTGGGCTGCTGATTTGGTCTGGTTAATGTTACACACACCAGATAAGATAGCCGATACAAATGTCCCTGAATTCTAGCTTCTTATCACTTGTGGCTCATTAATACTTAATAGTTGTTGGATTTAATAACCCGGCGTATTCGGAGATAAGTCTCTCCTCAATGTGGAATAGTCATCTCACCAGGTACCAGCTTGGATTGCGTTGACACCTCTGCAGACACGCGCTCTATATAACAGGTAGGTGGATGGTATTGCTGTTTACTGTTTTGGGGGTGTCCGAAGACATTGCATGGTCACTGCTTGCTGGTGTATAGGACTCTGCTGGAGAAGGTTGTCCTTACAGCCTATGGATACCATATCTTAGTGTTTGTAGATGTCGGCTTTGTGTCTCTTTACCAAGACAGAGCCGTTTGTGTCTGAGGTTTGTACTGTGTTGAGATGTGCCATGTCCTGCTATAAAGCCGTGATATCTTTGTAAGAAGTTGTTTACCCTGCAGAATGGTGTTAAAGTTTACTGCATTAACAGCTTGTAAAAGTGAAAGATTACAGACAAATCAGTTCTCAGATAATGTCCCTGGTATTGAAGGTGAATGTGTTATAACTCATTGCTCTGCTGCTCAAAGACGCCATGGCTGTTCCTGTATACCAATAGCCAGTTGGTATTGTTATAGCGCAGGTTCTTCTCTCCTGCTTAAACCATTGTTAAAGCCTTCTAGAATTAGCGGCCAAATATTCATATGCTTCAGATCAGGTTGACTGAGGATCCTTTAGGGTTTAGTCCAATTACTTTTATTTATTTTAAAGCGCCATTCATTCCAGGGCATTGTACATTGAAAAGGGCTTCACATACATAGCATAAGACCAAACACAGTACCATAATAGCACTAAAGAGCTAACCACTATAATGGTAGTAGAGAGGACCCTGCCCACGATCTAGAAGACGCAGCCACCACATGCGGACGAAACCACGAGGATGTGCAGTGGCTTCATGATTTTGCTGATAATGCTACAGGTATACTGGCAAGACCAGTATTTGGAAAGGATAAGATTGCACACCATGTATTAAAGAAAGCTAGTGGTGGTGAGTGGAAAGACCTTAAAGGGGTTTTCTCATCACAATAATTAGCTTTAAAGATGTAAGCAAAGGTAAATAAAGACTGTCATCAAATACACTGCTGTTCTGATTTTGTTTGGTTTTGAAGATAGAGAAGATTTTATTTCCTTCTTGTGTAAACAAGCTTCTCTAGGTTACTGACCCTCTCTCTCTACTCTCATTGCTTCAGCTGTCCTGTTATCTCCAGCACAGAAACTTGTTTATCTATGTTAATGACCAGGTTTAATCCCTTAGATCTCCTGTAGCCTTGTGCACTACAGTTTACAAACCATCTGCATTCATGTCACTATAACAGGGTCAGATAGGAATAGCAGAACCGATCTACCAGTCATTGCTGTAGACCCACCCACAGCCTGGCCATGAAGTTGGAGCCTGAAGCATGGTGAGACGACCCCTTTAAGTGAGGCTTCGATAATAACAATGAAGTATCCACGTCACACAAAATGGAGTAGTAGTGACATTTTTTTAAAATTTTTATTAGAAGAAAACACAGTGTAGTTTATACCACAATCAGACAAACATACAAATTCAGGTATAGAAACAATTAGCATGTCCATTGATCAGTGTTTAGCATGAATATGGCTAGTCCGCATATAGCATGACATTATAGTAGTGAAATACATACACTACATGCTCAATTTATTTCACTACTATCATCTCATGCTATATGTTGACTAACCACATTCATGCTGTTCGTAATCAATGGACATTCTAATTATTCTTATATTTGATTTCTTTCTTCTTCTGATTTTGGTATAACCTAAACTGTGTTTTCTACTAATAAAAATACTCTCTATTTTCTGCCCAATTTTTTTTTTTTAACATAATTTTTTATTGAATTTTACAATAACAAAAACATATATAATAACGGCTGTTGAATAGATGAGATCCCGTTTGATACACAAAGACATTATATAAGGCACCATTAGTACAAATAGAAAAGTAGAGACAGTACAGAGTAGCAATAATTAAATTCTTTGTTTTCTACCCTATTTTAATGTGAGATAGATATAGGTTATTGCTGACATTGTCAAGAAAAGGTTGCCATTGGTCATTGCATGTGGACATGTTCTCACCGGCATGTCTTAGCTGCAACCTGAGACTGTACCCTCAGGCAAAGTCTATGCTGAGACTTTACTTCTTACACACATCATTGCTGGATCGTCAGGGTATGTTCATATGGGTTGGGTCCTCTGCAGGTTTTCCGCAGCAGAATTGCAGAGTAAAGCCCAAATTAGTGCAGATTATATTCCGCAGACCCACTGGGGGCTTTTCTATATGAATTAATGCAAAAAACCTGTGTTGTGGACTTGTGCTGGCACTTAAGGGCTTGTTCACACGGCGTTTCCACTCTGTGTTAACTATGCTTTTTAGATCCGTCTCTGGGACCGACAGGACAGACCCCAAGACAGATCTAAACAGTTAGCAGTGAGGTTATCACTGCGGGCTATGATGAAGATGCAACGGCGTTTACATGAGAGATCGCCGCTGCGTGTTCTCCTCCTGCCTGTCGGCCCCCCGTCTTTGAAAGAATTGACATGCAATTCTTTGATCGGGTCCATAAAGTGGACCTGACCGGTAGGAGGGAACACATAGCAGCGATCTCTCATGTGAACGCCGCTGCGTGTTCCTCATAGCCCGCAGTGATAACCTCACTGCTAATTGTTTAGATCTGTCTTGGGGTCCGTCCTGTCGGTCCCAGAGACGGATCTAAAAAGCGTAGTTAACACGGAGTGAAAATGCCGTGTGAACAAGCCCTAATAGAAGTGAGTACAGTGACCATGCAGCTTGTAGCTGAGCCATAATAACTGCTAATTGCTTTGTGGCTGCAGTATTTTCTGTGTTTTTAGCTTACAAGTACAGGTGTTACAGTCCAGTTGAGGTTACCGTGGCTCAGCCACAATGTGTGAGGGCACCAGGACTTCAAGTGGTTCGGCCACTAGATGAGAAGACCAAGACCACCAATGGCTATTTGAGTTTTTCACTAAAACAGTGATGTCACTGGCACCCGTGCAGCCATTGGTGGCCGCAGGTCTCATCTGCATGCAGCTGCCTGACCATAGGACCTAGTGCACAGACACATCCAGCAGCTTACAGGCCAAAATAGATATCCTTAAAAAGGGAGCCTATTTCCATCACGGAAAGTAATATGTTTAAAACCCAAATGTTATTTTATCTTGTCAGGTCTCTGTGTCTAATCTGACTCGTTTTGAACTTGTAGACATTTAGACATGATGGATCTTCAACTAAGAGCTCTAAAAGCTGGAAATGTGACTATTTCATCTTATTAAAATGTTTAGCACTGTCAGACCTTTATCACTAGTTACAGTTCATGCTTTTAGAGCTCTTAGTTGAAGAGCCATCATGTCTAAAAGTTCAAAACGCGTCAGATACAGAGACCTGACTGGCTATACTTTTTGACAAGATGAAATAAAGATAAAATAAAGTATGAGCTTTAAACCTAGGTCTTGTGATGGAAAAACACTCCTTTCTTGAGCACATAGCATGTTTAAATAACCCATAGGACATTATCATGTGCCCTGTTATCAAGGACTTGTCCATTGGAACCAGTGAGTGGCTAACTGTAGCTGTGGAGCAGGTATCTAAATAAACTTATATATCAGTTGTCCTTTTTATCCTCAGTTGGGATGTGTAATGCAGAAATTACGATCCAGGTCTTTTGTACATCAGTTGTAAGGATTTTCATAGAAGAAGCACCTGTATTTGTTGGCACCTGGGCCATTAGTACATTTGTGCTAATATTCTGTCTTGAATAATTTTAAAGGGGTTGTCTCGCTACAATGATTGCGTTTTATGTTAAAGATCTTGCAAAAACAAGTCACTTTGCAATATATGTCCACTAACCGTGTCCTCCCTATTCCTAGATATCCCCTCTTGTATGGGCTGCATCAGCTCCTCAGGTCACTATAGCTACAGACCTGTTTGATCTCTCATGATAGGCTGAATTCAAAATGAAACCAAAAAAACAGGACTGAGGTAAGATGAATCAATGTAGTGAGACAACCCCTTTAATACCTCCATATAAGTATCTCTATGCTGCAATATGGATGTGCTGGAAACGGTTTACCCAGTCACTCCTATCTGTGACAGAACATCAGAACATGGTGGCTCAGCGGCTAGCACTGTTTCCTTGTAGCGCTTGGGTCTTGGGTTCAAATCCAACCAAGGACAATATCTACATGGAGTTTGTATGTTCTACCTCTGTTTATGTGGTTTTCCCCCAAACCCCTCCTCAGCCGCCCCCCCCCCAAAAAAAATACAAATACCGTATAAACTCGAGTATAAGCCGAGGCACCTACTTTTGCCACAAAAACCGGGAAAACTTATTGACTCGAGTATAAGCCGAGGGTGGAAAATGCAGCGGCTACTGGTGAATTTTAAAAATAAAAATAGATACCAATAAAATTACATAGGCAGTTTAATGCCCCCCATAGGCTGTTATAGGCAGTTTAATGTCCCACATAGGCTGGTATAGGCAGTTTAATGACCCCTATAGGCAGGTTATAGGCATGTATAGGCAGTTTAATGTCCCCATAGGCAGGTTATAGGCAGGTATAGGTCGTTATTACGCAGGTATAGGCAGCTTATATGTCCCCATAGAGGCTACAGGCAGGTAATTGCCCCCAATAGGCAGGTATTAGGTCCCCCTAGGGATGGCTAGCAGTATAGTCGGCTATAGGTTAGGTGTATAGGCAGGTATAGGTCATTATAGGCAGGTATGTGTCCCCCTAGGCAGGCTATAGGCATGTATAAGTTCCCCTAGGTAGGTTATAGGCAGGTATAGGTCCCCCTATGCAGGCTATAGGCAGGTATAAGTCCCCCTAGGTAGGTTAAAGCCAGGTATAGGTAGGTTACAGCCAGGTATAGGTAGGTTACAGCCAGGTATAGGTAGGTTACAGCCAGGAGTAGGTCCCCCTAGGGCAGATATAGGTCCACTAGCAGATATAGGCAGGGTATAGGCACGTTTTTAAAACAAAAAAACCCACTTACCTAACTCTCCGCTGCTCCGTCTCCCTCGCAGCTCCGCCTCCTCGCTGTCCGGCCTCCCGCGCGCTCTCTCAGTCTTCTCGACACAGGCGGGTGATGACATCAGGCCGTGCACGCAGCGTGATGACACACGCTGCCTGTGCCGGAAACTCTGGACAGCCGCGAGTCTGCGACCGCGCGGAGTCCACTGCGGAGCCTGGAGCGCTCGCTCTCTGCTCCGCAGTGGTATCTCTTCACCTGCATGCGCTCCGGAGGAGTCGCACACAGGGGAGGAGATCACTGACAGTGCCCGGGCCACCGCAGGCTTCCCGGGGCACTGTGCTCGACTCGGTCCTTCAGTTATATGCGCTCCCGGAGGAGTCGCATATAACTGAAGTGTCCCTGCTGGTGCCCGGGCCATCGCAGCGCCCGAGTGCCAACAGGGACTCGAGTACAAGCCGAGGGGGGATTTTTCAGCACATTTTTTGTGCTGAAAAACTTGGCTTATACTCGAGTATATACGGTAGGTTAACCTGGAATTATGGGACAGGAACCAATATAACGAATGATTATCTCTGTACAGCGCTGTGGAATATAATATATAATATTATATATCAATTAATAAAATAAATAAAAAAAAGAATTAATCTAAACTAACTGTAGCTGTAGAACAAAAAACTTTGACATCTATGAGATGATCACCCTCCAATCTGCTCCAAAAGAGATGTTAACACCAGCCTTACCTGTATATACACTGCTTAGCATTGAACGCATCATATCATAAGTGTCTCCTAATTATTCCATAACTTGAAATCAGTGGCTTTAATGAGCCAGAACGCTAGAAAGTTAATATCAGAAATAAAAACGGACTAAATAGTTAGGTGTGTAAGATCTGATTTTGGTTCCAGCTAATGAAATATTCTCCAGGTCTGCTTTGGTTGCCCATAAATACAGTAAGTACCTTTTAGCCGCTCAGTAAAAATAAGCATTCTATGATCAGTGTCAGCCACACAGTGCTCTGTTCCAAGATGGAATTGAATTTTGTGCAGTAAAAAGCATTTGAGTAAAGAATAACAGATCTATCAGCAATGTACACTGCCAGGGCAGCAGTAAAGTCAGGCATTATTACTTTCTTATCATACAAGGATGTGTTTACAAGTTCACGGAGTTACAAGAGCATTGCATTAGAGCTCAGCGAGATAACGTATTTCATACAAAGGCTGCACACTATCCCATGCTAATCTGTGCTTTGAGTGGCTGGAGAGAGGCAGCCTCTTGTATTAAGGGTTAGAGAAGGACATTGAAGGTGACATCCCCAGTATACAGGCTTTTAGCCTATCCTGTAGATGCAGATAGTCTCAAACATAGGGCATAAAAGGGGGTGTCCTGTTTAGAAAACCATTCACCCTATTAGGGAATTCTGAGATAACAGAGGGGGGTCCTCTGTTGAGGATCCTCATCTCTTCACTAATGGTTTCAAAGAGAAGAGAATCTCTCACACTGGAAGACCTGTCTTGCGTCATACGGACAATTCTTTTATGTTAATGGTTATGGTGTAATGCTTCATTTCCCCTGTGGTAGCGCTGCAGGGAAACTGAACAGTTATTGAAAAGCTTTCCCACAGGTTACAGCTGATCGCAGGGGGATATTTGTGTTAAGCCTAGTATTAAAGGGGTATTCCCATCGCAGCAAGTGCTGCTGGAAGGGACAATTACTGTAAAGTAAGCATGTTATTAAAATATGTATGCTTTACCAAATACAGGCCTTTTTTGCTCATTCAACTTGCTCTCTTGTCTCTTTGGTTAGTAATTCTGCTTTTTTGAACTGTAGTGTAATTATTTCTGAAAAAACACATTCATAAGTTCTTACATCTGGTACCACAGTCCTGGGGAGATTTTCTAAAGAAAAAACAGATATGTACGATACATTTTAGCAAGTTTCTACACCAAGCTTAAAGGGGGGCTCTCACCATGCTTTTTTTTATAGAGCCTGCTCTTCACAGCCAGCTTAACCACTTCCTGATGGAGGCTTTTATTTTGACGTTCGTTTTTCCCTCCCCGCCTTTCCAGAGCCATAACTTTTTTTATTTGTCCACCGGCATAGACAGGTGAGGGCTTTTATTTTGCGGGACAAGATGTACTTTCTAATGGTGTCATTCATCGTATCCTAGAATATACTGGGAAACCGCAAAAAATGTCTAAGTAGGGCAAAATGTGAAAAAAAAAAAACGTACTTGTGATATGTTTGGGGGAGTTTTGTTCATTACAGCGTTCACTCTTCAGTAAAAGTGATGTGTTATCTGTATTCTACAGGTTGATACGCATCCACCAATAACAAAGATGTATGGTTTTCGTTATGTTTTGGTACTGTAAAAAATTTCACACATTTAAAATTTTTCTAATTTTTACTGCTGCATCGTTTTCTGCGACCAATAACGTTTTTGTGAGTGTAACTTATGTGTAACTTTATAATTTTATTTTTTTTTATTTGTAAAATGGCAAAAGGGGTGTGAACCAATAAACATGGCGGCTTTCACAGAGCTTCCAGTTAGCTGCCATGTTAACCGATCGGAACCCCGCAATTTTGCCGCTGAGGTCCCGATTGAAGCATGAACTGTGTGCGCACCGTTCTCATATTTAGACCAGATCTCAAATCGGCCTCACTGTTGGATAACTTACAACTCATATTCCTGTTTATATTTTAAAAGCAATGCAAAACATGGTTTGAGAGTTGCTAGTTATCCCACAGCAAGGCTGAGGCCCGTGCATGTTTGCGGATCTCATGATTTAGACACTGTGGCCATGTTTTCCGCAGTATCTTAAGGGTTAAACAACCGGTGGGTGTTAGCTGCAATTAGCAGCTAACACCTGCTGGCTGGTTAGCGGAATCGCAGCACTACAAAGCCCCTTACCGGAATTAGGACGTACTCATACGTCCAATGTCGGTTATGTGTTAAAGGGATTGTCTTACTACAAGGATTGCTTTTTACGTTTAAGTTCTTGCAAAAACAAGTCACTTTGCAATATGTGTCCATTAGCAGTATCCAAGCTATTCCTAGATATTCCTTTTTGTATGGGCTGCATCAGCTCCTCAGGTTGCTATAGCTACATACCTGTTCAATCTCTCCTGATAGGCTGCCAGCGCTGGTTACTATAGCTACAGACTTGGTGTCCTCAGCAGCTCCTCACTTCAGACCAGCAGAAGCCAGTAAACCAAGTAAACACTCCCCTAAATTAAAACATGAAACAGAGAAAACAGGACTGAGGTAAGAGGAATCAATGTAGTGAGACAACCCTTTTAAGGCTCATACTTCCTGGTCAGGCTGTGGGTTGTTTCTACAGCAGTGACTATTCCTAGCTGAGCTTGTTAGAGGGTGGTGAAGCGGTGTGAACGGAAGGGTATAAGGCCTCAGAGCTCTATAATGTTTATCAGTAAGAACGATACACCCCTTTGTTGCTGATAAGACACAGAGTGACCTCGCTATCCTGGACAGTACTCTATATCAGAGAGGTGTCCAGTAACTTAGAGCAGTTTGTGTGCACAAGCAGGAGATAAAAACTGCTTTAGCTCTGAAAGGAAGCCACATCAGAACAGCAATGTATTTGGTAATAGTCTTTATTTTCCCTTTACCTTCATGTTTAAAGCTAATCCTTGAAATGGAAATACCCTTTAATAGACCCTTTAGGACCAATACTTGTCTTGTACTAAGACCTACACGCTTTATTTTGCTGTGGGATGTGACAGTTTTACAGTTTATTTCCAGCGCTAATATTAGCTCATAATCTCACTAAATAGCATTGTTGTTTCAGACCTTTGACCAGTTGCTGTTCTATTTGCAGCTGAATATAGTGAGGAGGATGTTAGGCTGACTGATGACTAACGTTTATTGCATTCTTTAAAACTTTATTGCTCTGACATTGTAAACATTACCAGTAATGTTTATCTTTTTCTAAGCCTCTTCAATTGCTGAAACAAACCCAACCAGGAGCAAACAGAGCTCCACACGTTAAAGGTTTGTCCAGGTTGTAGGGAAATTCAAAAACATACAAGTGCAGGGCAATAAAAGAAACCCGTATACAGACAGTCCCCGGCTTACACCGTTCCGACTTACATCTGTCCCCTAGTTACAAACGGAGACTTATGGGGCATGCTGGCTCTTGTAGTTCCATGTTCCACAGCAGATAGTAGCTGTAGAACGACAAGTTCCAGCATGCCATAGCAGCACATGAGGTGAAATCTTCTTAAAAGGGACACAGACAGCAAAACAAATGTAAAAACCCTTCCCTGCACTATCCAAAACTTTAAAAAAAAAAAACTTTTGTGCTGGAGTTACATTTAATAAATATACCTGTTCCGACTTACATACAAATTCAACTTAAGAACAAACCTACAGTCCCTATCCCGTTCGTAACACGGGGACTGCCTGTACTCTCCTTCCTCCACTTCTCCATTCCAGCGCTGGCTCTCACCACTCTTCTGTTTCTCTTCAGTCTCTTCCACATGGGACGTTAACGCAGTCACGTGGCTCTGCTTACATCACCGCTCTTAGCTGTTCATATCTGATTGTTGAGATAAGGGAACCTTCTTTCATCCGAATGAATTGGATAAGGTATATGACCTTTGGTGGCGCTCAAGCAGTAGGTATACAAACCGAAATATAAGTAAAGTTTTTAGCTGAAGCTGACAAAATAGGAACCGGGAGACGTCCCAAATAAATTGTTAGTTTTATTTTCAGCAAGTAACAGTCCTTAAAAGACATAATATATAAAGCATAAAAGAAATGAGAACAACGGTACTACGTGTTTCGCACGGGTTCTTGCCGTGCTTTCTCAGGTGCAGTGAGCTAAGGGAAGACACATGTGACCACTACAGTCAATCAGAGATGAATCTAAACAGAAGACTAGGGAGAGCCAGTGCTGGAATGGAGAAGAGGAGGACGGTGAATATAGCCTTTATTATTTTATTGACCTGCATATTAAAAACGCATCACAGAACAAATGGGAAGAATGGAGGCTTACTTAGGAAGGTCAGAAACCAGTTCCCAATAGGATTCAGCCACAATGCCATAATGTTCCACAGGTGTAAAGTACAAAGAAGCATAAAATGAGGGGAGCGACGACCTTAACACCAAAGCTGCACAAAAATCAAAATGTTTATATAGGGTGTCAGTCATACAGTTATGTATATGGCACCGTGCTGGCATAACAGCCTATTGATGACATCACTACTATTCGATTGGGACGACTGATGCGCTGTCTTATTATTCAATTTTCCTATGAGCTAGATAACCCTTTTAAGACGCCATTACCATATTTGCAGCCGTCTCTCATCAGAATGGCCAAATTATTTCCGGTAGGCAAATGCACAAAGATACCCACAAATAGTTTAATTGCAATGTCTGATGAGACTGAGGATGCCTAGGCTAGGGCTACACAGCATTGGACAAAGTACTCTCCGAAAGCCAAATCCTAAACATGGTCAAAAAAGCTGCTGAAAAACATAAGTTTTTTTGGTGCGTGTTATGTTTTTTGCCGCTTTATTTATTTATTTTTTTTGCAGAAATGCACAGCATCATATTTGCTGTGGATTTCTGCAAAAAAATGTCCGGCGCTTTACATAAACTCAAATAGTAAATTTTCTTCTAAACTCTGTAGTTTTTCGCAACATGTTTAAAAAAATGACCAGCAGCAAGAACAAACTGAAAAACAATTCTGTAGAGACTACAGAACGTTTTTACTATTAGGCTATGTCTACACTGCAACAGACAAAAAACGGCCCAAAAGCGGCCGCTTTTTCTCTGATGCAGGACCGTGGTTTTTGTCACGCTTTGTGACAAAAGCCGCGGTCGCTTCTCATTTTCCTGACGTCCCACATACAATAGTATTGTATGGGAAGACAGCAAGAAAACAAGAAGTGCCGGTGTATTATACAACATGTTGTATAATACGCTGCTGCCGGAAGACGGGCAGAGAAAAGACGAGCTGTGCAGACAGCAGTTCGACTTCTCTATTGCCGGCTATGGGGCCATACTAACGATCGTATCTGCGGCGCTTTTAAAAAACGAAAAGTGCTGCAGATACGATCGTTTTCTTATGCAGTGTGGACATAGCCTTAAAGTCTATAGGACCTGTTTTCAGAAAACAAAAAACGCTGAAAAAACTGCCCTTTTTGTGTGCAGTGGAGACAGCCTAACATTTCATTTTTTTGGATCACAGTGTATGCTTTTTTTGTACAGATTGACTAGTTTCTCTGAAACATGTTAATGCTTGTTCTAAAATAGATAGAGAGAGAAAGAGATCTCCTTCAAGGTACTACAGTGTGGGGCTTATTTGGTTCTTCCATAGATATACCCTCTAAATATTTGACTAAACCTCTGAACTCATTCATGTTCATTTAGCTATAGTGCCATACACCACCTAAATTACAGTGCCATTAACCACATAAGCACGGCCACTTCTCTGTTTAGAACTGGGAGTTTTAGGGGCTTGTTTGGAAGGTATGCCATCAATGTCTGTGGTGGCAAAACCCCTTTAAGGGGCCGTTTACACAACACAGAGCTTATATCGGTCGGATTATCTGACCGGTATTCGCACTGTTTTGGGGCCGTGTACACGGCCGCAGGGAGACGGCTTTTCTCCGTTATTTGCGCAGGAAAGCCCTCCCCCTTCTCATAAACCTGGTCATGTCGGGCGGAAGAATGAGCTTGTTCACTGTTTTTCGGACCGCCGGTGGGAACTGCGGCACGGATTTTCCATAGAGGTCCGTGATAAAGTTTGACGGCCGGTTTACAGCTGGATTTCAAAACCGAAAACCGGCTGAAAAATCGGCTGAAAAACCTGCCGTGGGGACAAGTCCTAAGAAGCCCTTCTGGCAGCAGAAGCCATTTTTCTTCAGTATGACTTCCTATTCCCGACACAATCTCTTTTACAAGGTTGGCACAGGAAGTATAGTCTGACAGAAGAACACAACAAGGATGATAAATTTAGCATTGTTGCCAATAACAATAGAACAATCTAGGTCCTAATAACTCCTAAATTAAAGCACTTAGTAGGAGAGTTTAGACAAAATTATGATTTTACCCAACTGATTGTAATGATTGACTTTCAGGCATTGGCAGTATAAGGGTTTTGAGTATGACCTTTCAAATGGTACTCAGGGACTTAGGCTAGGTCTACATGTCATTGGACAAAAAACTCACTGAAAATCAAATCTTAAAAACGTTCATAAAGCTGAGTTTTTCGTCCAGTGCATGTCAAAAGCTGCTGAAGAAGCATCAATTTTTGGGCGTTTTTTTTTTTCCCCCCAGAAATGTAAAGAATTATGCAATGGATTTATGCATAAAACACGGCAAAAAATGTCCAGCTCTTTACATAGAATTTACTAGTAAATTTTCTGCCCTGTTCAATTGTTTATTGCAACATTTCAAAAAACGACCAACAGCAAAAACAAGCAGAAAAAAACATTCTATGGAGACAACAGGATGTTTTTACTGTTTTCAGTCGTATTTTCAGTGTTTTTAGAAAACGAAAAAAGCTGATAAAACGATCATTTTTGTGTGCAGTGCAGACATAGCTTTAGAATAAATTGGTGCATATACTTTGTGAGTCCCTTAAAAGGAATCTATCACCAATATATTTTTTTACTAATTAAAATTAGATACTAATACACATTTTTTTTTCTTCTTAGCTGTTTTAATTTAATGATTGTATTTTTTTATTTCTGTTTTCTGTAAATGATTTTTGGGGCAGCCATCTTTCCTGAGCTGCTTGAACAGTATTTAGATGCTTTACAGCAGCTTCATGGATATAGGAGCCTGTGAACAGGAGCAGACCCATTGACTTCTATAGAAGATTTTTCTAGGCATGTTCTGTAACCTGGGAAGAAGTCAGTCAGGGAGGAGGAGAGGATGAGCTGTAACTATCTCCTATTGTGACTGGTGAATCCTGTGTTATCTATATACATTGGTGTCACCTTTCAGTGTAACCCTGCCTGTGCTGATAATGAAGAGACTGCTGAAAATTTTTCTCTACAGAACAGGAAGTGTCAGACAATTAGGTCTAGTGACCAAAGAGAAAACTGTAGGATTTCAGGATTTTTAAAAAAAAAAAAAAAAATGATAGTGATATTGAAAATTAAAAAAATATATATAACCATTCTTAAAAAAAGTTTTAACATAAAACATGAGTTAAACAATAGGTCCTTTTTGATGACATATTCACATATTCCCTTTAAGCCTTGCGTATGGTCATGTGAAACTTGTGGCTCCCTGTGAGGCACTTCCAATAGACAGCTATGTCATACAGTTTACTCCACTAGTTCTGCTTTTTCCAGAGGGTCTCTGTCTTGAAACCTGGTTCCTGTTAAGGTACAGCAGCATGTTAAATGTCCCCTTATACTGCCATTATTGTGCAATCAGACTTCTCCCCATCAGTCATTTCCATTTTACTCATCAGAGGAAAATGGCAATTAGCTGAGTATTAATATCACTGCACACTAAGTCTGGATGTGGTAAGCCCCCCACATTTACTCACAATCTGAAAAGATCCCTGGAATGCTTATACCCCACAAGTTCACCCCCACCCCCCCAAAGATACTATATTGTTGTAATATTAAAATCCAGCCAGAGATTCCTTGCACCTGCTTTTTAGATTAAGGTTCATGTGTTGGATTTTCATCATGTTAGCATTGTTGTCTTGGAGCGCTGGGGTCCTGAGTTCAAATCTTACCATGGACAACATCTGTAAGGAGTCTGTATGTTCTCCCTGTGTTTCCACAAGTTTTCTGCAGGTACTCTGGTTTCCCCCACTCTCCAAACATGCAGATAGGGGAATCTGGAATTTAGAATGTGAACCCTAGTGGGAACAAGGAGCAACGTGAATAATGACAATCTCTGTTCAGTCCTATATAACTGAGTAAAGTAAATAATAAAATACAGACATATTCCACACTATAAATTAATTTCAGTTGGAAACCATATGCGGATTTGAGATCTGTCACCAGTAAAAAAATAAAAAAAAAGTGTTGTGTCACTTTACCCCATGGAATAAGGATAATCTATGTCCAAAACTGCAGCAGTATCTGGCACATTCAAAGTAATAATCTACGGCAGAAATCGAGTGCTATCGCTATTCTGCCGCAGATCTGCAATTGATTTTTCAAATGGAAAAATCCATTGTGTACACAGAGCCAAAGGGCATGTTTACACAGCGTTGTTTTCATGCGTATTTGTAAGATGCATGAAAATCTTACCTATTATCCCATTGTTGTCACTGGAAATATGTGCTACAGTTCACATTGTGAACTATGGCACATATCTTTTTCTAGGAAGTATTTCAGGTTTTTTTTTTTTTTTCTGTAAAAAGACACTTTTTTTCTGGGAGAATGGGGCTAATCCACATCTATCTGTATCAATAACCTGATACAAACCTTTTTTTCTTTTGAATAAAAGTGAAATACATGGTAGAAGTACTAGGTTATGCCTCAGATTTCTGCTGAGCATTTCAGTAACAAATATTAGCAGTGTGAACATGTCCTTAAAAAGAACCTGTCACACAGGTTATGTCCCCCTTGCTGAGGGCAGAACAAGCTAGTGTCAGACATGTTGTTCCCAGCGCTGTGTCCCTTAGGCCTCGTTCACACGGCGGGTTTGGCCACGGGTCCAGCCGCGGCCAAACCTCGTCCTAACATCGCCGCAAACTCGCGTCTCCCGACGCAGATGTGCGGCGCGGGCGCTGGGCGTGGCGCAAGTGGGGCGTAGTTTTGGGCGCGGCTTGCGGCGAGGGTTTGCCCTCATGCAAATTAGAAGGCAGGGGGACAACTGCGCCGCCAGCCGTGCACCAACCGTGGCGACGCCCGCGGCAACACTGCGCAGCCGCTGCGCTGAGGACTCCCTGTCAAGAATTGACAGGAGAGTTTTCAAACACGCGCGGCAAGGCCGCGGCCCCAAACCCGCAGCGTGTGAATATTAACTCGGTTTTAATAAACTGGGTGTAATTTGGACGTGGTTTTGGCTGCGGAAACCGCGTCGGAACCGCGGCCATAACCTCGTTCAAATCTGTCGTGTGAACATGCCCTTATTCTGTAAGATGCTGCAGTTTTCAGCCAGAAGAGTCATGAGAAGAGTCATTCAAAGAGTCAGTTGTTTTCAAACCCTGCCCACCTCAGGCTAGCTCCACCCACCTCAACTGATAAACCTATTACTTTGAATAGGTAGAAACATGTGAATAACTGTCAGTGGGCGGAGCTAGCCTTTGGTGGGCGGGGCTAACACCTACTCATGAATAAGATTTGAGGGGTAAATGCTCTAAAACTCCAGCATCTTACAGAATAAGGGACACAGTGCTGGGAACAGCAGGTCTGACACTAGCTTGTGCAGCCCTCAGGAAGGGGGTCATAACCTATGTGACCGGTCCCCTTTAACTGAGAACCTGTGACGTCTTCTGATATGCCTGTTGTAGTAAATCCTTATGTTCCCTGTGTAACACCAGTTCTGGAGCCTCTTCTCTTGTATCTCTGTGTTGTGCTGTTCCTCTGTTATTCCTCCTAGAAATGTGTCGCCGAATCTGTCAAATGGGTGTTCCCATTCCTGTTCTCAGAGGGGTGTGTCCCTGGACACACTGACTCTCAGCACTGATTGGTTAAAGTCAGACTATGCAGCGATACTTACCCGATTAGCAATACTCATTTGACAGATTCAGTAATACTTTTCTAGAAGTATTAACAGAGGAACAGCACAACACAGAGATATAAGAGAAGAGGCTCCAGAATTGGTGTTACACAGGGAACACAAGCGTTTACTAAAGCAGACATGTTAGGAGTGGAACTGTGGCTGTTCCTGTGGGCTTGTTTTAATCAATACCAGTGTTTTCCATTACATAACGATTCTGGCTCATCTTCTCTCAGGTTTCTATGTTGTGTGGTTCCTCTGTTTTTCCTACTAGAAACTATTTACCACTCTGTCAGAAGGATGGGGTGGTGGTTTTCCCTGCACAGTCTGACATTGTCAATCAGCGCTGACAGTCAGTGTGTGCAGGGACACATCTCTCTGAAAACTGGAATGGTAACGCCCATCTGACAGATTCAATAATACTCTTCTAGGAGGAATAACAGAGGAACAGCACAACACAGAGGTATAAAAGAAGATGCTCCAGAATTGGTGTTACACAGGGAACATAAGGATTTACTAAAAAGGACAGGTCAGGAGATGCCATGGGTCCTGTGTGCTTGTTTTAGTAAACACTGGCACAATTATGTTACATCATGAGTATCTTCTCTGTTGTGTGGTTTCTCTGTTATTCCCTCTAGTAATTCATTAGTAATCTGTCAAAGGGGTTTTCTAATCAGGTGTGTGCCTGCATAGTCTGACTTTGTCCAATCAGAGATGATAGAATCATTGTATGCAGGGACACACCCCTTGAAAACATAAATGGTAACACCCATCTGACTGATTCAGTAATACATTTCTAGGAGGAATAACAAGACAACAGTACAACACAGAATTAGGCTAGCGCTGCACAGCACGGATTTTCTATTGAGGGCCACACAACACAGGATTTTCTATTGAGGGCCACACAGCACAGTATTTTCTATTTAGGGCCACACAGCACAGGATTTTCTATTGAGGGCTACACAGCACAGGATTTTCTATTGAGGGCCACACAGCACAGGATTTTCTATTGAGGGCCACACAGCACAGGATTTTCTATTGAGCGCCACACAGCACAGGATTTTCTATTGATGGCCACACAGCACAGGATTTTCTATTGAGGGCCACACAGCACAGGATTTTCTATTGAGGGCCACACAGCACAGTATTTCTATTAGGGCCACACAGCACAGGATTTTCTATTGAGGGCTACACAGCACAGATTTTCTATTGAGGGCCACACAGCACAGGATTTTCTATTGATTGCCACACAGCACAGGATTTTCTATTGAGGCCACACAGCACAGAATTTTCTATTTAGGCCACACAGCACAGGATTTTCTATTGAGGGCCACACAGTACAGGATTTTCTATTGAGGGCCACACAGCACAGATTTTCTATTGAGGGCTACACAGCACAGATTTTCTATTGAGGGCTACACAGCACAGGATTTTCTATTGAGGGCTACACAGCACAGGATTTTCTATTTAGGGCTACACAGCACAGGATTTTCTATTGAGGGCCACACAGCACAGGATTTTCTAATTGAGGGGCCACACAGCACAGGATTTTCTATTGAGGGCCACACAGCACAGGATTTTCTATTGAGGGCCACACAGCACAGGATTTTCTATTGAGGGCCACACAGCACAGGATTTTCTATAGAGGGCCACACAGCACAGGATTTTCTATTGAGGGCCACACAGCACAGGATTTTCTATTGAGGCCACACAGCACAGGATTTTCTATTGAGGGCTACACAGCACAGTATTTTCTATTTAGGGCCACACAGCACAGGATTTTCTATTGAGGGCTACACAGCACAGGATTTTCTATTGAGGGCCACACAGCACAGGATTTTCTATTGAGGGCCACACAGCACAGGATTTTCTATTGAGGGCCACACAGCACAGTATTTTCTATTTAGGGCCACACAGCACAGGATTTTCTATTGAGGGCCACACAGCACAGGATTTTCTATTGAGGGCCACACAGCACAGAATTTTCTATTGAGGGCTACACAGCACAGGATTTTCTATTGAGGGCTACACAGCACAGGATTTTCTATTGAGGGCCACACAGAACAGGATTTTCTATTGAGTGCAACACAGCACAGGATTTTCTATTTAGGGCTACACAGCACAGGATTTTCTATTGAGGGCCACACAGCACAGGATTTTCTATTGAGAGCTACACAGCACAGGATTTTGGTGTTTTTTTTCAGTGGATTCAGTATTTTGAATCTGCTGAAAAACCAACCATAACCTTGTGCTGTGTAGCCCTCAATAGAAAACCTTGTGCTGTGTAGCCCTAAATAGAAAATCCTGTGCTGTGTAGCCCTAAATAGAAAATCCTGTACTGTGTGGCCCTCAATAGAAAATCCTGTGCTGTGTGGCCCTCAATAGAAAATCCTGTGCTGTGTAACCCTCAATAAAAAATCCTGTGCTGTGTAACCCTCAATAGAAAATCCTGTGCTGTGTGGCCCTCAGTAGAAAATCCGTGCTGTGAAGCCCTCAATAGAAAATCCGTGCTGTAAGGCCCTCAATAGAAAATCCATCCTGTGCGGCCCTCAATAGAAAATCTGTGCTGTGAGGCCCTCAGTAGAAAATCCGTGCTGTGAGGCCCTCAATAGAAAATCCGTGCTGTGAGGCCCTCAGTAGAAAATCCTGTGCTGTGTAGCCCTCAATAGAAAATCCTGTGCTGTGTGGCCCTAAATAGAAAATCCTGTGCTGTGTAACCCTCAATAGAAAATCCGTGCTGTGTAACCCTCAATAGAAAATCCTGTGCTGTGTGGCCCTCAGTAGAAAATCCGTGCTGTGAAGCCCTCAATAGAAAATCCATCCTGTGCGGCCCTCAATAGAAAATCCATCCTGTGCGGCCCTCAATAGAAAATCCGTGCTGTGGTCTGCGCAACACGGATCTTTTACTGAGGGGAACCAAATACAAAAAACATCTAGTGGAAGATAGAACATGTTCTGTGGGAATGACATTGAAATCTTGCAGTCCTAATGTACTGGGCCACTGGGAATCCGAAATCCGATCGTAGTTTTCTGCACAAAAACCACACAAAAAACGGCGCTGCGGTCCAGTCCAGCAAAGTGAAAATGCGGTTGGGTTTTGGACAGCTTTTTTACTTTGCTGTGTGGACCTAGCCTTATAAGAGAAGATGCTCCAGAATTGTTATTTCACAGGGAGCACAAGGATTTGCTAAAATGGACATGTCAGGAGATGTCCTCTTTCAGAATGGTTTCCAGACCTTTCCCCTCCAATCTCCCCATTCTCCTAGCCTGAGATGTGTTATTCAGCTCTAATTGCTGAAGCCTCTCTGTGAGGCAAGCTTATCTGCTGCTGCTTCAGTGATTGTTTGGTTTAGATAAGGGCTGGAGAGCGATAAAAATGTGATAACGGTTTGCAGATAACCGCGCTTTTGAAACTGCCAACAGCTGATAGGGACAGCATTCCCTATGGAGTTACTCAAGTGGGCCGCAAATCCTGTGTTCTCACTGGTTTTTCCAGCTGCTGTTATGAAGACCGGTATTAATGTTACACTATGTCTCCACCGCACACATTTTTGTTTTCTGAAACTGCTGAAAAAATGACTAAAAACAGATCCCATAGACTTTTAGGGTATGTTCCCACGATGTATTGCGGCTCATACAGTACACGCCGCAATACATCGTGTGTTTTGGGAGCTTCACCAATACACGCGTACTCCCACGGCACGGGGGGGAGGGGGAGGGATGGAAGCACGCCGGCCCCATAGACATGCATTACTTGCGGCACGTATTTGCCACGAACAATTGACCTGTCACTTATCTCCCCGCACGTACAATACAATCGTATTGTACGCACAGAGAGACGAGGCATAACCCATAGTTCTCTATAAGAGCTATGGATTACTGTAATTTCAGTATTAGAGCACAAATACGCACGCCGAAAATACGCCGTGAGAACATACCCTAACAGTAATAACATTCTGCAGTCTCCACAGAACGTTGAAACATGTTACAAAAAAACCGGCAGAACAGGACAGAAAATGTACTATTGAAGTCTACGTACACTGCCGGACATTTTTCGGTGCGTTTGTTGCAGAAATTCACAATAATGTAATGCTGTGCATTTCTACAAGAAAAAAAAAGTGTCAAAAAACAGTCGTTTATTGAGCTGCTTTTGACATGCACTGAACAAAAAAAACTCAATTTCAGGAACGGTTTTAGGATTTGGTTTTTGTCCAATGTCGTGTAGATCTCGCCTTAGTCATGCATCATATCCATGTCGGTGACTTGTGTTCTGGTACCATGAATCCATATTATTCTTCCTATTTTCCATTAGCATGAGGAGTGGCTATTCTTCTATAAAATCCACTGAGGCATCCCGCTGAGGATTGTGCGTGCTCTGCTGCAGATAAAGGGTTAAGACCCCCTAGGATGAGGCAGCGCCTGTGACAGGACCCGCAGCTGGTGGATTCTAATCAGTGGCAGATGTGCAGCAGGATCCATCCTATCTCTGGCAACATTTACACAGAGATAAATAGGTCTTAATCATCTATAAATAACAGCGTGTCATGTCTAAGGATCACTAACCTTCTGTGCATCTCCCTCGAGAGCCAGGGCAAGACTTAATTATTGTATCCTAATGCAAAGGACCAAATAATCAGAGGTTTGACAGAAGAGAGGAGTCTCCCAGCCTGGCAATGCAGAGCATGTAGAGGTGCCTGTGTGATTAACCCCCTCCTCACCGCTAGATGTCTGAGCACCTCAGCAGATCCTTCACCGGGTTCCTCTCTTCTGCATTCTGGTGGTCACAAGCAATATGTAGGATACATATTTATGAGCTGTTTTTCATGGTGGTGCATTGGTGCCACACTGTGGGGAAAGTGTAGAACAATTCAGTAGGTGATGACTTTAAACATAATTGACACATTTACGCTAGGGCTCAATGATTAAAGAAAATGTGGTCCTAAGTTCTACACATCAAATAAAAAGTACATATTTAAGAGGATTTTCCCAATCATGCTGAGGGTTTTTGTTGAGAGTAGTAGCTAGAAATCAAGTTAGGAAGTATAGGTCTTATACATGGTGTAGAGAAGGCTTTTTACCTGTGGCTTATAATCAATGGGGTGTTCCCACCACAGAATTCTAGTAGGTCTGATAGCTGCAGGTGATAACCATAAAGCATAGACTTGCTTACCCGTCTCTTAGGCCTCATTCACACAGCTTATTCTGGGACGGATTGGAGCCGTACTGCGCGCCGCATTTGCGCTGCAGTACGGCTCCAATCCATCCCTGTCATTACGGTAATCCACAGTTCTCAGAGAGAACTATGGATTCCGTTGCTTCTCTGCGCTCGGCGAATCCGCCGCGGGGGGGAGAAAGTGACATGCACATTATTTACGGCGCGTACGCGCCGTGAATAATGCAATGTCTATGGGCCCGGCGGGCAGCTCCCCCGCCGCGGCCCCGTCCCGCCCCTTATTCACGCCGTAACTGCGGGCGAAATCCGCCCCGCAATTACGGCTTGAATAAGCCGTGTGAATACTGCTTAGAGTGTTCTCACAGGGCTTATTTTTACACGTAGTTGCAGGCGCATTTCGCTGCATATTGCATTTAAGGCTAGGTTCACACGGCTTAATTGCGGGACGTCATTACACCCCCCCAATTACGCCGTGTGGGCGGGAGCGTGGGAGGGAGCGGGGGGCCGGCACCTCGCCGGTCCATAGACATTCATTGCCAGCGGCGCATATACGCCGCTGGTAATTCACATGTCACTTATCTCCCCGCCCGGTGGATTCGCCAAGCAGGGAGAGGAGACGTAATCCATAATTCTCTATGAGAACTGTGCATTACCGTAATGACTGGGACGTATTCCAGCCGTAATTTGCGCACTCCGGCGTGGAATTACGGACTGAAATACGTCCAGTTTTAAGCCGTGTGAACATGGCCTTATACGCGGTGAAATGTGCGGCGCAATTACGGTAATTTATAGCTCATTGAGAGCTATGAATTACGCGTCGTCTCCCCAGACGTACAATACCATCGTATCATACGCCCGGGGAGAGAAGTGATATGTCAATTGCTGCTGACAATGCATGTGAATGGTGCCCCCCCCCCCCCTCCCCCTGTTCTTTGTAAGAACATACCTTTACATACCCTGTGCTTTCACACACAGTTGCGTTTTTGGTGCATTTTTGGATGCATTTTTTGTGCAGAAATGTACAGCATTAATTGCTGTGCCTTTCTGCACAAAAAACGCATCCGAAAAATGCATCAAAAACGCACTGTGTGAAAGCACCCTTAGGCTTGGTTCAGGCATGTCATCAGGAGACACCTGTAGCTTCCTCATGCACGGATCCTGCCATCGGCCCCCGACACAAATTCCTGTAAACTTTTAATAATCCAGCGTAGGTAGCATAAAAACAGGTTATTTTATTGAAAAAGTATTCACATGCAACATCTAAAATAGCGCCACATACTGATAACACGCTTACGCATTTCGAACCAGAACAGTTCTTGCGCAAGAACTGTTCTGGTTTGAAATGCGTAAGCGTATTCTCAGTATATGGCGCTATTTTAGATATTGCATGTGTATACTTTTTCCAACACGACACTCGGTTCTTGAAACTCCCATAGAACAGAATAGAGAGTCATACGGAGTATGCTATCGGTATGGCATCAAAGTCTGTGGCGGGAACACCCCTTTATAGAGGGCTGACTATGTTAGCCATCCGTATATTATGTAAGAAAATAATTATACACAGTATCCATAAACAGCAAATAGCTTTAGGAACAACAAAATTCTGAGATATCTCCAGTTATTTTTACTAGAGATACAAGACCTTCCCTTATTCCGACTGCCAGCATTGTCTTATTCTTTGGTACTGAACCAACATTTCACACAGAGTTAGGACTCTGATCATATGGCAACAGCCCAAAAGCAATATGTGAGCTGTGTCTGGATGTCAGAGTCAGGAACAAGACATAAGGGTTTCCCTTGAGGGAGGTCAGGAATGTAACTGGTGTCTGGGGTGACATCAGACTTCCAATCCTTCTGTCTGTGTCTAAAGCCGGGCTCAGCATCAAGGAGATGTGCTGACGTTGACGACGGAAATTTCTTATAGAGGAGAGCCTGAAGTACATCTTAGGTTTGTCTCGAGTCACATATGTATCTTATTAAAGTTAGACATTGTGTCCCATAAGCTGTGTGTGTACACATTCACAAAGTGTATTTTAGGTTTAAGATAAAGATAAAAGCATTGGTCGGTATATATGAATTCCACAGTTAATTTGAAGAGAACAAGGTCCTCTGGGGAGAAGGAAGGAGGGGGTCTCACTGAAAATGTGCTCTGTAGCTTTAGTTCAAAGCAAACTTTGTAAGATGCTACTTGGTATGCGTGAGCAGTTTGTGTTCTCCAGGCTTGCTCTATAACTCCTATATACTGTCCTGGTGCACAGATTCTGCAGAACTCAACTGAACATGTATCCACTAGAGCACAATTATAGCCCACATAGGGGTGCTAATATCATAACCATAGCCTCCTGTGCGCTGTCTGCCGTACTATAGTTCCTGTGCCGCCCTGTCAGCCGTAGCCTCCTGTGCCAGCCTGTCAGCCGTATATAGCCTCCGTGCCGCCTGTCAGCCGTAGCCTCTGTGCCGCTGCAGCCGTGAGCCTCTGTGGCCGCCTGTCAGCCGTAGCTCCTGTGCCGCCTGTCGCCGTAGCCTCCTGTTGCCGCATGTCCGCAGTAGCCTCCTGTGGCCGCCTGTCCACCTGTAGCCTCCTGTGCCGCCTGTCACCTGTTGCCTCTGTGCCGCCTGTGTCAGCAGTAGCCTCTTCGCCGCCTGTCAGCAGTAAGTTCTCCTGTGCCGCAGTCAGCAGTAGCCTCTTGTGCCGCCCTGTCAGCAGTAGCTCCTGCGCCGCATGTCAGCTGTTGCTCCTGTGCGCCTGTCAGCCGTAGCCTCCTGCGCCGCCTGTCAGCCGTAGCTCTTGTGCCGGACTGTTCAGCAGTAGCTCTTGTGCCGCCTGTCAAGCAGTGCCTCCTGCGCACGCCTGTCAGCAGTGTCTCTGTGCCCGACTGTCAGCAGTAGCTCTTGTGCCGCCTGGTCAGGCAGTAGCCTCCTGCGCCCGCCTGTAGCGAGGAGCCTCCTGTGCCGCCTGTCTGCGTTAGCCTCCTGTGCCGCCTGTCAGCCTAGCCTCCTGTGCGCCTGTCGCCGTGGCCTCCTGCGCCGCCTGTCAGCAGTAGCCTCCTGTGCCGCCTGTCACCTGTAGGTATTAACCTCTGTGCCACCTGTCAGCCGTAGCCTCCTGTGCCGCCTTTCAGCTGTATCCTCCTGTGCCGCTCAGTCAGCACGTAGCCTCCTGTGCGCCTGTCACCTGTAGCCCTCTTATGCGCCCTGTCAGCCGTAGCCTCTGTGCGCCTGTCACCTGTTGTCATGTGCCGCCCGGTCAGCGTGCCTCCTGTGCCGCCTTGTCAGGCCGTACCTCTGTGCCGCCTGTCAGCAGTAGCCTCCTGCGCCGCCTGTCAGCCGTAGCCTCCTGTGCCGCCTGTCAGCCGTAGCCTCCTGTGCCGCCTGTCAGCAGTAGCCTCCTGTGCCGCCTGTCAGCCGTAGCCTCCTGGGACGGCCTGTCTGCCGTAGCTCTCCTGTGACGCCTTGTCACTGTAGCCTCTGTGCCCGCCTGCTCAGCCGTAGCTCCTGTGCGCCTGTCAGCAGTAGCCTCCTGTGCCGCCTGTCAGCAGAAGCCTCATGTTCCGACTGTCAGCCCGTTGCCTCTGTGCCGCCCTGTCAGCCGTTTGCTCCTGTTGCCGCCTGTCACCTGTAGCCTCCTGTGTCAGCTGTCAACCGTTAGCCTCCTGGGCCGCCTGTCAGCAGTAGCCTCCTGTGCCGCCTGTCAGCCGTAGCCTCCTGTGCCGCCTGTCACCTGTAGCCTCCTGTGCCGCCTGTCAGCAGTAGCCTCCTGTGCCGCCTGTCACCCGTAGCCTCCTGTTCCGCCTGTCAGCGGTAGCCTCTTGTGCCGCCTGTCAGCCGTAGCCTCCTGCGCCTGTCAGCCGTAGCCTCCTGTGCCGCCTGTCAGCAGTAGCCTCCTGTGCCGCCTGTCAGCCGTAGCCTCCTGTGCCGCCTGTCAGCAGTAGCCTCTTATGCCGCCTGTCACCTGTAGCCTCCTGTGCCGCCTGTCAGCAGTAGCCTCCTGTGCCGCCTGTCAGCCGTAGCCTCCTGTGCCGCCTGTCAGCCGTAGCCTCCTGTGCGACGCTGTCACATGTAGCCTCCTGTGCGGCCTGTAGCTGTAGGCCTCTGCGCCGCTGTCAGCTGTAGCCTCCTGTGCCGCCCTGTCAGACGTAGCCTCCTGTTGCGCCTGTCAGCCGTAGCCTCCTGTTGCCGCCTGTCAGCCGTAGCCTCCTGTGGCCGTGTCAGCAGTTAGCTCCTGTGCGCCCTGTCAGCCGTTAGGCCTCCTGTGCCGCCTGTCAGCGTAGCTACTGTGCCGCCTGTCAGCCGTCGCCTCCTGTGCGCCTGTCAGCAGTAGCCTCCTGTGCCGCCTGTCAGCTGTAGTCTCATGTGCCGCCTGTCAGCAGTAGCCTCCTGCGCCGCCTGTCAGCAGTAGTCTCCTGTGCCGCCTGTCAGCAGTAGCCTCTTGTGCCGCCTGTCAGCAGTAGCCTCCTGCTCCGCATGTCAGCTGTAGCCTCATGTGCCGCCTGTCAGCCGTAGTCTCCTGTGCCGCCTGTCAGCCGTAGCCTCTTGTGCCGCCTGTGAGAGTAGCCCTCTTGGCGCCTGTCAGCATTAGCCTCCTGCGCCGCCTGTCAGCAGTGTCTCCTGTGCCGCCTCGTCAGCAGTAGTCTCTGTGGCCTGTCAGCAGTTAGTCTCCTGTGCCGCTGTAGCAGTAGCCTCCTGCGCCGGCTGTCTGCAGTAGCCTCCTGCGCGCTGTCAGCCGTAGCCTCCTGTGCCGCCTGTCAGCCGTAGCCTCCTGTGCCGCCTGTCACCTGTAGCCTCCTGTGCCGCCTGTCAGCAGTAGCCTCTTGTGCCGCCTGTCAGCCGTAGCCTCCTGCGCCTGTCAGCCGTAGCCTCCTGTGCGCTGTCAGCAGTTGCCGCCTGCGCCGCCTGTCAGCCGTTTGCCTCCTGTGACGCCTGTTCAGCCGTTAGCTCCTGTGCGCCGTCAGCCGTAGCCTCCTGTGCCCGCCTGGTCAGCCGGTAGGCCTCCTGTGCCGCCTCTGTCAGCAGTAGCCTCCTGTGCCGCCTGTCACCTGTAGCCTCCTGAGCGCCTGTTCAGCCGCGTAGACTCCTGTGCCGCCTGTCAAGCCGTAGCCTCCTGTGCCGCCTGACAGCCGGTAGCCTCCTTGTGCCGCCTGGTCAGCCGTAGCTTCCTGTGCCGCCTGTCATCCGTAGGCCTCCTGTGCCGCCTTGTCTGCCGTTCAGACCTCCTGTGCCGCCTGTCAGCCGTAGCCTCCTTGTGCCGCTGTCATCCTGTAAGCCTCCTGTGCCGCCTGTCAGCCGTAGCTCCTGGTTTTTGGGCCGCCTGTCAGCAGTATCCTCCCTGTTGCCGGCCTGTCCTAGCCGTAGCCTCCTTGTGCCGCCTGTCACCTGTAGCCTTTATGCCGCTGTCAGCCGTAGCCTCCTGTGCGCCTGTCAGCGTGCCTCCTGTGCCGCCTGTCAGCCGTAGCCTCGCTGTGCCGCTGGTCAGCAGTTGCCTCTGTGCCGCCTGTCAGACCGTTAGCCTCCTGCGCCGGCCTGTCCCAGCCGCTAGCCTCCTGTGCCGCCTGTCACTGTAGCCTCCTGTGCGCCTGTCAGCCGTTAGCCTCCTGTGCCGCCTGTCTGCAGTAGCCTTCCTGTGCCGCCTGTCAGACGTAGCCTCCTGTGCCGCCTGTCAGCCGTTGCTCTCCTGTGCGCCAGCAGCCGTAGCCTCCTGGCTGCCGCCTGTCAGCCGTAGCATTCTGTGCCGCTGTCACCTGTAGACTCTGTGCCGCCTGTCAGCGTAGCCTCCTGTGCCGCCTCGTCAGCAGTAGCCTCCTGCGCCGCCTGTCTGCAGTAGCTCCTGCGCCGCCTGTCGCAGTAGCCTCCTGTGCCGCATGTCAAGCCGTAGCCTCCTGTCCGCCTGTCACCTGTAGCCTCCTGTGCCGCTGTCAGCCCGTGCCTCCTGTGCTGCCTGTCAGCAGTAGCCTCTTATGCCGCCTGTCCGCAGTAGCCTCTTGTGCGCTTGTCAGCCGTTTTTTTTTTTTTTGTAAGGGGGCCTTTTTTCCCCCCTTGTGACGCTGACCGGTCAGAGTAGCCTCTTGTGCCGCCTGTCAGCCGTAGGCCTCCTTGTGCCGCTGTCAGCCGTAGCCTCCTGTGACGCCTGTCAGCAGTAGCCTCCCTGTGGGCCTGTCAGCCGTAGCCTCCTGTGCGCCTGTCGCAGTAGCCCTCCTGTGGCAGCTGTCAGCAGTAGCCTCCTGTGCCCGCCTAGTCAGCAGTAGCCTCCTGTTGCCGCCTGTAGCAAGTAGCCTCTTGTGCGCATGTCAGCAGTTGCCTCCTGTGCCGCCTGTCAGCCCGTAGCATCCTGTGCCGCATGTCAGCCGCTAGCCTCCTGTGCGCCTGTCACCTGTAGCCTCCTGTGCCGCCTGTCGAGCAGTAGCCTCCTGCGCCGCCTGTCTGCAGTTGCCTCGTGTGCCTGGTCAGCCGTAGCCTCCTGTGCCGCATGTCACCTGTTGCCTCGTGCCGCCGTCAGCCGTAGCCTCCTGTGACGCTGTCAGCAGTAGCCTCCTGTGCCGCCTGTCAGCAGTAGCCTCCTGTGCCGCCTGTCAGCCGTAGTCTCCTGTGCCGCCTGTCAGCCAGTAGCTCCTGTGCCGCCTTGTCAGCTGTAGCCTCCAGCGCACCGCCTGTCAGCAGTAAGCCTCCTGTGCCGCCTGTCACCTGTAGCCTCCGTGCGCCTGTCAGAGTAGCCTCTTGTGCCGCCTGTCAGCAGTAGTCCTCCTGTGGGCCTGTCAGCAGTAGCCTCTTGTGCCGCCTGTCCAGCTTGTAGACCTCCTGTGCCTGCCTGTTCAGCCGTTAGCTCCTGTGCAGCCTGTAAGCCGTAGCCTCCTGTGCCGGCCTGTCGCAGTAGCCTCCTGTTGCCGCCTGTCAGCAGTTGCCTCCTGTTGCCGCAGTCAGCAGTAGCTCCTGTGCCGCCTGTCAGCAGTAGCCTCCTGTGCCGACTTGTCCAGAAGTAAGGGCCTCTGTGCCGCCTTTGTCCCTGTAGTCTCCCTGTTGACGCCTGTCAGCACGTTAGTCTCCTGTGCCGCCTGTCAAGCCGTAGCCTCTTGTGCCGCCTGTTCGCAAGTAGCCTCTTGTGCCGCCTTGTCAGGAGTTAGCCTCCTGCGCCGCCTGTCAGCAGTTGTCTCCTGTGGCCGCCTGTCAGCACAGTAGCTTCTTGTTGTGCCGCCCTGTCTGCAGTAGGCTCTGTGAGCCTGGTTTCAGCAAGTAGCCTACTGTTGACGCCTGTCAGCAGAGTTGCCCTACCTGTGCCGACTGTGCCAGCAGTAGCATCCTGGCCGCCTGTCGCATAGACTCCTGCGCCTGTCAGCAGTGGTCTCCTGGTGCGCCTGTTCTGCAGTTAGTTCTCTGATGCCGCCTGGTCAGCAGTTGTCTCCTGTGCCGCCTGTCAGCCGTAGCCTCCTGTGCCGCCTGTCAGCCGTAGCCTCCTGTGCCGCCTGTCAGCAGTAGCCTCCTGTGCCGCCTGTCAGCAGTAGCCTCCTGGGCCGCCTGTCAGCAGTAGCCTCCTGCGCCGCCTGTCAGCCGTAGCCTCCTGTGCGCTTGTCACCTGTAGCCTCCTAGTGTTGCGCCTGTCAGCAGTAGCCTGCCTGTGCCGCCGGTTTCAGCAGTATAGCTCCTGTGCCGCCTGTCAGCAGTAGCCTCCTGTGCCGCCTGTCAGCAGTAGCCTCCTGTGCCGCCTGTCAGCCGTAGCCTCCTGTGCCGCCTGTCAGCCGTAGCCTCCTGTGCCGCCTGTCAGCCGTAGCCTCCTGTGCCGCCTGTCAGCAGTAGCCTCCTGTGCCGCCTGTCAGCCGTAGCCTGCTGGGCCGCCTGTCAGAGTTGCCTCTTGTGCCGCATGTCAGCCGTAAGCCTCCTGCGCGCCTGTCAGCGTTAGCTCCTGTGCCGCCTGTCACCTTGTAGCTCCTGTGCCGCCTGTCAGCCGTAGCTCCTGTGCCGACTGTCAGCAGTAGCCTCCTGTGCAGCTTCCTGTCAGCCGTAGCCTCCTCTGTGCGCCGTCGCCGTAGCCTCTGTGCCGCCTGTCAGCCGTATGTAGCCTCCTGTGCCGCCTGTCAGCGTAGCATCCTGTGCCGCCTGTACCTGTAGGGCCTCCTGTGCCGCTGTTCAGCCAGTTGCCTCCTGTGCCGCCTGTCATCAGTAGCCTCCTGCGCGCCTTCAGCAGTAGGCCTCTGCGCCGCCTGTCAGCAGTAGCTCCTGTTGCCGCCTGTCAGCACGTAGCCTCCTGTTGCACGCCTGGCACCTGTAGCCTCCTGTGCCCGCACTGTCAGCCGTGCTCCTGTGCTGCCTGTCAGCAGTAGCCTCTTATGCCGTGTTCAGCAGAAGCAATATTGTGCCGCTTGTCAGCCGTTAGCCTTTGTGCCGCCTGTCAAGCCGTAGCTCTTGTGCCGCCTGTCAGCCGTTAGCCTCTGTTGCCGCCTGTCAGCCGTAGCCTCCTGTGCCGCCTGGCAGCAGTAGCCTCCTGTAGCCGCTGTCAGCCGTAGGCCATCTGTGCCGCCTGTCAGCTCAGTAGCCTCCTGGATGCCGCCTGTCAGCAGTAGCCCTCTTGTGCCGCCTGTCTGCAGTAGCCACTCCTGTGCCGCCTTGTCAGCTGTAGCCTCCTGTGCCGCCTGTCAGCTAGTTAGCCTCCTGTGCAGACGCCTGTCAGCCGTATCTCCTGTGGCCGCCTTGTCAGCAGTAGCCTCCTGTGCCGCCTGTCACCTGTAGCCTCCTGTGCCGCCTGTCAGCAGTAGCCTTCCTTGCGCCGCCTAGGTCAGCTGTAGCCTCCTGTGCTGCCTGTCAGCCGTAGCCTCCTGTCATGCCGCTGTCACTGTAGCCTCCTGTGCCGCCTGGCAGCCGTAGTCCTGTGCCGCCTGTCAGCAGTAGCCTCCCTGTGACGCCTGTCAGCAGTAAGCTCTGTAGCCGCCTCGTCGCAGTAGGCTACCTGTGCCGCCTGTCAGCAGTTGCCTCCTGTGCCGCTGTCAGCAGTTGCCTCCTGCGCCGCCGTCCAGCAGTAAGCCTCCTGTGCCGCCTGTCACCTGTTAGCCTTCTGTGCACCGCCTGGTCAGCAGTAGCCTCTTGTTGCGCCTGTAGCAAGTAGTCTCTGTGCCGCCTGTCAGCAGTAGCACTCTTGTTGCCGCTGTCTGCAGTAGCCTCCCTGTGCCCGCCTGTCAGCCGTAGCCTCCTGTGCGCCTCGTCAGCCGTAGCCTCCTGTGCCGCCTGTCAGCAGAATAGCACTCCCTGTGACGCCTGTCAGCAGTAGCCTCCTGTGCAGCCTGTCAGCAGTTACTCCTGTGCCGCCTGTCAGCAGTAGCCTCCTGTGCCGCCTGTCAGCAGTAGCCTCCTGTGCCGCCTGTCAGCAGTAGCCTCCTGTGCCGCCTGTCAGCAGTAGCCTCCTGCGCCGCCTGTCAGCAGTAGCCTCCTGTGCCGCCTGTCAGCAGTAGCCTCTTGTGCCGCCTGTCAGCAGTTAGCCTCCTGCGCCGCCTGTCAGCCGTTTTTTTAGCCTCCTGTGCGCTTGTCACCTGTAGCCTCCTGTGCCGCCTGTCAGCAGTAGCCTCCTGTGCCGCCTGTCAGCAGTAGCCTCCTGTGCCGCCTGTCAGCAGTAGTCTCCTGTGCCGCCTGTCAGCCGTAGCCTCCTGCGCCTGTCAGCCGTAGCCTCCTGTGCCGCCTGTCAGCCCGTAGCCTCCTGTGCGCTGCTGCCGTAGCCTCACTGGTGACCCAGCCTGTCAGCCGTAGCCTCCTGTGCCGCCTCCTGCTGTCATCCGTAGCCTCCTGTGCCCCTGTAGCCGTTTAGCCTCCTGTGCCGCCTGTCAGCCGTAAGCCTCCGTGCCGCCTGTCAGCCGTTAGCCTCCGTGCCGCTGTCTCCTGTAGCTCCTGTGCCGCCTGTCACCACGTAGCCTCCTGTGCCGCCTGTCACCTGTAGCCTCCCTGTGCCGCCTGCAAGCTAGTTAGCCTCCTGTGCCGCCTGTCAGCAGTTGCCTCTGGTCGCTGTCAGCCGTTAGCCTCCTGTGCAGCCTGTCAGCGTAGCCTCTGATGCCGCCTGTCTGGCCCCCCGGTAGCCTCTGTGCGACCTGTCAGCCGTAGCCTCCTGTGCCGCCTGTCAGGCAGTAGCCTCTGTGCGCATGTAAGCCGTAGCCTCCTGTGACCCCGCCTGTCAGCCGTAGCCTCCTGTGCGCCTTGTCAGCAGTAGCCTCTTGTGTCCTGTCAGCAGTAGCCTCTTGTGCCGCCTGTCAGCAGTAGCCTCTTGTGCCGCCTGTCAGCAGTAGCCTCCTGTGCCGCCTGTCAGCCGTAGCCTCCTGTGCCGCCTGTCAGCAGTAGCCTCCTGTGCCGCCTGTTCAGCGTAGCCTCTTGTGCCGCCTGTCACCTGTAGGCCTCTTTTTTGCGCCTGTCCGCCGTAGCTCCTGTGCCGCCTGTTCCACCTGTAGCCTCTGTGCCGGCCTGTCAGCGTTGCCTCCTGTTGGCCGCTGTCAGCCGTAGCCTCCTGTGCGCCTGTCAGCCGTAGCCTTCCTGTGCCGCCTGTCAGCCGTAGCCTCCTGTTGCCGGCCTGTCAGCGTAGCCTCCTGTGCCTCTGTCAGGCCGTAGCATCATGTGACGCTGTCAGCAGTAGCCTCCTTGTGCCGCCTGGTCTGCGTAGCCTCTGTTGTCCGCCTGTCAGCAGTAGCCTCCTGTGCCGACTGTCAGCAGTAGGCTCCTGTGCCGCCTAGTCAGCAGTAGCCCTCCTGTGCCGCGCTGTCAGCAGAGC
Source organism: Phyllomedusa bahiana (assembly GCA_025379985.1). Classification (NCBI taxonomy): domain Eukaryota; kingdom Metazoa; phylum Chordata; class Amphibia; order Anura; family Hylidae; genus Phyllomedusa; species Phyllomedusa bahiana. Next base: position 141,700 of record JAODAL010000135.1, on the reverse strand, counting down.
TTCCTGTGCCCGCCTTCAGCAGTAGCATCCGTGTGCCGCCTGTCAGCAGTAGCCTCCTGTGCCGCTTCAGCCGTATCCTCCTGTGCCGCCCGTCAGCCGTATCCTCCTGTGCCGCTGTCAGCCGTAGCCTCCTGTGCCGCCTGTCACCTGTAGCCTCCTGTGCCGCCTGTCAGCAGTAGCCTCCTGCGCCGCCTGTCAGCAGTAGCCTCCTGTGCCGCCTGTCAGCCGTAGCCTCCTGCGCCGCCTGTCAGCAGTAGCCTCTGTGCCGGCCCTGTCAGCAGTAGCCTCTGTGCCGCCTGGTCTGCCACGTAGCTCCTGTGCCGCATGTACAGCCGTAGCCTCCTGTGCCGCCTGTTCACCTGTAGGCTCCTGTGGTGCAGCCTGTCTGCAGTAGCCTCTGTGACTCCTGGTCAGCAGTAGCCTCCTGCGCCGCCTGTCTGCAGAGCCTCCTTGTTGCCGCCTTGTCAGCAGTTAGCCTTTGTGCCGCCTGTCAGCAGTAGCCTCTGTGCCGCCTTGTCTGCCGTTAGCCTCCTGTGCACGCCTGTCCTGCGTAGCCTCCGTGCCGCCTGTCAGACGTAGCTCTGTGCCGCTTGTCTGCCGTTTAGCCTCCTGTGAGCATGTCCAGCAGTAAGCCTCCATGTGCCGCCTGTCTAGCCTTAGCCTCCTGTGCCGCCTGTAGCCGTTGCCTCCTGTGCGCCTGTCAGCGTAGCCTCTGTGCGCCTGTCAGCCGTAGCCTCCTGTGGCCGCCTGTCAGCCCGTAGCCTCCTGTGCCGCCTGTAAAGACCGTAGCATCCTGTGCCGACCTGTCAGCAGTATCCTCCGGAGTGCCGCCTGTCAGCCGTAGCCTCCTGTGCGCCCTGTCAGCAGTAGCCTCCTGTGCCAGCCTGTCAGCCAGTGCCTCCTTGTGCCGCTGTCAGCAGTTGCCTCCTGTGCAGCCTGTCAGCCGTAGCCTCCTGTGCCGCTGTAAGCCGTAGGCATCCTGTGCCGCCTGTCAGCCGTAGGCCTCTGGACCGCCTGTCAGCCCGTAGCCTCCTGTGCCGCCTGTCAGCCGTAGCCTCCTGTGCCGCCTGTCAAAAATAGCCTTCTACGCCGCTGTAGCCGTGCTCCTGTGACGCCTGTCAGCGTAGCCTCCTGTGGTCAGCCTGTCAAGGCCGTAGTTCCTGTGCAGCCTGTCCAGCCGTTTGCCTCCTGTGCCGCTGTCAGCAGTTTGCCTCCTGTGCCGTCTGTCAGCAGTAGGCCTCCTGTGCCGCCTGTCTGCAGTAGCCTCCTGTCCGCCTGTCAGCCGTAGCCTCCTGTGCCGCTGTCAGCAGTGCCTACCTGTGCGCCTGTCAGCAGTTGCCTCTTGTGCCGCTCTGTCAGCCGGTAGCCTCCGTGCCGCCTGTCAGCCGTAGCTCATTGCCGCCTGTCAGAAGTAGCCTCCTGTGTCCGTCTGTCAGCAGTAGCACTCCTGTGCCGCCTGTCTGCAGTAGCATCCTGTGCCGCATGTCATAGCCGTGGCCTCTTGCCGACTGTCAGCAGTAGCCTCCTGTGCAGCCTGTCAGCTGTAGCCTCTGTGCCGCCGGTCAGCAGTTGCCTCCTGTGCCGCCTGTCAGCTAGTAGCTCTTGTGCCGCCTGTCTCCTGTAGCTCCTGGGTACTGTTGCCGCACTGTCTGCCGTTAGCCCTCCTGTGAAGCCTGTCAAAATAGCCTTCTACGCCGCCGTCTGACGTTTATGTTGAACAGTTGCATGTGACGGATGCCATACACAAGGCTCCCACTCCAGTCCTCCAAAACCCACCAACAGGGTCAAGTTTTCAGGATATCCACCAGAATGCTCTGGACATTATTTGGAAATCACCTGTGCAACACCTAAGCGAAGCCAGATAACGTGACTGTTTGTGGGCGTTGAGGACCTGGTGGTTGAGGGACACCCTGACCATTACTCTGTTAAATGAGTCCGATAGGGCACTCTTTTGGCCTCCATCTGAAATGAACTCCTATGGAGTTGTTTAGCGGGTATATTGGGAGCTTCCCTGACGTGTATGCTAAACCCAGAGAACATGTGAAGTGAATGGGGCCGGTCTTAAGCTGCAGCACTAATGGACTACGGATAACATTTTGTGACATTACAGTTCTGGCTTTGCTTTCTAGTTTGTGAGCAGTAGTTCCCTTCCAGCAGTGAACAGGTAAACCTAAATGTGTGATGCTCCCTGAACCATGGCATAACTAGTTCCATATGCATCCCTATGACTGCACGCTACAGGCTGACAAATGTTTTAGTATGGCTTGTAAAATCATTTGTCTTCCCTTTTTACTCCCTGATGTTTCCAGCACCTGGGACAACATGGACTTAATTGAATAAAGATGCTATCTCAAATGGCTGCATGTAGATCCAGACTGTAACTAATGGGTGTCCTGAATCTCTATAACTAGATTTATGCGTTTCTAACAACAAGGTATGCAATCATTTCCATTAGCTCTTGGCTGGCATCACTTTTAATTTTTAAAACGTCCTGACAAGTGCAAGGGCAGCATCGAGCTCAAACTGGCTGCTTGTCTGTATTGTGTCTGACCTCCAAAACTAGCTTTTGTTAGTTGGGCTTTTGTGAGCACAGTTTTTCTGTTGCAGTTTTCCCATTGTCTTTGATGGGTTGTGGGAGTATTGAACTTTTAATGCAGGAAAGTTCTGCACAGGGCTGTGGAGGCGGCAAGCCAAAGCTCTGACTCCGACTCCTCAATTTCCCTGACTCCGACTCCTGACTCCCTCATACATGGCGTATGTTTAAGTGAAAACTTTTATGTTGTAGAATGGTAACATCCGTCTTTTTATCACCTTATGATACATTAATCAAGCTATTTAGGTAGAACAGACCATGACAAGCAAATTGGTAACAATGTTTTGAACTTATTGACTTTTCAGGCTCCCACTTCACCATCACTTCAGTTTGTACATGAGACTGCCATCATTTTATAGACAATCATCTTACCTATCTTATATATACATTTGACTTGCAAGTATTTGGCATCTGCTTAGTTCTGCAGGTTCTTGCCATGTAACTGCATTGTTACTGTATTGCTCTTAAAAATCGTCATTATTATTTTTGTTAGTATTTGGTAAATCCACCTTTGGCTTCCAGCATTGCCTGAATCCTTCTGGGCTCTGGATCAGATTCAAGCATGTCTCGACCAAAATCTGATCCCAGGTCCTCCTTCGTACACATCCTAAATCTTGGTTGCAGACTGGACTGGGTTACAAATACAGTTTGAATGTCAACTCTACCCACAAGATGTTCATTGTGTTAAAGATCTGGGGGATGTGGAGCCAATACAGCAGACTCTACTTATCTTTCATGAACCATTCCTTCTCCAACCTTGGCGCATACTTCGGGTCATTGTCCTGCTGGAACACTGTGTCGTCCTTTTCATCCCCATAGTACTCGAGTGTATGAAGTAAATAATCTTATATGACATTCACATATAGCTCAGTATTGAGATCACTATCTATCCTGGTCAAGTATCCAACATCTATGGCTGTGAAAATCCCTATATCATGATAGCTTCCATTTTTCGTACTTTTTTGCAAACTCGAGCCGACAACTCTTGCTGCAGTTTTGCTTCTTTTACCTAAAGAAGCTGTGCGTCCAAAAACCGCATTGCAAAACAATGGACTCTGTTGCAATGGCTGCAACCAGTAATTGCAGTAGAGAGTCTACTATAATATACCATTGACAAATGTTGTGCCCATGCCATCCTGGCACCATATTTGTAGAGCCATTATGCTGAAACTACTAGCATCTATAAATGTTCTACAGCAATATAGGATGGGGGCATTGGCGCTTAGTGGCTAATAAAAAAAATAATGAATACCGCACATATGTTTTTTTTTCACGTTGGTGTGTTATCATACATGTTTTGATACAGTACAGTTAAATGTGTATACTTTTCACCCGTAATTTGTTAAACATCACATCTCTTTTCCATTCAGAGCACTCTATGGAGCATTGGAAGGAAACAAAGCAGGGTTTTTGTGTTGCTGCAGGCCGTCTGCTGCCTTTTTTTTTTTAATCATCTATGTTACGGCGCATTCCCAAACCACAATTAAAATGTTGACACCTGGCTCGACTGGGCCGATTAGGCTTTGATTCTCTGTAATTATACGTTATCGCTCACATCCAGTGGCAATATTACCTTCTGTACTGTACGATAACACTTATTAATTCAATAAAAGAAATCAATTCACAGGCAATTTTCGATGTAACACCTTGGAAACCGTGCATTAACCAATCTCAGTATGCATCCGAAGGCCTTTCTTGTCATTTAATCAGGACGGGCTGATTACAAACCTGAGCCGTGTCGGAAGCTAATTAAGAATAGCAAAATGCTGCTGTTGTTGTGCTGGCTTTCTGAAGACCATGTATTTTTTGTGTCTGCTGAGACGGAGAGCTGTTTTCGACTGGTTGGCGTACAAGAAACTTAGAGGGTTTTCTGAAACATGTCTGCACACAAGACCAGAAGGTCACACTGATTCATTTTAGCTTGTGTCCCTTAAGAGACATGCCATGGAGACTCCGCGCAGTCGTTTACACTGAGGCAGACTGCCTACATTGCCTGTCCTGTAACCAGGTCGTAGCTGAAAGAGGCAATGACAGGCTTTAGATAAATGAACATCTGTACTCTGGGTGCCATGGGCAACTAGGCAAGTCTCTCGCCAAGATTTTTGATTCTGTAAAGTTAAAGGGAATGTATCACCAATATTTTTTCCTACTAATTATAAAAAAGATTCTGATACCTATTCTTTTCGTCTGAGCTGTTTTTATTTTCTGATTGTCGATTTTTTTTTAATTCTGGTTTTCGTATATGAGGGCAGCCATCTTGCCTGATCTGCTTTTAGATAGAAAGGAGAACATCTCTCCTTGGAGAGAGCACCATATAGGCATGTGTAGTTTTGAATTGCCTTTTTGCCCTCCACTAAGCATCTGCATATCACAAGGCATTATGGGAAAGGAGCTGAGAAGCTGAAGCGCCCTCTATTGGATGTAACAAATCCTCAATGTGCTTCAGACTCACCAAATCTTTAGAAAGCAAAAGGGATATAAGATTTGGTGAGTCTGAAGCAGATTGAGGATTTGTTACATCCAATAAGGGCACTTGAGCTTCTTGATGCCTTGTGATATGCAGATGCTTAGTGGAGGGCAAAAAGGCAATTCAAAACTCCAGATGCCTATATGGTGCTCTCCCCAAGAAGAGATGTTCCCCTTTCTGAGTCACTCATTGCCTCCCACTCAGCCAGCCAGTATACTCTGCTCTGCACTGATAAGGAGAAAAACTCTAAAACAGCTGTCTGCAGATGAGTGACACTGGCTTGGCTAATATCCCTTCTGCTTTCTAAAGATTCAGTGAATCTGAAACAAATTGAGGATTTGTTACATCCAATAGAGGGTGCTTGAGCTTGTTAGCTCCTTTCCCACATAATGCCTGTTTTTACATAATAACATAGTAGATAAGATTGGAAAGAAGACACTGGTCCATCGAGTCCAACTTATAACCGTACATAGTTGATCCAGAGGAAGGTGAAAACCCCTATTGGGTAGATGCAAATGGTCCCATATAAAGGAAAAAATTCCTTCCTGACTCCAAATATGGCAATCAGATTTTTACAGCATTTAGAGAGATGCTTTACAGCAGCTACATGGGCATAGGAGCCTGTGAACTGGAGCTGACTCATTGACTTCTGTGGACGAGTTTTCTAGACATGTAGGAAAGGGAAAGGGTGAGCTGTTACTAGCTGCTGTTGTAAATGGTGGTTCCTGAGTTATCTATGCATTGGTGTCACCTTTCAGTGTAATCTTGGCTGTGCTGATAATAAGGAGACTGTTGTGGAGTGATCTCATGAGAACAGGAAGTGTCAGAATATTATCAAGCTTAAAGAGAACCTGTCACATAGTTTTTGCCCCCCTTTGCTGAGGGCAGCACAAGCTAGTGTCAGACCTGCTGTTTCCACCGCTGTGTCCCTTATTCTGTAAGATGCTGGAGTCTTCGTGTATTTAGTGCTCAATCTGCAGTTTTCGCCAGAAAAGTCTTTTAAAGTCAGTTTTTTTTTCAACCCCGCCCACCTGGGGGTACCCCATGCCCACCTAAACTGATAAACCATTATTTTAAAAATAAAACTGGGGGAAAACTTAGTGGGGGGGCTAGCCTTTGGGGGGCGGGCAAACCCTACTCATGAATAAGTTTTGAGATAAAGCTCTAAAACTACAGCATCTTACGGGAAAAAGGGAAAAAGCGCGGAAACAGCATTCTGACACTAGCTTGTGCTGTGCCAAAAGGGGGAATAATTAGGACAGGTTCCTTTAAGGGCAAGTAAAAAAATTGAAAATTTGCGGGCTTTTTTTTTTTTTTTAGTAGATATGACATAAAATTTTTAAAAAAATTAAAATTTTTTTTAAAACCAAAAATAGTTAACTATAGGCATTTTTTGATGAAAACTTTCCCCTTTCAGAACCGGTGTATTTTTGCGGGGGTTTAATTTCCCCCCAAATTTTTCCCGGGGGTGGAACCAGAATGTCTCTTTGAAATTATTGCAATTTCCATAAGCCACAAACCATTTTTTCCAATATGTTTTAATGCTTTACACCTTCTTTTATTGTCAGCTTCAGCAAAGACTACATAAAGTACTACTGAAGCTTTTAAAACACAGATGGCGTCCAATAATCCCAAGTGTAAGAACAGACTTCTCTTTTCCATCTCGGATTGTGTTATTTTTTTCTTCAATCTTCTGGTTCATGGCAGCCTTTGACAGATCAGAAGAAATTTTCACAGCTTGATGTCGCTGGATTTCTCTCTTGCATGAAAAGAAAAAACACTGGAGGGAAAATCGTGAATTTTACCCAAAAAGGGGTCCAGTAAAATTTCTTGCATTGTTTTTAGTGACACTTTTCCACCCTTCTCGCTGGGGTTTTGACTTTGCTTTAAGACGTTCCTGCTGGATCCAGAATCTTGAAATTTTTTGCCTTTTTTAAAATTTAAAAAATGTTTTGGCATAGATTTGCCTATTTTTTGCGCGGAGCAAGCGAGCAAATGGATGAGAGTAAGCCGCCGACTTCTAAGCTAGGAGGAAAGTGTCATTTATGTAGCATATTTAAAACATCATATATTTTCACACCTTATGTTTAATGCTGTATGATTCAATAGGGTAACCGGTTTCTGAAATGATCAAAAGTAGATGATGCTTGCTATTGTCCAGTATAAAAGGTTTGCTTTGTGGAAGATATCTGGCATATGAATTTTCTGGTACAATTGTATCTGATTATTCTGTGAAGGTTTGTGGAAGATACCCAGTATTTGCTTTTCCCCTTATATATTTTTTGAATGACTGTAAGGGCTCACAGGACAAATACCAGTCAGTTTATCCGACCGTTATTTGTCCGGTTTGTGTGCTGTGCACACGGCCATGGGGTGGACGGCTTTTATCTGCGATTAGCGGAGAAAAACCCTCCCCATTCACATTGAGATGGTCATAAACCAGACGGAAGAATGAACATCAACAATGTTTTTCGGGCAGGCGGCCGGCGGATAACCCGTGCAGTGGGGACTGCTGCACGGGTTTTCCATAGCGGCCCATGTAAAAGTTTGCAGCCATTTTTTCAGACGGTTTGCAAAGCTGGTGCAGTGGGGACAAGCCCTAAGGCTAGGTCTACATGGCATTGGACAAAAAAACTCACCGAAAACCAAATCCTAAAAACGTTCTTAAAACTGAGGTTTTTTTGTCCACTGCCTGTCAAAAAGTGGTGAAAAACGGCCTTTTCTTGACACGTTTAGCATTTTGGATGTTTGTTTTTTGGGGGGGGCAGAAATGAACAGCATTATAATTGCTATGGATTTGTGCAAAAAAGTGCCAATTTTCTGCCCTATGTCGTTTTTTGCAACATGTTTTTAAAAATGACCAGCAGTAAAAACAAGCAGAAAAAAATGTCCTGTGGAGACTACAGAACATTTTTACTATTTAAGTCTAGGGGATCTGTTTTCAGTGCTTTTTTTTCCAGCAGTTTTAGAAAATGAAAAACACTGAAAAAAGTACTGAAAATGTATGCAGTGGAGACATAGCCTTAGGCTTATTCTGTACAGTATGCAAAACCGGTCGGATTTTCAGTGGTTCTAGTATTTTGAAACCACTGAAAATCCGGCCGTTTTGCAAGCCCATAGAGTTTAAGGGTATGTTCACACGGGCTAATTGCAACGCGCATTTCGCGTCGTATTTGCGCTCTGATATGAGCGAGATGCGCACCGAAATTACGGTAATCCATAGTTCTCATAGAGGACTATGGATTACGCCTCCTCTCCCCGCTCGTAAAATACGATCATAGGGAGATAAGTGACGTATCAATTACTTGCGGCGAATAGTCGCCACGAGTAATGACTGGCAATGGGGCCGGCAGGAGTACACGCGTATCCCAAATCACCCAGCGTAATTGCGACCGTACTGTAGCCGCCGCAATTACGCCGTGTGAACATAGTCGAACAGAAAAAACAACATGTAGTCTACACAGGTCATCTTTTTTCAGCTCATTTTATGGCGCCAGTGTATTTAGGAACATGTGAAATCTGCCAGCATTTTGCCGTTGGTTTCCTATACATTCAGTTGTACGGCTTGACGGCAAAAAAAAAGAAAACTGTGAGAAAAACCGTGGTCGTGCATCGGACAAAATGCCGTCGGCTTTTCAATGATTTTTGTTCTATGCTGTGTGTTTTTGAAGCATTACTCAGCTGTACTTGGAGAACCCTCAGAGAGAGCCATGCATGAACAGCCACCTCTATGTACACTGTGGGAAAAAATGAGGGTGGGAGATTGCAGATAGGTCAGAAATGCCTGGGAATATCCCTTTATGTCTGTGGTCAGTACTACAGCAAATTTTGTTGCGTCTCTACCCCTTAATAGGTAATGTATCATTTTTTCATATTAATTGTAGTCATCCCTCAATTAACAGTGGCCTCAGGGTACAATATTTTAACCATACATGGTCTTTCCTGGGACATGTTGAGTGTGATTTCAAGATACAATGTCCCAGACACTGATGCAGCCAAGTATCATGAACAAATTACTTGTAAACCATCTGTATCAGTGCAGTGCATGCAGTGATTGGCGGTCTAGTAGCGCCCCTCTACAGTACAGTGCAGTATTACATGTTCTGTACTGCTCTTTACGTGTGCCAGGATAAGCAGATCCCTTGGGCACCAGGTGAGGACAGCCCTCTTATGTTTCCAGTACATTGTGTATAAAGTACATGACCCAAAGAAGCTTCTTTCCTTTTTAGAGGCAGCTGTTTATTTTTTTTCTGTTAAAAACTGTCCTGGAGGCTGCCTTATTAACACCTCCTTTATATATTTAGACAGGTTGTGTGTTCTTTATGGCAGATGCAATAAATAGCAGCAGAGATACCAATACACCTTCAATAGCTGTGAGCAGCTGACAGCTGTTTCTCGTGACTCATCGATACCCCTCTTGGCCAAGCCCATGGGTTTTCAGTGGGGAGATGGGAATAAGCTGCTGCCACTTAGGGAGAAGGTTGTGGTCATGAGACATCATAACCTCTACTACTTTCCCCCAACATCATCTTTCAATGGAGAAGCAGGGAATCCCCATACATAGAAGGTGGTTGGCCAATTCTTCCAAAATCAGCATGTTTGGCAGACTTCTCTCTGGTGTGTATGGGGTGTGTATGTTTGATTGAAAGAAATGTCAGACACTCTCAGAACGCACTCACTTGATCAGCTTAGGGTATATTCACACGGCGTTTTTCAATCCAAAAAAACAGATTGAAAAGCGCTGTGCAGAAATGTATCCAAAGTGTGCTGCGTGTTTGGATGCGTTTTTGCTGCAGCAGAAATGAACCCTATCATTTTAAATAGGGCGTCTGCTGCATAAAACGGATCAAGAATTGACATGACAATTCTTTGAACGGATCCGAAAGACACATCAGGAAGACGAATGTAAAGCACGCATCGGGGATCACTCGTCTAAACGCCGACGCGTATTTACATTGAAACTAATGTTAATCACACTGCACATTGTTAGATGCGTGTTTGGGTCTGGAAATCGGATCCAAACACGCATCAAAAAAACCCTGTGTGAACAGCCCCTTACAGTTTGCAAGAAGCAATGCTCTGCGCCTGTTGTATCTCCAGGTTTGGGTCCACACCCAGAGAGACAGTCTGGAGATTCCTTGAGTGACAGACGTCCAGCCACTTTGGACAGAGGGTGTGTCACACTGGCCAATAAGAGGGCCATGAGGCTGCAACAATCGGCTACTGGGGTGGTGTCTGGGCACTCCATTTAATCCTGCCAGAAACTCCCTGTTGTGCCTGTGATGTTTTCTGGCTTATCTTTACTTACCTGTGTTTTCTAGCTTCCTATTCTTGTTTACCTGACCTCAGTTTGCTTTTTGATTGTATACCTCGCTCCTGACAGTGCTCTGAACTCTGGTGTGTTTTCTGTTTTTACTCGTTTCCCGTTTTTTGGCCTGAAGTTACCATTTGTTTGCTGACCTGGACTGTTTGACTTTTCTACCACCTGATGGCCCCTGCACTTACAGAGCGTAGAGACCGTTGCCCAGTTTGGGTCTGCCAGTTAGGGCTGCTCGTCAAGTAGGCAGGGACAGTGGACTGGGTTCCAGTTAGGGCTCACTGTACCTCCCTTGACATGACAGTAACATAGTTTTCAGGATGTGGTGGGGGATATCAATATAGAGCCTTAAAGGGGTTTTCTTATCACTGGCTTTCACAGACTTGAGCTGTTGATCTCTCTTACATGTTCAAAACCAGGGGTGGGTCTCTCTTCCCAGTAGGTGGGTCTCTGGAAGGGAGAGGATGTCACAGCTCTGCAGACCTCCTGCAATGGTTCTCAAGTCTGCAGAGCTCTTACCTCTCTCCCAGGCTACACAAGCTCCTTGTAACCAGAACGCCTGCATTGCTGTAAACAGTTATACATGCAGCCTGAACTGATGGAAAAAATGTGAGAAATGCACTCCTGCTTGTCTACAGATGGTTTCCTAGTTTACATACCTCCTCTCTCTCTGCTTAGCAGTCAAGCATTAGCTTTTGATGTAACTCCCTTCTGTTTCTTAAAACCAGGGTGCATATTTCTTCATTGTCTCTGTTCTTATATTTCTCACCGAGAGAAATTTTAACTCTTTAGTTACTGAGCAGAGAGAGATCAGGAGCTATGTGCTATGTAAATACAGAAATAAAAATGTGACTGTAGAAGAGTCGCTCTGCTGGTCTTGGCAGCTTCCTCTTATTACATATACACCTCTGCCAGCTCACATTTATAGCCAGACATCCTGCTTGGACAGTGTCATTGTTTTTCACAACCCCTACATCACCAATGTCCATCCAACAAGCCCAACTGGAATAGGAGGTAGCAGAACTGAAATGTCAGTCACTGCTGTTGACCAACCCACAGCCTGCACAGGAAGTGGGAGCCTATAGCAGACAGTGAAGAGCAGTGTCAGAAGGGAAAATGCCTTTAACCCCTTAACGACCTTGGGCGTATGAGTACGTCCCAGGGCCGCTAAGGGGCTTTGCAGGGGGATCGCGCCGCGACCCCCCCGCACAGCCGCTGGGTGGTAGCGGCAAATCGCCACTAACACCCGGCAAGTAACAGCGCCGGCGGTGGTTCGCCGCTGGTGCTGTTTTACCCATCAGACACCGCGCCAAAGATGGCCGTGGCGTACTGAATGAACGCCGATCGGTGTCCGCGCACCGATCGGGACGGTCATCGGCACCGGCGCAGCTATGCTGCGCCGATCCGACGACTGGGCATGGTGGTGGGGAGCCTTGTGAAGGCTCCCGTCACTTACTCTGGCCGGTTTGCCCCACTTCCGTCCGCAGACAGGAAGTGGGGAAACCGCCATCTTTGTACACCCTAATGCATTGCCTATGCAATGCATTAGGTTGTATTAACAATCGCGCCACTAGTGGTCAAGTACCATATGGTGGCCTCAATGTTACAGTAAAAAAAATAAAATAAATAAAGTTTTAAAGTACAAAAAAAAAAGTATTAAAAGTTCAAATCACCCCCCTTTCCCCATTTTACAAATAAAATCATTAAAATAATAAAAAAGTTACACATATTTGGTATCGCCGCGTCCAAAAAAAGTCCGATCTATAAAAATATAACATCATTTATCCCGTACGCTGAACACCGTAGAAGGAAAAAAATTCCAAACGCCAAATTTTTTGGTCATTTTACGTCACTCAAAAATGGAATAAAATGATCAAAAAAGTTCGCATGCATTCCAAAACTGCTAGCAAAAAAAAAGTACACTTCAGCCCCAAAAATGCCCCTCATGACGTCGTAGCTGTTAGTACAAAAAAGTTTTTGGGTTTGCACAAAATGGCGCCGTGGGGGAAAATTTCAAAAATAGAAATGTTTGGAATTTTTTTACGGTACCAAAACATAACGGAAACCCTACATTTTTGGGTTTATTGCCGGATGCGTAACAACCTGTAGAAAAACAGATAACACATTATATTTACGAAGATTGAACGCCGTAAAAGCAAAACCCTCGCAAACATGGCGAAAATAAATTTTTTTCACAATTTCCCCCACGGAATTTTTTTGAGGTTTCCCAGTATATTTCTATAGTATAGTGAGAAAACACATTAGAAAGTACATTTGTCCCGCAAAAAAAAAAGCCTCAGTGTCTATGTAGGTGGAAAAATAAAAAAGTTATGGCTTTCAGAAGGCGAGGAGGGAAAAAACGAACGTGTAACCAAAAAAAACCTGGCCCCCTTAAAGGGGTTGTTTCACTACGAAGATTATAGTTGAAAATGTGGGGCCCAAAAAAATCTAAGGATGTACGTCCTTGGTTACTATTGCAAAGTGCTACGGTTTTAGGGGAACTGGCTGGTTTACATGTGCTTAGCAACGGTGTTTGTTTACTGGTCAGGGAAGCATTCTGTCCTGCCCAGGTCGTGCACATGCAAAGGGAAAAGGGAGTGAAGAGGAGGGGCAGGGATGTATTGGCAGGCAAGGAGGAGAAGCAGTGAAGAGGATACAATAACACACAACCAGCCTGCATGTCATCTCATGCTTCTCCTCCTTGCCTGCCAATACACACATCCCCGCCCCTCCTCTTCACTGCCCTTTCCTTTGCATGTGCCACGACCTGGGCAGGACAAGGGAAAGCTTCCCTGACCAGTAAACAAACACCGTTGCTAAGCACATGTAAACCAGCCGTTCTCTAAAACCGTAGACTTTGCCAATAGTAACCAAGGACGTACATTCTTAGATTTTTGGTCCCCACATTTTCAACTATGATCTTCATAGTGAGACAAATCCTTTAAGGGGTTAAAGAGAACCTGTCACATAGATTCTGCCCACCTTGCTGAGGACAGCACAAGCTTGGTGACAAGACATGCTTTATTCCGTGCTGTGTCCCTTATTTGTAAGATGCTGGAGTTTTCGTGTATTTAATGCTCAAAATTGCAGTCTTCAGCCCGAAGAGTCATTTGAAGAGTCATTCAAGAGTCAGTTTTATCAAACCCCGCCCACCTGAGGCTAACCCCACCCACCTCAACTGACAAACCTATTACTTTGAATAGGTAGAAATATATGTGAATAACTGACAGTGGGTGGGGCCAGACTTTGGTGGGCGGGGCTAAACCCCCTACCTTTAATAAGGATTTATGGGGTAAATGCTCTAAAACTACAGCATCTTACAGAATAAGGGACACAGCGCTGGAAACAGCAGGAAGGACACTAGCTTGTACTGTCCTCAGCAAGGGGGTCATAACCTATGTGACAGGTTCCCTTTAAGTATATGAAATACTGTCAGCAATACAATGGAGCCAAGTACTGTGGACACTTTGGGCGACTTGTATGAATTTAGGTGTTAAACGCCAATTTTCATGCGCATAATATTAGTATAGAATGCGCCTGATTTATGAACCTGCTCTACTGCGGGTCATTAATCAGGTGCATTCTAGCGCTAACACGACATTTCTGGCTCAGGTAAACCACTGTGAAAGTGGGCTACCTGTTCCAGCTGTAATGAACCCAGAAATGCCATAGTGAAGCTATAAATCTATAGCTTCGTACGGTTCTAGTGCGCCCCACCCCCCGTACACCCTCCGAATTCAGGCGCATTACAAAGTGCCGCTTCCGCTCTGTAATGTGCCTGATACTGGCCTGATGTGTGTGTGTGTGTAGGTGTATATATATATATATCTATATATATATATATATATTTATATGTATATATATATATTTGTAAGCTGCATAACTATCGTCGTCTTGTGGCACACAGAGGGGGACATGAATGAATGGGGCTAAACCAGAAGAATGGCGTATTTTCAGCCCAACATTAGGCGCAGCGCCGTTCGCTTTAGTGAAAAGCCTCCCGAACACCAGTATCAGGCACATTACAGAGCGCAAGCGGCACTTTGTAATGCCCCTGATTTTGGGGGTGTGCAGGAGGCGGGGCGCACTAGAACTGTACGAAGTTGCTAGGATATTTCATCATAGTGTGATAGATGCAGGTTCTGTTCTATGGGAGTTCTGTGTTTGGCTGTACTTGGAACTTCCCTAAAACAGAATGGAGGGTTATGGTAAGCGCAACCAACTATCTATTCTGTACTGAGGCTTTTGGGCACCCATTACAGATGTATGTGCAGGTCCCAGAGGTGGGAATGCGTCTATCACCCCTTCAAGGCATATCCTATCGATCTGCCATCAACATGCAAGATGGAAACACCCTTTTAATGTTATATTGATCTGGCAGTAAGGCACAGTGAGATTTTTATATGTGTAAAATTTGGTAAAAACCGTCTTTATTATTGCTACAATTTATTAGATTTACAGCTCAGTCTTAAATGATCTGGAAATATGAAAGCGTTGATGTATCTGTATATAAGAGTACGTTTCCTCCATACTTTCCAATATATTTGTAGTTAAATCCTCCATTTGTATTTATTAGGCGGTACATTGTCTCACAACAGAGCTGATGGCTGTTGACTGTAATGTAGGGAGGAAATAATGGAATTAAAGAATTAAGTATGATTCTTCCAGATATTTGATTAGAGAGGTTGTTTCCTTGGGTTGCAATTCAAGTAGAGGTGGATTGTTTCAAGGAAGGAAATTTTAGATACTTGCTCATTACAGCTCTTTCTAGTGCTAACCATAGCCTATCCCAGGCTTCCTTCTGCTTCTTTCCTCAAGGACCTGTAAAGATCCATGCTCTTTTGATGTCCCCTATCAATAAGTAAAAAGTAATTGTTATTTGTAAAATTACTATGTCCTGCTGGCCCCTTATGACCTTATAACATTTCTTGCAATGTCTAATTCTAGGTTGGATTTTTAAACCCCTGTGAGAAGACATTGAGGCACCCGTATCTTATACGGTATATGCTGCCTTCCATTGTATTGACATGTCTATGCAGAATTATAGACTACATAGAGCATACTTGACTAGGCAGCAGAGAAAAGGGTTAAAACAAAGTAGCAATCATGCAGTTTGCACCTTTAAGAGGGAGAAAACCAGCCGCCTAGATAAATAAATAAACGTTCAGCCTGTTTGCAGCAGCTGTAGCCGTGGTTCGTGCGGAAAATGAAGGCAGATGATTCAATTTGGCCTGTGCCCCGAGTACATTTCCAAATGCTTCTGTGTGTGCGCAAGATAATGAACAAATATATTGAGATGGCACAAGATCAGTGCGAGTTTACCGCTGTGAAAGCATCTCCCTTTCCCCCCAGTGGGGGCAAGCAAACTCTGCTGGGTTAATGGGGGTGAGGGTCCCTTCGCCCGCCACCTTTCACAACGACTTAAGAAAAGAATTTGTCTCCTTTTGCCCTAGGCTCCCTGTTGTGCTCAAAGGGAGCTTTTGATAAATGGAAGTGTATTTATTAATAATGAGCTGGGGCCGGCTGTCTGTGATCTGAAAAGTGATGCTTATCAGACACTGTTTTCCTGTGGCATTCGAATGCTTCAAGCACTATAAGGTATAGTAAATGTGCACTGAGGCAGAAGCTCTCACCCAATTAACACCCTTTCTCCCGATTTTTCTTTTTTTTTCCCCAGCTACAATTATAATGTATATTGCATAAAAATGAACATTTTTACCACCATTATTTTTTAGGTGCGACAATTTTGTTTCACTTAGTTGACCCTTTATTATAACTTTACTCACCTTCTTTCTCGGGATATACTGCTGACTAATTGCCTAGATCGTTATTGTGTATACCATCTTAAAATAACACTAAATGTAAAACAATCTGTAAATTCTTCATTCATTTTCCTTCTATCTCTGGTTATACTGCTGACTAATGATCTTAATAGTCATTGGGTATACCATCTTAAAATAACACTAAATTTAGAAAATACAAGTAAAAAAAAAAATCAAACAACCTGTAAATTCTTCATTCTATTTCCTTCTGTCTCTGGTTATACTGCTCAGTAATGAGCTTAATAGTCATTACGTATACCATCATAAAATAATACTAAATGTAGCAGAGCAAAATCCCAGGACATCTTCTCTTTATTGTCTTAATTTCTCCTCTTTTTTTCCTTATATTGCAGTCAAAGCTATGAGTTAGAAATATATGAAGAATTCTTCAATATATATTCCAAAAGATTATTATCATTATTTAGATTTAAAGGTCTATTTGCAGTATGTTTGCAGTATATGTTGAAGGTATATACTATGAGTGTTTTTTTTTTATAGATACCTCTGATACATTAATATACCTTGTCAATTGATTGCCATGTTGAAGAATAAAAGATGATGCTATATACGCCAGATGCCTCAGTGAATTGCAGCAGAACGCCCTATTCCATACAGCTGAAGAAAGGCAATTCCAATGTTGGGTGAATAAGGACCTATGGGATGTGCCTGGAGCTTTCTCATTATGTGTTAAATGCACACGGTTAACACTGTGTGAATTCAGACCAAGATCAAAGCTTGGTTGGAAAACAACTGACTGGAGTCTTCCGCAGTTCTTGTCTTCAGTGGTAGATTAGAAACTCGAAGGCTTTGTCTACACAGCAGAGGCTTCCCGTCGGATTTTCGACGGTTTTGGTATTTTGAAACCACTGAAAATCCGACAGAAAAACGTCCAAATAGACCTTAATACGAAAACGACCTGTAGTCTACACAGGTCGTTTTTTTTCTGCATGTTTTTGGGTGCCAGCGGATTTAGAAACCTGTTGTGAAATCTGACAGAGTCCTGCAGAAAATTGAAGTCTAAACTGCCGGACGGTTGTTGGATGTTTTACCAGCAATTTGTGGACAGTTCTGCTAAAAAAAACTGCCCAGGTGTTTAAACAAGGTATATGAATGTTGCATACATTAAAAACTGACCAAAAATCTGAACAAAAAAACACCCAAAATACTAGTCTGAAACTCAGCTGCTTTTGAGAAAAAATGGACAAAATACTCCGGTTCAAAGCTGTTTTTGACCTAGCCTAAACCGCTAGCCTAAGACCTAGCCTAAAGGTGGCCATCCATCTTAAAGGGGTTGTCTCGCTACAATGATTGGGTTTTAATTAAAAGATCTTTAAAAAACCAGCAGCTTTGCAATATATGTTCATTACAAATGTCCTACTGATTTTGAGTTATCCCTGGTAGTAGGAGTGCATCAGCTTCTCAAATCACTATAGCAGCCGACCTGTTGATTTTTATCTCACTCGCTGTCAGTGCTGAGGACCCATCTGTTTCTGAATACAGGTCTGAGCACAGAGCCCCTCCCGCACAGTATGCTTCTGTAGGGAAGGGAGGGGGAGGGCTCTGGCTTCTGTGTCTGTGTGGATTAACCCTGTGTGTGCCTGCTCCCTCCTGCTCTCTACACAGATTGAGGAGAGCAGAGGTGAGGCTGATCTGTGGTCAGTAGATGTGACAGCAGTGAAGTGTGTTACTATAATCATGATGTGTCTGTGGAGCTTTGACTATACTAATAGAACAGATCAGGGAGGCATGTGAACGGTTCATGCTCTACTGTATTAGTGACACTTCTTGATTATAGTAACTCACTTCACAGCTGCCCTGTGTCTGTTCTGACAGGGTTTTTTTTCTGTTGCTTGATATGTCCATGGAGATTTGTATGCTAAGCGGGGGGTATAGGAACCTTTACATCCCCCCTGCTCTGCTATTAGCATACACAGCTTCACAGACCTCTCCACACTCATAGATCAGCCCTCTCCCTGCTGTCTCCTGACTCTGTGGAGCTGACAGTGCAGGTGATCCAGCAGCTTGCAGCCGACCTAGGCAGGCACACACAGGATTAACCCTGGCAGCAAACGCCCTCGCCCTCCCCCTGCTGTATAGAAGTTACTGCAGTTGGAGGAGGAGAGCTGTCTGTGTGCTGAGGGGAGGGTGAAAGGGGGAGGAGAAGAGGCAGACTAGAAGCACGCCCCTGAATTCTAAAATCCTTTGCTTCCAGACACATTGAAGTAGACTGAAAGCCTGTAGTGAGACAACTCCTTTAAGTAGAGGTTTGCGAGACCTTTGTTTTGTCGACAACTATTCCATCTGGCCTTCTTCATTTACCCAGTATGCATAGAGAATAAGCTGTTGCCAAATACCTCTGGTGGCAGTTGATTTCCCTTAAAAACAAAAGGATGGGGCATTGATCTTCAACATGATCCTTCTTCCATCATCTGTCGGTGGAGAATCCACACACCCTGTTCTATACATAACGTGGTTTACTTGTCCTACTGAAATGGCCAGGTTTGGCTCACTTTGTTGATATGTGTAGTGGATATTGCTACTATTTGCTATGGTACTGCCATTTTATTAATCCCAGTCTTTCAGCTTCAAATGGAAGGTTTTAGTATCAAAAGTTGCAAGCTGTGTTTCTTCCTGCAAGACTGTAAAAGTGTCCAATCATGTTTAGCTATCTGAACCTGCCAATTCTTCTTTGGTTGGCCAACTAAAGTGTATGGGGCTGTTGTGTTCCTACAGGTAATAAGCTGCTGCTAGAGAAGTCTGGCTTTTTTCCCTGGCCTGTTGACAAAGCATGCTTGCTCAGTTGAGCATGCATGATTATTGTGGGGCTTGGATATAAAGTGTCATGTGTAGGGCCAATTGTTGTCTAAATGATGTATTTTCAGGCTTCTGGAACATACACTGTTGGCAATTATTATTTATTTGTAGAATTCATTTTAGGTAAAAGGGGTTGTCTCACTACATTGATTCATCTCACCTCAGTCCTGTTTTCTTGGTTTCATTTTGAATTCAGGGGCGTGTTTACTGCCTTCTACTAGGCTACAGTAGAAGCCAGGTCTGTAGTTATAGCAACCAGTGCTGGCAGCCTATCATGAGGGATCAAACAGGTCTGTAGCTATAGCAACCTGAGGAGCTGATGCAGTCCATACAAGAGGGGATATCTAGGAATAGCTAGGATACTGTTACTGGACATACATTGCAAAGAGATTTGTTTTTGCAAGATTTTAAACATAAAAAGCAATCCTTGTAGTGAGACAACCCCTTTAAGTGTTCATTTAAGCCCAATGCTGACATAATAATTGGAGTTAGTTAAGGAAAAGACCCAATATGTATTATCCATGTAAGAAGCTATTGAGCAAATCCATCTTTATAATGCAGACCATACACATTGGATAAAACGGGCTGTTTTGGCACAGACAGCCCCTCTCAGATAGGAGCCGCTTCTGCTGCAGTGACCGGTTCACTAGCTGTAGTCTGTAGTCTCAGGCGTTGGACACCCCTTTTACGATTTTCATATGCCTCTTAATTTTGATAGATAGTGCCAATCATCTAGTGTGTAGAGTGGCTCCTGACTGTTCAGCCAGGAGAACATAGGCACTGGTAAAAAAAAGCAAATGATGTAAGATAACGGCAGTAATCTTCAGTGTGGTATATGGCCCTCATGTGGTTGTCTGATGTACAGTGATCTAGGTCTGTCTTTGTAGCAATGATTTTTCACTAGACCTGTCTTACATTGAAGGGTGTAGATTTTATCACCTTGCTGTGGTTATTTATTTTCTAGCACAGCATATCTGCTGATACCAATTGATAAAAAGCCCTATTATTCGTTGCTCTTTGGTAATTAATACTCGTGTAAGCTGCTGAGAACTGGTATTATTAGAGCATTTGCTGATGAATTTGGGCAGGCGTCACCTCTACTCATAAGCAGCAGGTGTAAATGAAGATGATCTGTCACCGCCATTGGCAGTGCTCTGCAATTCCTGAGAATATACCCAGAAGCCACGGTACATCTAAAAATTGATATTCACTCAGGCAGGTTAATAACGTCAGCCAGTCCTCTAATTTGATTTCCTGTGCGCAGCATCATTAAATCTGACAGGTTTTCTTATAAAACCATCCCACTGTTGTTCCATAACTGGTGATTTCTTAATCATATTTGGAAAAGAACAAAGGAATTAATAAAACTAATTACTGCATCATATGAAACCTTTGTTGATAGATAGTTTAAAGCGCCCCACATCCCAGGGATCCATGGATGAACCGCACTAGTACAAGGATGACTTATAGAGGGCGAATAAAGCATTACTGATGGCTGGAATGTAGTTATCCTTAAAATGCACAATGCAAAACATACTGACGCTGTTCAAACCTGTGAAGAAATGCAACAAAGAACCATCCCTGGGATAGATCCTACAGGCATGTACTTTATGAAATTGTAGAAAAAAGGAAATAATTCTACATCATTGGGGGCTCTGGATTTGTGTTCTTTCACTTATAGAAAGGCAGCTACGTTATGTTGAATCGAGTCACTATACAGTAAGATGGTAAACAGTTTTGTCAATTAAGAAACTACTTCCAAATCAGAACATACAGTCCCCAATTTATAAGCATCTAACTTACAACACATGCTTAAAGGGGTTGTCTCACCACGCCGTTTCACAGAGCTAAAAACAGCTTTCATTCATGCAGCCTAGTTGGGTTGTGCATGGTTCTACGGTAGTGATTAGCATATCAGCTCCATATTCAAAGGTCGGCTAATTACTTTGACATGAGAGCAGTAAATGTTTATCTTAAGTCCAGATAAGCTCCAGCAATAAAGTAAACAAAAGTAATTAGTCTTCTTTGTTTGTTAGATCAGATAACACTCAAGCTCTCAAGTTGCCGAAGTTCTGCGTGCCACCTGTGTGATGACCTCAGGGGTGCCAATAGGGCAGTACGGGCAGTACTCCTGTCAGGGACCCTAATCAAAAAGGGGCTCACTGATCTGTTAAAAAATAGAAACTAGTAATGGGTGTGGGCCCCATTTGATTTGGCTGTATGGGGCCCTGAAACGGTTAATAGATGACTGATGGCCTCATCCCTGCTATCACATAAGGCAAATAGCAGGGCAGAGCAGGTCAGTAACCTAGAGGAACCTGGGTGCACTCAGAGCTGATATAAACACTTTTATCTCCTCAACAAAGAAAAATAAACAAAGAGCGATATGTGGAAAACGTCTTCATTTACTGTTCCCTGCATGTTAAAAGTTAAACTTTAAGAATGGAGCCTAAGGTTGGATTTTGATTCCGAATGCGATGGCAGAGCATGAGTCGAGCTTCATTTACTTCAACAGCCGGCCCCTTGGCCCTCCCACACTCCTTGAGCAACATTGCATGTTATGCCCTGAAGCCACTTACACATGTGCCTCCACACTTTGTTTTTCCATAAGTTACTAGAAGAAGGACAACATGGGACAAAATCTGAACTTGCCACGTTGCCATTTGCAGTATTTCACTTGATGGTTGCACCATGAAGAGTTACTATACCTGTTAATCTTTATGTTTGCTGTAAATAAATCATATACATTTCACAAATCCATTACAAGGAATGGTAAGGATTTATTGAAACCTTGCACTGGAACGATAATCTCCCCCCAAAAGTGCAGTACCAATGTTATTTTCTTCAGGGACAGACATCTTATGAACAGGGGCACAGTCGTCAAAACAAATGTTAGATGGCACACTATCCAAAACTAAAAAAGAAAGAAAAATAGTTGCAGTCACACTTAAAAAATGTAGCGGTTTCAACTTACATACCAATTCTTTTAAGAACAAACCTATGCAACCTATGTTGTTCCTAAGCTGGGCACTGCTTGCATATTATCTCATTTTGTTACAGATGAAAGCTGAATGTCTTTTAAAGTTCAAAATGGGTAAACAACATTGTTATTTTCACTTTTTACTATTCAATATTCAGTGAAGCTTTCTTCATCTAGAACTTGTGATATAATTTAGTTTCCATGGAGGTGTTCTTAAGCTCTTTTATGAACTTTTTTTCCAAATGTGCATCTTTGTTTTTTTCAGGTCAAAGCATCCAGGAACAGAATCGGCAGAAGCAATGACGACAGCAGTATCAAAGAAGCCATGAGTTCTCAGCGCAGCAGCTCTCACGACTGTCTCAGTGATGTAGGTATCTCTTTTTGGGGGACTTGGCCTGTTAGTATACATCTTCACCATCATTCTATATCCTATTTTAAGCAATAAATGTAATCATAGATTTTAAGCAGATGAGAAAAAGAAAATATCTGACATATTCCATAAACTTGTATTCCTAGCATAAATCAAGTAAGTGAATTATTTTTTCATATATGTGTTTTTGCCATGTAGAACATGAGAAAGCCTCTGTCTATTATCATTACAACAAAAAGTATGCCAGGTGTAAACATGACCATGCTGCCTAGTTGGCGGGTTCATCCAACCACAGCTGCTAGTTTATTCTTTTGTGTGTGACTTGCAGTTTGGTTCTTCTGAACCCCTTACCATCACAGACCGTTTTATCCTTTAGGCTGAGTTCACAGCGAATTGCGGCGCGTACATGTGTGCCGCTGCGGCCCGCCCTCCTGTACACTTTCATTTTTGACATATCACTTCTTTTTACAGGCGTGTACTGTGAGCCAGCGAATACGTCCAATTAACATAGCACTCAATAAATGCTTTGATTTTACCATATTTGCGGGGCGTACCTCAGGCACACTGCAGCACAAATATGTGCCGAAATACGCCCTGCAAATATGGGAACATACCCTTGTAATGTTGCAATTTTTTTTCTTTTTTGTATTACCCACACAAATACACACCATCGAGCTGTGTGAGGGCTTATTTTTTGAGGGATGAGCTGTCATTTTTATTGGTACCGTTTTTAGGTACATAGGACTTTTTGATCGCTTTCTATTCCATTTTTTTGTGAGGCAGGATAGGTAAAAACAGCAATTCTAGCATTTATTTTTTAAGTATTCTTTGTTTGGGTTAAAGGGGTTTTGCCAAGAAGTGACTTCCTTACCTCTTAATCTGCTCAGAAGAGATTATAAACAAAGTGGGAAGCCTCACAGGGGAAGAGAGAGGGTGGCTGAGAACACAGCCAGGGAGCAGGGAGCGTGTGCAGTGTTCACTGAAATAATGACATTACATCCAGTGAATTCTATATACAAAAGAGACAGGGCTGATTCACTGCTTTTTCTCCACAGTCCCTTAAAAGCTCGTTCATATTCCCTGTCATCAGATAAGAAGTGCAGACAACACAAGCACAGCCAGATCAGCTCCTGTCAGCTGCTGATCCTGTCTAATGTAAACTTTTAAGTAACTAAGGGCATGTAAGGAAGGCTGTAGCTCTCAGAGGCTTCACTTTTTGTAATCACATATATTTAGAAAAGTGATTAAATACCCATTTTGGAGGATCCCACGTCAACATTACATTGTGGCAAAACCCCTTTAAATACTGTGAAAACAGAGGCCATCAGATGCACTAAGATGACAGAGCCTTGGTTAAGATGCTTACTTCCATAGCTGCCACATGCACCCCTTGCTCAAAGCTTAGAAGTGAGAGTAAGGCTATGTCTACACAGCACAGTATGGATATTCGGTGCATTCAGTATTTGGAATTCGCCAAAAATCTGACGGTACCTTGTGTTGCAAATCCAGCAGAATATGCAATGTATATTCCTTCAACATCTGCTCAGATTTTCCATCGTCCCCGTACATGCCGATGGCAAATCCGAAAAACGCATATCTGCGGC
Organism: Phyllomedusa bahiana; assembly: GCA_025379985.1. Lineage (NCBI taxonomy): Eukaryota > Metazoa > Chordata > Amphibia > Anura > Hylidae > Phyllomedusa > Phyllomedusa bahiana. The sequence goes on along the minus strand of JAODAL010000135.1, from coordinate 117,733 downwards.
ATAACACAGTCCAACTTGTCAAAATGCCGTCGGATTTTGGACGCCATTTTGTCATATGCTGTGTGGACTCAGCCTAAAGGGGTAATGGAGGGAGCCCTCTCCTGCTGTAAGCCACTTAGATGCCACAGTCACCATTGACCACAGCATCTATAGGGTTAAATGGTAGCGAACAACACTCTTCTCCACCCTGGCCATTACAGCAGAAGCCTGGCTGTACGTCACAGCTGGGATCCTGCAGTAATTACATGGGCACAGCTCCACTATCTTTATATCCACTAACGGAAGTTTGCACAAAGTTCTTCCTGTTAATGACATACATGTATATAATATGACGGGAATGAGTTAATGGTGTTGTACCATTAGAACAACTCCTGTCCATCTGCCCTTTTTGGACTTAAAGGGAATGTGTCATCAAAAATGACTTGTTTAACTCACATTTTTATGTTCAACAGAATTTTTGGTTACATTGTTTTTTAATTTTCCATATCACTTTCAATATTTTAAATGGTTCTTAAGTGCTGCAGTTTTAATTTTGGCCACTAAGCCTAATAATAGTCTTACACTTCCTGTTCTGTACAGAAAGATTCTCAGTTGTCTGCTCATTATCAGCACAAAGAGGGTCAAACTGAAAGGAGACACCAGTGTGAATAGATAACACAGGATCCACCAGTCACAAGAGGAGATAGTCACAGTTCACTCTTTCACCTCCCTGCACACTGATTTCTTCCCAGGTCACAGAGCATGACTAGAAAACTCTCCTATAGAAGTCAATGGGACTGAGTCAGTCTTAAGTCTCCTATGTGCATGAAGCTACTGTAAATCATCTCTCTGACTGCTGTTAAAGTGAAAACTGCAAGACTTAAAGGGGTTGTCTCGCTACAAAGAATAGCTTTCAAATTGTAGGGACCACAAAATAAAGACATTTTCCAAATATATTGCTTTGTTCTCTGTTTTCCCTAAGGAGATACAAGATTTATGACCTACCTGGCTATTCATTCCCTCAGTAACGACCTGTAAACAATTCTCCCCCTGCTGTTTGTTCAATGAGATAACAGTGAGTGACTTCATCACACAGGTCCAGGCAGTGTCCTGTTCTGCTCAGCAGTAAAAAGCTTGATTTATGTAAAATAAACAGAACTGTAATTAGGGCTTTTGTTTTGGGGATCAGATAAGAAGTCCTGTTAGTAGTTTGAGAAGCTAATCTGATCTAATTAGCATCTAAAAGCACGGAGCTGTACAAGCTGTATGCAAATGAGTCAGTCTGAACCAGGAAGTGACACAGTATTTCATTCATGCATTCTCTGAAACTCTGAAGGGAGACAACTCCTTTAAGAATTATTACAAAATATTGAAAGTGATATGAAAAATTTAAAAAAAAACAATAAAAATTCCTTAAAAAAAATGTGTTTAACATAAAAATGGGACTAAAACAATAACTCATTTTTTTATGACACATTCCCTTTAAGAAGATTATACTGCTCAGGACACCCCTCCAGTAGACAGAGCAGAGAACTTGCAACAAGCTGCTGCTCTTCTGAAGGATTTAGTACATTCATTTCACTTGTTGCTGAGAATTACCTACATTTGGATGCTGTAAGGATAACATATGGATGCTATCTTCATATCTTCAATCCACAAAACAAATAACAATAGTGAATTCTGTGTTTTTAAAACATACACATAGTTTATATCCTTTATGTTTAAAATCTGCTTCCATTTTAAAGACTCCCTCAAAGAATTTAACATTAATGAAAAGGCACTTGTGCGAGAGCAGCTATAAAGCAGTTTACATGAAATGTAGTTTATGTTTTTAAGACTTGCATTACACACCGGGGGTTTTTTTTGCACAAATTTTTAATTTTGGGTTGTTTCTGGATAAGCTCTACCCTAAGGCGTATTTGACGTTGGATGTCAACCATTGTGACAAAATAAATCTCTGTTATTCTCTACTATGGGTATTCCCTGTCTAATTAAGCAGTAATAGCAATCAGAAGCTTTTGAATTGTGGGTTATTTACTGTTCATAGCCAGTTGAAGATTTTTTTTTTCACCATCTACAGTTGCAAGAAAAAGTTAGTTAGTTGTACTAATTATTTATTGAGCGCATTCGGTAAATATTTTCAGAGCAGGGGAAAAAGTAAGTGAACTATGTTACGACTTCCAAGAGCCAATTAGCAAAACTATTTGCTGATATTAGAACTGTGGTTTTCAGCTGCTTTGTCCATTAAATAAAGGCACACAAAGCATGGTTACTGACAGATCTGTTTAACTTAAGGGTATGTTCACATGGCGTATTGGGGCCCAATATGCTGTGTATTTTAAAAGTAGGCGCTGTACAGCGCGTTCTTCCAAGCACAGAGGGACCGGCCCCATTCACTCCCATTGTCAGCGGCGCGTAAGCACCGCAAAGAAGTGACATGTCACTTCTCTCCCCCGGTCTACAATACGATGGTCCAGCGTACTGACGTAATTCATAGCATGTCGGGCATATTGAAGCGCAAATGCGCCCCGCAATTACGCCGTGTGAACATACCCGTAGAAAGATTGGTTGGTGCAAACCATTTTTATAGGATGGGTTTTAGAGAAATATAAAGCTGGAAAAGGCTGGAAACATTCAATGGAGGTTGTTTGCTGCTAAACAGGGTCTACACATTATTAAATTCAGTTTTCGCTGCCATGGCCGGCCTTAGCTATGTGAGAATTGTTCAGTCTTGCAGGGCACTAGCTGCCAGTGTGCAAGGGGAGGGGGTGACTCCAGGTTTGAGCAGCTTGCTTTGTGTACTGCCTGCTGCCCCACCTCCTTTTAGGTGAGGGAGACTTGAAGCCTCAGCTTGCTATTTTGATAACAGGATGGCTTGATGAAGTCATTACACAAGCCTGTAAGGCTATGTCTACACTGCAGTGGACAAAAAACGACCTGAAAACGAATTACTAAAAACGTTCATGAAACTGAGTTTTCTGTCCACTGCCTGTCAAAAGCAGCTGAAAAAACGTCCGTTTTTTGGCGCGTTTTTCGTTTTTTGGAGCGTTTTTTGAAGCGTTTTTTGGAGCGTCTTTGCTCTGCTTTTTAATGTATGCACAAATTAAGCCATTGGATGTAAACTACACCCTACAGGTGGAGTTAACATGTTAAGTAGTCACTTCCTTTAGATCACTGTAGCCATTGTGAGCACATTGCCCTTTGTGTGCTACTACTTTATTAAATTTTGCACCAGATTCTTGCACCAAAATCCACAAAAACCCACATTATCTTTCCATACAGCAAGATAACTTTATTAGCAGCAGAATCTGTAAAGAAAAGGATTTTAGCGGCCAAAATCCAAAAAAAAGCATTATTGCGGCAAATTCCGTAAAAAAAAATATTTTTAGTGTCAGAAGCAAGATCACTTTATTAGCGGCAAAATCTGTAAAAAAAATTATTTTAGTGCCAAAAAAACTAAAAAATCGGATTCTTGCGCCAAAATCCGTAAAAAAAAACGTATTTTTGGCATCAGAGGTGAGATAACATTATTAGCGGCAAAATCTGTAAATAAAAATATTTAAGTGCCAAAAAACGTTAAAAAACCAGCGAGATACTTATTGCGCCAATAATCCGTAAAAAAAAAAAAAAACGTAAAAAAATTTTGCGTCAGAAGCGAGATAACTTTATTAGCGCAAAATATGTTTAGAAAAGGATTTTTAGTTCAAAACTGTAAAAAAAAAAACGATTCTTGCCCAAAATCTGTAAAAAACGTTATTTTTAGCGAAAAAATATGAATTGCGAAAAAATCGTTAGCGACCAAAGCATGATCATTTTATTACAAAAGGTTACAAAAAAGGACACATCAGACACTTGTATGCAGATTTGATAAGGATATAACCTTTATTACACCCATTATAGGTGGACTTGGGTCTCTCGGAGGGTTTTCATAAAACGAAAAAAAAAAAAAAACGCGCCAAAAGACGTCCGGCGCTTTACATAGACTCCTGTAGTAAATTTTCTGCCCGGCTCTGGCGTTTTTTAGAGTATGTTGCAAAATACAACCAGTAAAAAAACGAGCAGAAAAAATAAGCTCAGTGTAGACAGCAGGAGGGTTTTACAACAGAAGTCTATGGGAGATGATTACAGTCGTTTTTCCAGGTTTTTAGAAAACGAAAAACGCTGAAAAAACGGACATTTTTCTGTGCAGTGTAGACATAGCCTAACATGCCTTCTCCATCCTAGATCCAGCGGGACAGCCCTGTTTGTGGCTTGTTTATTTGTATTCCTTTATTTTATTCATTCATATAGCCTAATTATATTCCACAGCGCTGTACAGAAGTTGTCATTATTCACATTGGTCCCTATCCCATTGGGGCTCACAACTTAAACACCATATTAACCTATCTTAAAGTATGGGGGAATTCAGAGTACCTTGAGGAGCCTAATGGAGGCACTATTAAGGATAGGATGGCCTACCTACCTAACAGGGGGGCTTCCTTACCTACCTACCCAATCAGCTTACCTATTAATATAGAACTGACCCACCTATCTACTCTAAAAGGAGGCCTGCCTACTTAATAGGAGAGGTCTGCCTACATACCCCTGTCCTAATTTGGGGTGGGGATTACCTGTGTAATTGAGGTCTACAAAAGCCAATGTGTGAATATACCCTTATCAAATTCCATTTATTGACCTTTTAGAGGTCCCCTGTTCAGTGCCCCTTTTTTACCGAAATGCCATTTTCTTGCCCCTTTAGTGCCCTTCTGTGACAAAAGGTCGATAAATGTCTCCATGAGGATAACTAAACAAAGTGTCACTAAAGGGTCAGTGGGTGGTCACTGGATAGAAAGGCAGAACAGAATGATTCTGTATGATACTACATTTTATTTTATATGGAAAATAATCTCTTGATTAACATATAACTTGGGGGGAAAAGTGAAAAATAAATAAAAAAAACAACTTATGAAAGCACCAAATACCATTTAATGATTCTAAAAAATGGGCTGCGGGTACAGAAATCCTAATCATTTCAAAGGGCTCAGTTACTCTTTCTTGCAACTGTATACAGCAAAATCTTTTTTTTTTTTTTCCAAACACATTTTATTTGGCATCTCCATTACAGAATAGTTCAACAACACAGTTAATGCAATACAATGCACATTTCGAAGTCTGATACCAGGCATTATACCATAACTTAATGTGAACCTAAAAATAAAGTTATAATATGGTTAGCTCATGCTTTAATACATACATAAATGCAGTTTCACTTGAAGTTTCTTTCCATCTCTAAGTTCCATCCAAAGTAATTACACATCACGAAATTCCATTGATTAGTGTTCAGTAGTAAAAAGCATGATATACAGTGACACGAGGTAGTTTCTGTTCATATATCTGAACAATAAAGCCTAAACATTTTAAACCTTTAAATTGAATTAAATTAAATAAAATTAAACAGCCAGGGAAAAGGGTGCAACACATCGCCCTCACTTTCTCTTTTTTAGTTCACGACCCCCCTTGTGCTTGTAATCTGCCTAAAGTCCCTGATATAGCCTCCGTCAAGAACCATTTTGTATATTGGAATATATTCACTAACATGTCTATCTCCTGTTGAGTGTAAAATTTCTCCAAAAATGCTCTCCATACAGCAAATTTGTGTGCAAATGCAGACTCGAGTACATCAACAAAATATTGTGTAAGTTATGTGAATTGTGTTCCATTTATTGTGAACTAGAACCCGATACCTACCGTGTTTTCCCGAAAATAAGACACCCCCGAAAGTAAGACATAGCAGAGATTTTGTTGAATTCCCTAATATAAGGCACCCCCGAAAATAAGACCTAGCGGAAATCATTAGAGGGTTGCAGGACCTGTGAAGGGAGGTCATGTGTGTGTGATGTCACCACAGGTCCCGAACATCCAAAGGAGAGTAGACACAAAGTACATGTAAGTAACAGAGGGACAAGGGGGGAGAACAGAGCAATGATACTGACACACACATCTCACAGGATGTCTGATGGGGCATGCTGGGATTTCTAGTTCTACAAGGCCCATCATGTCACATTTGCCATCCTTTGAGATAAGTCACTGCAGCTGCCATAAAATTTCCCTTTCATACATATATCCTATGGTTTGTTACTCTAAACTTTATATATATATAAAATTTATTATATATATATATATATATATATATATATATATATATATATATACACACATACACACAAGTATAGCATGCTATAATTTATTCATGGAAAAATAAGACATCCCCTGAAAATAAGACGTAGCACATCTTTAGGAGCAAAAATTAATATAAGACGCTGTCTTAGTTTCGGGGAAACAGGGTATGAAGTAGGAGACATCGTCCAGTTTATATGTATTACTGTGTTAACAATGTCAAGGAAGAAAGAATCCCATAATTGATAACGTGCCTTTCTGATCACTATACCAGGGTTTCCGTCATTAGTCCAATAATTGCATTGCTGAAATCTGGAACTTGTACGTCTCACTTGAATGTGGAGAACAAAGCAGGAGCTATACAGTGCGTGCCTGTACATATATCTATATAGAGGTATAGGAGAGAGAGATTTAAAAAGCTGTGTAATCAGTAATTAGCTAGTCACCCTTATTACAGCATCTTTTATTCTAATGAATTAGAGTGGAAAGCCTTGGCTGTTGTTCTGCAGGGGTTAGAGAGAGAAAATGGCTAGAATTTCTGAGATATTGGATTTAACATTTCAATAGCTTTGCACATAACCCCCTCCGTCTACCACCCTACACGTGGGACTCATGTTGAGTTCTATTAATGTAAAATATGCTTCATAAGTACAGCCTGTCACAAGGAAAGCTTTGTGCCAGTTAGATTCAATTGGACAGCTAATTTAGGTTTTAAATTGAAAACACTGCCTCTTTTTCAGAATGCAAAGCAGTGGGTGGAGAGGTGGAGGTCTCTGAGGTTTTCACAACAATAACATTTGGCATTAACCAGCTCCGTGCCTGCAGTGATGGGATGACGTATCCCGCATGTAAATCTTACCTCTCCGCACTAAGGCTTGTCAGCCTTTAACTGCTCATAGAACCGATTTCACCATCCTACAAACAGTCCCAGATTTTCTATGCCATTAGTGCCAATAGTGTGTTAACCTGTTTTTTTATTTATCACGATTGACGGGATACTTTTCACGGTCTGACTAGTCATCACAAGGTCCTGATTATGTTCCTCTGAGCAGAAAAAAATGTAGATAAATTGAATAAATCTGGTGACTGATGGCATATATTTCTGACTAGTCTTTAGTATCTGGGATGTTACATAAGGTAATGCTTATATGTTTTGGCACCAGTTTTTTGTCTTATTGCTTATGCGCTCTGCAGGTGCTATGGCGTTTATAGCTTTTAGTGATGCTCATCATCTTTGGTGTACATCAAGGGAGAGCAACATGTGACCTCGGGTGCACATGTGGCCCCCAATTCCCCTTTGTGAGGTTTCCCAGCCACAGGACAAAAACATGCATGGTCTCTGTCTTCATACTTTAGGAAGTAATATTCATTTTTTTAAGAGCTGCTTTCATCTTATGGCACTGTTATGGTAGGCACTGTATGGCATTCACTGCTATGGTGGACATTGTATGGTGAGCAGTTTTATGGTGGACACTGCATGACTGGCAATGTTAGAGTGGGCTCTGTAAGGGTTGCACTATAGAGCTGTATATGGTATTTCCAGAAACCAAAATGAGCAACCAACAAAAACTATTTCTATATTATCTCTGGATTTCTTCCTCAATTATTTCTGAAACAATCTTGGCATCCATAAGATAAACCATAAAAGTATCTTAAAGGTTCAAGACTCCAAAGAGGAAGAGATGGTTTGGAGAGGAGGCCATATACACTACTCACAAACGTTAGGGATATTTGGTTGAAATTTCAGGATGAACATAACTTTTCTTAAAATTTTTTTTAGATGAACTTAAAGGGGTTTTTTCCAGGAGGAGCCTTATCTGCTAAGAAGCTAATGTAAACAAATCACGGAGCTGAAAGAGAGAGAGACGCACACAGCCAGAGCACAAAGCTGCATAAGGGATTGTGTGACATGTTCACTGAAATAATCAAACTGCAACTTGTGGATTCTGTATACAAAAGACAACAGTTTTTCTCCTCAGCAGCTTTAAAGCTCCTTCATGTTCTCTGTCATCAGATAAAGCAGGGATCTAATCACACTACAACTAGTTTATTCTGTATACAAAAGAAAACATATTGCTACCCGGTGCCTTGAAAACTTCTGCAGCTCAGTTTCATCAGATAAGAAGCTCTCTCTGCGCAAGCCCGTCCAGCAGCTCTTGTCAGGCCGTATCTAATACAAACTTTGAAGTAACCAAGGGCATGTAAGGAAGGCTGTAGCTCTCTCAGACTGCAATTTTTGTAATCACATATATTTAGAAAAGTGATTAAAAACCCATTTTGGAGGATCCCACGTCAACATTACATCGTGGCAAAACCCCTTTAATGAGTCCATCACATCACTTTAGAATGCACATGTGCAACTGTTCAATGTTTCACTTCTTTTTGTGAATCGACCTTAATCACTGAACAGTACTGAGGACTACTGGTCCTTTATCCAGTGTAGATGCTCCCTGGCCCATGCAGGACGATGATGCCCGTGTCTGGTGGTGTGGTCAGGTACCCTTGCCAGTCGTTTAGCACACAGACCACGCTGATGTAAATGGTTACGAATGGTCTGACGAGACACTTGGTTGCCTCACATTTCCCTTAAACATGCTTGGAGTTGTGTGACATTCATCATCATCGGTTCCACAGAGCATTGTTTACAATGTAGCGGTCATCAGTGTGTGATGTAGGCAAAGGACGGCCACTTCTTTGCCTTTCTGTGACTCTTCCAGTATCTCTGACACTCTGTGACACTCTTAAGCATCCTGCTGTAGCCTTGCAATGGCGAGGTACTGTTAATCACTTTGTAAGGTGTTGTCTTGGTCTCATGATGTCTAAATGTGAACAGCATGATGAGATGGACTGTTTAAATCCCAATTCAAATTGATCCCCTACATTTATTGGGCAATTCAGGGACATAACATCTGTTGTGAATTTTGCCATAAAGTACTGAAACATTGAACAGCTGGACATGGTCGCAATTAGTACATTTAAAAAAAAGTTTTCAAGAACTTTTATGTTCATCCTGAAATTTTCAACCAAAAGTCAAATATCCCTAACTTTTTGTGAGTAGTGTGTGTGTTGTTCTTTCTAGTTATAGTTCTGTAACCCTCAAAAGCTACAATTAAAACAGGTGCCTCGTATCATCTTTCTGGAGTCTCTGCCAGTCCCTAAAGTGGAGCCAAGACCTTAGAATTGAAGTGTCATAAATGCCTGATGGGGAAATACCCCTCTAAAATTAACTGCCACCCCTGGAAGAGGTACAATATTACAATGTGGCACTTGGACTAGAAAATGTTGTGTGCCCTCTTGTATCGTATATTGCTAAAGATCCATCATATGGAGTCAGGTCCGTGTTGGTGTTGAGCAGTGATTACTCAATATGGCAAAGGTGGACCCGTATATTAGGAAAATTATTCTTCTTTATTCCAAAAACGACATACTTTCATACAATCAATAAAAGCATCGCATCTGTATCGGTCAAAAGACTAGTAGACGTAAGTTGCATAAACAGCTAAATACCTTAGTAGCGCTTCACTGCATTTTGTAGGACAGGAGTAGCATGGACAACCGGCCGGGTGAACGCCGCAATGATGCAACGTTTCAAGGGATCAACCCTCTTTCTTGCTTGAGAAAGAGGGTTGATCCCTTGAAACGTTGCATCATTGCGGCGTTCACCCGGCCGGTTGTCCATGCTACTCCTGTCCTACAAAATGCAGTGAAGCGCTACTAAGGTATTTACCTGTTTATGCAACTTACGTCTACTAGTCTTTTGACTGATACAGATGCGATGCTTTTATTGATTGTATGAAAGTATGTCGTTTTTGGAATAAAGAAGAATAATTTTCCTAATATACGGGTCCACCTTTGTCATATTGAATTGTTTGGACTATGGGAATCCCAGGGAAGATCCCAAAGTGAGACCCAGGAACGAATAGGCTGCTTACATATATATAAAGGCGGTTACATATTTATCTATTGAGCAGTGATTACTGCCATTTTTCATTGGCCAAGAACCGTGATTTGTGACTTTAATTCCATAACATTTCCTTGCACCATAGAAGTAAAAGATGGAAATATTTTTTTTATTAGTCTTTGGTATTTGGGATGTTACATATCATTTTTATATGTTTTTGGCATTTGTTTTTTTGGCTTGTTGCATATGTATTCTACCGGTGTTTGTAGCTTTTAGTGATGTCCATCATTTTTGGGGTAAGTTATCTATTATATTCACCCACCTACATGTAAGTCTTTAGCAGTGATTACTTGCACTGCTTTTAAAGGATATTTATATTTTGCTATTCCACAGGCCAAGTATCTTGATACGTGCATTTAATTAAATCAAATTGTCCGGCACCATGGAAATCAAAGATGACGCACGCAGTGTGAAGTATTATGCAGCACCTAGCTTTGGATCAGTTTATGCTGCAGAATGAGCATTTATTGTACGGAAGAAGTTGGTTCCCAAACAGTATTTTCTGCTTCTAGTCTCCCTGCTTTTATTCTGCAGGGAAGGAGAGGGAGTATGGGGGGGAGGCGGGAAAGGAGATATCTGCAGCAAATGTGTTTAAGAGCTGAAAGTATTTATTAAAAATGTCAGGAGAAAAGTGCTCCTGGCAGATTAAAGCTGTATTTGAGTTGACAGCTTTGACAGGCGAAAGTGATGGGAGGGGAGGAAGAAACGGGGCGGGGGACTTTGCTGCACATTTCCTCTAGTGCCGATTCCAGGAGCAGAATCGTTGGGATTCAGATACGGGATGTTAATTAAGAAGTATGATTTGGGGCCAGGCGAGGGTTCTCTGCAGGCAAGACCATCCACCTTCTTGGTGGATCTGTCCTCAGATGAGTGCTACGGGGAGTCCACCTTAAAGTTTCTTCTTCTGTAACATTGGCAGCAGAACCCCCCTTCTCTTTCGGGAGGTGGAAGGATGGAACATCATAAAGAGCTGAGGAGGCCAGAAGTGTTCCTATGGCAACAGCTTGAACCGATCCTAGTTCTACGTAACTATGTGCTCATCTCGAGCTCGCCATGTGGGCCATTTTGATTGGCGGCAGAAATATATTATTAGGCATAGCAGCCAATGAGACGTTGTCAATTTATCTGCAAGCAAAGCAGCTAAGTGTTCATAGGACCAAATCTGCTTATTATTTCTCCCACTTTACAGGCCGGCACCAACCTGTTTTGTCTAGTATGCCAGGACTTCCATTTTTTCCCCCCGCAGGCATATTTAAACAATTATACACGTTAGGCCCTTCGTTGCTCGTTACCTTGCCTTGTAAATAATTCCAACATCTCTGTGTAATTGTTCTTTTAATCTTTAGAGACGTTGTGACCCATGGTAAAATCCATACATGGCCTTGCATAATGGCTGGAAGACAAGGGGGAGAAAAGATTTTTTTTTTTTTTTTATCTGTTCATGACCCAGCTTAAGAGCTGCCTGTGTTTTAATGGATTTTCTCCCTCGCTCAATTGAATGGATTGTCCCTCATTATCATTTAAATAGAAGCCTCAGTCCCTGTGAACATGGAAAATTTGAATGTGGTTGTAAAGCTGTGATAATGTGAAATATTCTGAAGGTGAAGGGAGGGTGTGAGGAGGGAGGGAGCGGGCGGAAAGGGAAAAGAGAAAAAAAAACCTAATGTAATTGTTGTAGATTTCTGATTTCCCTAGCACCACCCACTACATGATGGGAAAATAGACTAATAATTGTCTCCCTGGCCTTGCCAAACTGGCTGCCCTAGTTAGCTGAAGCTAACACTCTAATTGACGAGTGCGACCCCCCCCAGATGAATGAAGATGTATTCAGGGCACAGCAAGGGCTAAACATGAGTGATACCAAGAGGCAAAGATTAAATTGGCAATTATTGGCTTAGCAGGAAAGGTTGGCAGGTGCACTGTGCTCCTCTGACTCACCAGGGAAAAATAGGAAATGCAGCTGCATTATTCACTCGTATGCTGTACTTAACCTCTTCATTGCCGTAGCTGTAACAGTCCTTGGTATCTTACGTTTGTCACATACTGGGAGGGATATCGTCCATGTGCAATTTCCATAATGATGGATAAAATGATGGAGGTGTGAAATATGCAAGATTTGTTTCTTGATTTATAGAATTGTATTATTAAGACTCCATAACAAAAAAAACTTTACATCATATATATTTTTTAATAGTCATATTTTTAATATTTGAAAATCAAATCTTATTCCATCATTCACTATATCTCTCTGGTGTGAGTTAATGTGAACATTCAGCAACAGCAAACAGAAGAATGGAAACGCCAAGAATGTAAGTAAATGACTCCACTAATGCTAGAACAAATGTGTGTCTGTTCCTCAACTTAAAGGAGGATTCAACTAGCCATAGATCATACTGTTGTCAACAAGTCTCGCCGACAACCAAATGGAGTCACATAAAACTCGGACAACGTTGCACTTCCTAGGCAAGGCCAATCCATGTGTTGCTATCTAAAAGTCGTAGCCAGTGCAAGTGCTTTGCATTTTCTTGTTTAGAATGTTTATGGCTTTTTCTACATCTGCTTTCTAAATTTACCAATTCAGAGATTTGTTTAAAGACCTGTGGCCAAAGGCATAAAGCTTCTGGACTCCATTCAAAGCTCATAAAAGGGCTCCCACCTACCTTGTGCCATTTATTGCCATTCACTTGTGTTGTCTTATGTGTTAAAGATGGACCTGTGGTTCCCTCAGGCTCCAGGACTTAGGGGTATCTCTGCAACCTCTATAGCTACACTCTTGTTTGTGGCTGTTCCATATGTCTGTGTTATAAATCCCTGTGTTCCCTGTAAAATAGCAATTCTGGAGCATTTTCTCTTATAACTCTGTGTTGTGCTGTTCTCTTGTTATTGCTCCTAGAAATATATTACTGAATCTGTCAGATGGGTGTTACCAATTGGGGGGTGTCCCTGCAGACATTGGCCAATTAGAGTGGCAGAGGCTGAGTGTGCAGAGACACACCCCTTTGAACAGTGGAGTTGTACCATCCAGATAATTTAAAGGGGTGTTCCGGGACTGATTAATGCTCATTCGCCTGTTGGGGTATGAGTAAAAATAGAAGAGAAGACTCATACTTCTCAGACGCTCCCGTTCACTCCCGACTGCTGGTCTGTTCAATCAGGAAGTGAGCAGTGAACTTCCATCGTTCACATGACAACTCCAGCCAATCACAGGCCACAACATCACTTGCATGTGACCTCTCTGGCCTGTAATTGGCTGGAGCTGTCATGTAAATGCTGATCTTCACTGCTTCAGCCCGGATGAACGCATCGGTGATCGGGAGCGTCCAGAAGGTAAGTATGAGTCTTCTCTTCTATTTTAACCCATACCCCGATGGACGAACGGAACACCCCTTTAATCAGGAACAGCACAACACAGTAACAAGAGAAGATGCTCCAGAACTGGTATTTTGCACAAGTATTTACTAAAACAGACATGTCAGGAGATGTCCCTGGTCCTCTTTAACAGCTGACAATAGAATATGTTAATATTACTGAACATATTATAATGTCTAGCTAAAACTGAAAAGTACAGATTACCATGGCAAAGAATGTTTCAGGTAGATGAGAACAAAAGCCAGGTGGTTTTGTTCATTTCAGATTTTTTAATTTCTGCTTTAATATATTCTTCTACTTTTGAGAATATCTCGGCTACATTTACCTTCAGTTGTGTCTGGTTTAAGCTACTCATAAAAGAATTTCCAAAAAAAACACAATTATTTTGGCAACTTCAAAATTCCAAAAATTGGTAAGTTTGTCTTTGCTGATCTTGCTCTTTTTCCTCCACAGAGCTCAGCTCAGTCTCTTTCTGGACGCGGCTACGCAGTAAGTGTTTCCTGTACTTGCTATACCGGCTAGTGGGTAGATCTTTTGCTTTAAAGAGTAATGGTCTAGATCTCCTAGGAAAGAAAGGGCTTGACTATTAGACTTTACTCCTTTCACTTGTGTGGGTTCAGATTTTGGCTTTTGCACATTGTATAAAGCTGATCATGCACATGAGATTTGTAGTAACTCTAATGAGCAAACAATCAGTTGTCTTACTGGTCTTTTGGCCAATGGCAACATAAACAGAAAATCAAGTATTCTTTAATGTGGAAGAAGAATGGAGAAACAGTGGTTAGTGGCTAACATTTATCCCATGTATGTGGCCAGCTTAAAGGGGTTTTACCACAAAATAAAATTGACGTGGGAAGCTTGCAAATGAAATAAACATTTTCAGCATTCATCATTACTAAAAATTTTGTAGCATTTTTGTTTTAGCTGCTCTCTTAGTGATCCATAGTGTACAGCTCGTCTTCAGGAGATACAACCAGTGACGAGATCTTCTTAGTCCTAGCCATCACATGCTCAGACATCACCTCTCCTTTCGGGCATCTACTGTCAGCTTCTTCCCTGCTTAGTAATCACATACAACCACCGCTGAGTGAGGGTTTAACCCCAGGTGCTGTTATTCTACTCCTGTCCTCTGTACTCCTTAGTAATTAGTCAAACACTGCAAATAAATAAAAGAAAAAAGAAACCTCAATCAGGTATGTGCATTGAGGAAAAAAATCCACATGTTTGGTTCCTGCAGGGATTTAAATCTAGGACCCCTAAGCTGAAAGACAGAAGTGTTAACCACTCAGCTACATTGTAGCTACTTCTCAGCTCTTTACGTAAACAGACCTTTGTTTGACTAGAGTGAGCACACTGTGGGGAAAGGCATGGTGATGTCAAGCCTCTGGGGTCACATGATATGCAGCTCAAACAAATCATACACGCTTCCTTTTGTACACACTGAAAGCTTAAGCAGGACAAACCTTTGTGGTATAACCCCTTTAACCTTTCACACCCATTTAGCTATTGGCTTTTCTTAAAAGTGGCACACATATGTTATACCTTATGGATAAAAATCGTAAACCCAAATAAAGCAGGCCATACATGATTCAGTATTTGGGACCAACCAACATTTGGACAGTTGTTATGCAAACTGTGGATCATTGTTTTGCGGAGGCAATGGAGGAGGCCTTGGAAGTAAGAAAAAAAGTCTTGAAAAAAACTAGCTCTGCAATATTCTAGTATTAGGGGCTGTTGCTGGTCTGTGGGGGTTTTACTGTTAAAAAAAAAAGTCTAGAATATGAAAAAGCTATCATTTGAATTTTTAGAATGCTGGAAATGGATGCACATGGTTTGCACGACTTTCAAAACTTGTTTGGATTATAAATTGTACCGTGTTTCCCCGATAGTAAGACATAGCGGGGAGTTTAGGGAGGTCGACTAATGTAAGACGTACCCCGAAAGTAAGACGTAGTAACTGTACTTTGTCTGCGCTCGGGCGCTGTGATGGCCCGGGCGCCGACAGGGACGCTTCAGCTATATGCGGCTCCTCAGGGAGCGCATATAGCTGAATGCCGAGTACAGCGCACAGTGTCCGGGTGCTGCGCTGTCCCGGGCACTGTCCGCAATTCCTTCACCTATATGCGACTCCTCCGGAGCGCATATAAGTGAAAGGATACCACTGCGGGGCACAGAGCGAGCGCTCCGTGCTCCGCAGTGGCCTCCGGGCGACCGCAGACTCGCGGCTGTCCTGAGATCCCGGCACAGGCAGCGTGTGTCATCACGCTGCGTGCGCGGCCTGATGATGTCACCCGCCTGTGCCGGCAAGAAGATAGAGCAGAGCGGAGAGCGCGGGGATCCAGGTAAGTGATTGTTTGTTTTTTTATTTTGATATTATTGCCTACAGCCTGCCTACAGCTGTCTATACCTGCCCTATACCTGCCTACAGCTGCCTTATACCTGCCTACAGCCGGCCCTATACCTGCCTATACCTGCTCTATACCTGCCTACAGCTGTCTATACCTGCCCTATACCTGCCTACAGCCGGCCCTATACCCTGCCTGCCTATACCTGGCTTATACCTGCCCTATACCTGCCTATACCTGCCCTATACCTGCCTACAGCCGGCCCTATACCTGCCTACAGCTGCCTATACCTGCCTACAGCTGCCTTATACCTGCCCTATAGCTGCCTACAGCTGCCTATACCTGTCTTCAGCCGGCCCTATACCTGCCTACAGCCGGCCCTATACCTGCCTACAGCCGGCCCTATACCTGCCTACAGCTGCCTATACCTGCCTACAGCTGCCTAAACCTGCCCTATACCGGCCTACAGCTGCCTACAGCCGGCCCTATACCCTGCCTACAGCCGGCCCTATACCCTGCCTACAGCCTGCCCTATACCTGCGTATGGGGCCATATACCTGCCCTATATAAGACATACCCCGAAAGTAAGACATAGTGGGACTTTTGGGGGTAAAAAGAATGTAAGACGCTGTCTTACTTTCGGGGAAACACGGTAACATAACTGTAATATAGTGCTTGTATACATACACACACGTACAGCTGAGTCACATTATTATGACCACTTCCTGCTTTTAATGTCGGCAGCGCATAGCTCATGAAGGAAGTCACAAGTAGGTATTTAAGGTGTGTGATAGGCTGTCTGCACACATATTCATTGCTGTTATGGATAAAAGTGGTGATTTATCAAGGGACGATTATTGGCTTTTGACCAAAGGTGGAAATATTACTGAAACTGTGCAGTCTGTGAACTGTTCTTGTGTTGCTCTGCTAAAAGTGTATCGTGATTGGACAAATGGCACTATTGAGAATAAGTGATTTGGAAACTTTTGAGGACCACCTGCCATTGAGGTGAAAGTTGAAAGTCGGCTACAATGATGCACAATGGTGGACCATCATGCTGCAGTGGTGCAGCTCACTGTCAAAATTAACTAGGGGCTACAAACATGTGTAAAAAATAACAGTTCAATGAAACCTACTGCGTATGGGGGCTTCAAAGCAGAGGCATGGTCACTTCATATCTGCTAAGAAAGTTGTTACATCAGAAAGGCTTCAGTTTTCACAGCAGTATCAGAATTCCACTGATGGGCAAAGGGTTGCCTTCTCCGATCAGTCATGTTTTCTGTTTCAGCGACTGGATGTAAATTAATGTGTTAGGTAGGGAATGTTTTTTTGGATTCTCTGAGCGCACTCAACTGATTTGTGTATGAATCCATTCTTGTAAATTATGTGCACCCATACATATGTGCTGATTGTCTTCCCTGGTGCAGATAGGATATATGTGTGTATAGATATATATATATATATATATATATATATATATATATATATAATATATATATATATAATATATATATATATATATATATATATATATTACACAGTATCTCACAAAAGCGAGTACACCCCCGCATATTTTTGCAAATATTGTATTATATCTTTTCATGGGACAACACTACGACACTTTCATACAATGTAAAGTACTCAGCGTACAGCTTCCATAACAGTGTAAATTTGGTATGACCTCAAAATAACGCCACACACAACCATCCATGTTTGAACCGCTGGCATCAAAAGTAAGTGATTAGCATATCAGCTCAGCTTTAATAGCTCTTCTAATAGCACTGATATTAGAGCAGAGCTCAGAGTAAACAAACAAAGGAGACTAATGACTTGTTTGAGATAACACACTGTTCTCAGGCTGACAGCAGCCCCACCTGGAGTCATCCCTTCTATCAGATAAGACAGAGCAGAGAGAGAAGGAGAGAGCAGGTTGATAACCTAGAGAAACCTGTGTTCACTCAGAGTTGATAACATCTATCGTATCTCCTCAACAAACCTAAAAAAATAAAGCAGTATATTTGGAAAAACACTTCAATTATCGGTACCTGCATATTGAAAGCTAATCTTTTATAGTGAGACAACCCCTTTAAGATAGTTTTCAAAAATGAGTCCATATAATCTAATATGTCTTAACCGATATTTAAAGAGTACGTGTTGCAGCACCACATCCACGGGCAATATTTTGTGGGTAATACTGCACTTTTTACCGGCAAAATTATGCGCCCATTAGCCGTTGCATTTGGATGTGGGTTTTTTGCAGCTTGTAAACCTGGTCTATGTATGCTGGATTTTTTAGTTTTGGGGCATTTAGCTAATTGAAGTGCATTATTTAAAAGTTTTGGCTTTGTGCATTTATAA
This sequence comes from Phyllomedusa bahiana, assembly GCA_025379985.1. NCBI lineage: Eukaryota > Metazoa > Chordata > Amphibia > Anura > Hylidae > Phyllomedusa > Phyllomedusa bahiana. The sequence goes on along the minus strand of JAODAL010000135.1, from coordinate 99,565 downwards.
ATGTTGCTTGGTAATATTTTTGGCTCTCTTGTCCCTGGATGTGTTTAACATTTTTTGTGACTAAGACTGTATCCTAAACAGTGCTCTGTCACTGTTTTATCAGTATATTATTTTTCTTGCATCGTGCAGCAGGAATCCTCATTGGTCTTCTTATCACAGGGCTGATAGTGAGCTCGACATCTAATAGGCAGTATTTTAGAAGAAAGGCACAAAATCAGGACCTAATAAGCAGCTAAAACTCAGAGACAGATCAAGAGGTGCGAACTAGAATAAAAGAGCCTTCCTTGTCAATTGTTCCCTTGCTTAAATGTAAGAGGCACAAAGTACAAACCTGTATTCCTCACCCCTCATCAGTAATTCAGTGCTATCATGTAGCAGACCTTGAAGATATAGAGAGATTGGAAAGGTTTAAAGCAGGAAATGGAAAATGAGCAGCTCAACATAACGCATCCTGCACATATTTCTGTAGCCGCTAGTCATTTTAATGACTACAATTCTACTTTTAGTTGTATAAAATACTAGATTAAGATATCATATGTTGGAAATGGAATGCTTTAATGTGTTCAGGTCCAGTAATGTATTTCAAGGGAGTGTGGCATCGGAAAAGGACCTATTGTTTTTATGTTAAACACATTTTATAAGAATTTTTGTTTGTTTTTTAATTTTTTTGTTATATCTGAATCACTATTTTTAAATCCTGAAATACTGCCGTTTTCACTTTGACCACTAGATCTAATAATATTCTCACACTCCCTGTTCTGTAAAGAAAACTTTTCCACAATCTCCTCATTATCAGCACAAGCAGGATTACACTGAAAGGTGACACCAATGTACATAGATAACACAGGATTCACCATTCACAATAGGTGATAGTAACAGCTCTCCCTCTCCCTGCACACTGACTTTTTCCCAGAGTATGCCTAGAAAACTCTCCTACAGAAGTCAGTGGGTCTGCTCCTGTTCACAGACTCCTATACCCATATAGCTGCTGTAAAGCATATCAGTACTGTGGGGAAAAAAAGTATTTAGTCAGCCACCAATTGTGCAATTTCTCCCACTTAAAAAGATGAGAGAGGCCTGTAATTGACATCATAGGTAGACCTCAACTATGAGAGACAAAATGAGAAAACAAATCCAGAAAATCACATTGTCAGATTTGGAAAGAATTTATTTGCAAATTATGGTGGAAAATAAGTATTTGGTCACCTACAAACAAGCAAGATTTCCGGCTCTCACAGGCCTGTAACTTCTTCTTTAAGAGGCTCCTCTGTCCTCCACTCATTACCTGTAGTAATGGCACCAGTTTGAACTTGTTGTCAGTATAGTAAGAGGAGAGAGGCCTGTAATTGACAACTATAAGAGACAAAATGAAAAAAATCCCGAAAATCACATTGTCTAATTTGGAAAGAATTTATTTGCAAATTATTGTGGAAAATAAGTATTTGGTCAATAACAAAAGTTGATCTCAATACTTTGTTATATGTCCTTTGTTGCAATGATAGAGGTCAAACATTTTCTGTAAGTCTTAACAAGGTTGGTACACACGGTTGCTGGTATGTTGGCCCATTCCTTAATGCAGATCTCCTTAGAGCAGGGGCTGTTTTGGGGCTGTCTCTGGGCAACACGGACTTTCAACTCCCTCCAAAGGTTTTCTATGGGGTCGAGATCTGGAGACTGGCTAGGCCACTCCAAGACCTTGACATGCTTCTAATGAGGCCACTCCTTCGTTGCCCTGGCGGTGTGCTTGTGATCATTGTCATGCTGAAAGACCCAGCCACGTTTCATCTTCAATGCCCTTGCTGATTGAAGGAGGTTTGCACTCAAAATCTCACAATACATGGCCTCATTCATTCTTTCATGTACACAGATCAGTCGTCCTGGTCCCTTTGCAGAGAAACAGCCCCAAAGCATGATGTTGCCACCCCCTGCTTCACAGTAGGTATAGTGTTCTTTGGATGCAACTCATCATTCTCTCTCCTCCAAACCTGACGAGTTGTGTTTCTACCAAACAGTTTTACTTTGGTTTTATCTGACCATACAACATTCTCCCAATACTCTTCTGGATCATCCAAATGCTCTATAGCAAACTTCAGATGGGCCAGGACATGTACTGGCTTAAGGAGGAGGACATGTCTGGCACTGCAGAATCTGAGTCCCTGGCGGCATAGTGTGTTACTGATGGTAGCCTTTGTTACTTTAGTCCCAGCTCTCTGCAGGTCATACACTAGGTCCCCCCGTGTGGTTCTGGGATTTTTTCTCACCGTTCTTGTGATCATTTTGCCCCCACAGGTGAGCTCTCGGTGGAGCCCCAGATCGAGGGAGATTACCAGTGGTCTTGGATGTCTTCCATTTTCTAATTATTATTCCCACAGTTGATTTCTTCACACCAAGCTGCTTGCCTATCATAGATTTAGTCTTCCCAGCCTGGTGCAGGGCTACAATTTTGTTTCTGGTGTCCTTCGACAGCTCTTCACCATAGTGGAATTTGGAGTGTGACTGTTTGAGGTTGTGGACAGGTGTCTTTTATACTAATAACAAGTTCAAACAGGTGCCATTACTACAGGTAATGAGTGGAGGACAGAGGAGCTTCTTAAAGAAGATACAGGTCAGTGAGCCAGAAATCTTGCTTGTTTTTAGGTGACCAAATACTTATTTTCCACCATAATTTGCAAATAAATTCTTTCCAAATCAGACAATGTGATTTTTGGGATTTGTTTTCCCATTTTGTCTCTCATAGTTGAGGTCTACCTATGATGTCAGTTACAGGCCTCTCTCATCTTTGTAAGTGGGAGAACCTGCACAATTGGTGGCTGACTAAATACTTTTTTTCCCCACTGTAAATGCTGTTAAAAGCAGCTCTGGCAAGAAGGCTGCCCCCATAATCATACACAGACAACCGAATTGAGAAATCTACAATCAGAAAATAGAAACAGCTAAGAAGAAAAGAATATGGATCAGGGTCTTGTTTTAATTAGTAAAAAATATTAAGAGCTTTGGCTATTAGATTCTCTTTAATGCTGCAGATTAAAAATGCCAAATTATGTTTCCTGTTGTTAAGTGTTATGTTGATTGTTTGGCTTCCTCAAAAACATGAGAGCCCAAAACAGAAGTGGATCCATCACAACAAAAATGCCAGCCTTCACACGGAACAGCATAAATCACTAAAACAGAAAAAATGTCCAGTTAACTACAAATAAATTTACACACAAGATTCAAAAATATCTATAAAATATGTATGAAAAAAATAACTATAATAGCAAAAAAAAAGTGTATACAGATGTAATAGTAAATCAGTCAAATTGCAAGGGCAGTTTACATCATATAGGTATTTACAGGTTCCTCGGTTGTGTTTTTATAATAGAAAACAACTGTAGAATGATTTTACATTTCAGAGAATTGTTTGGTTTTTTTTCTTCAAATTTTTTTTAGGACAAGCTTGCTTTCTCTGGTGTTCAAAAAGTGCATAACATTTTTTGACCACAGTGCACTTCTCATTTTGTGCTACAGTAGCTCCAAGAACATTTCCAAGAACAACTAATCTAAACAAAAATAAAAACAACTTTTATAATGCTGTTCTTGGCTTATAGATGCATGCGTGTGTTTACAATTTCACATTTGTGATTTATAGATGGTGTGTATTTACAGTACTATATATTTGGACTTTAGATGGTATGTATCTGTAGTACTATGTTTTTGGCTTATAGATGGCATGTATTTATCATACCATATTTTTGGCTTATAGATGGCATGTATTTATCATACCATATTTTTGGCTTATAGATGACATATATATTTATAATACCATGTGATCTGTATTTATAATACCATGTTTTTGGTTTATATAGGTTATGTGTGTATTTATAATACCATGTTTTTGGCTTTTACATGGCATGAATGTATTTATAATACCATGTTTTAGGCTTATAGATGGTATGAATATATTTATAATACCATGTTTTGGGCTTATAGATGGCATGAATGTATTTATAATACCATGTTTTGGGTTTATAGATGACATGAATGTATTTTTAATACCTGTTTTGGGTTTATAGATGACATGAATGTATTTATAATACCATGTTTTGGGTTTATAGATGGTATGAATGTATTTATAATACCATGTTTTGGGTTTATAGATGGCATAAATATATTTATAATACCATGTTTGGGGTTTACAGATGACATGAATATATTTATAATACCATGTTTTGGGCTTATAGATGGTATGAATGTATTTATAATACCATGTTTTGGGTTTATAGATGACATGAATGTATTTATAATACCATGTTTTGGGTTTATAGATGACATGAATATATTTATAATATCATGTTTTGGGTTTATAGATGGCATGAATGTATTTATAATACCATGTTTTGGGCTTATAGATGGCATGAATATATTTATAATACCATGTTTTGGGTTTATAGATGGCATGAATGTATTTATAATACCATGTTTTGGGTTTATAGATGGCATAAATGTATTTATAATACCATGTTTGGGGTTTACAGATGGCATGAATATATTTATAATACCATGTTTTGGGCTTATAGATGGTATGAATGTATTTATAATACCATGTTTTGGGTTTATAGATGATCAGAATATATTATTAATACCATGTTTGGGCTTATAGATGTCATGAATATTTTTATAATACCATGTTTTGGGTTATAGATGGCATAAATGTATTTATAATACCATGTTTGGGGTTTACAGATGGCATGAATATATTTATAATACGATGTTTTGGGCTTATAGCTGGTATGAATGTATTCATAATACGATGTTTTGGGTTTATAGATGACATGAATATATTTATAATACCATGTTTTGGGCTTATAGATGGCATGAATATATTTATAATACCATGTTTTGGGTTTATAGATGGCATGAATGTATTTATAATACAATGTTTTGGGCTTATAGATGGAATGAATTTATTTATAATACCATGTTTTGGGTTTATAGATGGTATGAATATATTTATAATACCATGTTTTGGATTTATAGATGGCATGAATGTATTTATAATACCATGTTTTGGGTTTATAGATGACATGAATATATTTATAATACCATGTTTTGAGCTTATAGATGGCATGAATGTATTTATAATACCATGTTTTGGGTTTATAGATGGCATGAATATATTTATAATACCATGTTTTGGGCTTATAGATGGCATGAATATATTTATAATACCATGTTTTGGGTTTATAGATGGCATGAATATATTTATAATACCATGTTTTGGGTTTATAGATGGCATGAATATATTTTATATACCATGTTTTGGGTTTATAGATGGATGATATATTTAAAAATACCATGTTTTGGGTTTATAGATGGCATGAATATATTTATAATACCATGTTTTGGGTTTATAGATGGCATGAATATATTTATAATACCATGTTTGGGGTTTATAGATGGCATGAATATATTTATAATACCATGTTTGGGGTTTATAGATGGCATGAATGTATTTATAATACCATGTTTTGGGTTTATAGATGGCATGAATGTATTTATTATACTATGTTTTGGGCTTTTAGATGGTATGAATAGATTTATAATACCATGTTTTGGCTCATAGATATCATGTGTGTATTCTGTCTGGCCAGTTTTAGTTTAGTTAGCAAGTTATGTTGAGCTGACCTTTCATGCCAATGAAAAAAAGGCCATTGTAGTAATTAAATTTTTTTGCCTGTCTGTTCCTCTTATAACTGGATGTGGTAAAGCACTTTGGTAAAGGTAACGTTGACATTTTGGTCAGTAAAGCGTACATAATAGTGTCTTACAACTATAGCATGTCTTACTCCCCTTGTAAATTGTTCTAACTCCAAGATAGGCTAAAGTGACATGTGCATCTTCTGTGATCAGCAACTAAACCCACAGTGAAAGTGATATCCAGTGGGATCCCATCTCCTTTGTGTGTTACAAATACCTTAAAGAATAAATACTCTAAGCTGTCTCTTTGAAGCACTGTCACATGGGATAAGCACGCTTACCGGATCTACCCATTGTGGCGGTAGAGGAATAAACAGCCGTAAATAATCCGCCACTTGTCTATGGAGATGTGAAAATTGAGTACAGGGGGATTTGGCTTCTGTGCAGATACTGGAAGAGGGAGGAGCAGAGGTTATGATCTGAGCTGGGATGCAGGCTACAGAGATAACTGGATTTCACTCTGACACATTGATGTACACGGCAGGATTTTCCCTCAACATCAACTGTCGAAAATAAAACCTGAGCTGTGTGCGTGAATTTATCTACATTTGTTAAACAATTTAGCCAGGTAGATTGTACTGGAGCCTTGGTTTTTGCAAAAATGAAATGTAAAAAGAAGATTTTCATTGTTTCAATTCTAAAACCTAAAGGGAATGTATCACCAATACGTATATATATATATATATATATAAAATATATATATATATATATATATATATATAAAATATATATATATATATATATACACAAAGCAGAATAACAATACCTACAATGATAACATAAAAACACATAGGAAGATAAAATGTATTGGTATCCAGTCTTAATTAATTAATTAATTAATTAAAAAAAATTATATATATATATATATATAATTATTAATTAATTAATACTGGATACCAATACATTTTATCTTCCTATGTGTTTTTATGTTATCATTGTAGGTATTGTTATTCTGCTTTGTGTATATGATTATAGGGGCAGCCCTCTGGTTGGAGCTACGTTTGACAGAATTTAGAGATATGTTACTGCACCTACATCAACCTAGGAGCAATCACCTACTTGAATGGTGGATTCCATGTTAGTGTCATCTTCTATTGTAATCCTGCCTGTGATGATAATGAGGAGACTGCTGAAAAGTGATCTTTACAGAACCGGTGGAATCATTCTATTTCAGGGGTCTGCAACATTGGCTCTCCAGCTGTTGGGAAACTACAACTCCCATCATGCATTTATATAATCTAGATCAGGGGGCATGATGTAGTTTCCCAACAGCTGGAGAGCTGATGTTGCAGACCCCTGTTCTATTATGAGGATAAGTAGCCAGGCAAAAAAATGGAGAATTTCTGTTGTTTTTTTAAATATAGATAGAGACATTAAAAATAAAAAAAATAAAAAATTCTTAATAAATATGCTTAATAGAAAAACGTGATGTAAACAATGTCAGTTTTGAGGACTCATTTCCTTTAAGGCCCATTTACAAAAATAAATCATTGCACAGACTGAAATGCAAATGAGCAAAAATTATTAAATGGGAATATTTGCAATGACTGAACAACTGGCAAGAAAGCACTCAATCATTTGAAAAATGCAAAAGTAAAATTGTTCAGCATGAAATTGCGGCATGTTGACAGTTATCATTTGATTAGTTGGCAAAATGTACATTGTTAAAGATTCATATTTATAAATATTGAAGACAAAACAGGGCAGGTTTACATATCCGGTCTACTACTGAGACCATATGGGTAAACACAAGGCCCACATGACGAATGCGGCTAGACACATTATATTTGGCCCACTAGAGCCTAGACACAGGAACAGGGTTGGACAGAGTCCAGACATGGAAGGACCAGCTCTCCACTTGTCCCAGAGGATGCAACTACTACTTGGCAGAGGCAGTCGGGCCAGAACAGGGAGATGGCTCCATCTTGTATCCTGAGCTATGATGTCAACCTCCACACCTCTGTGTTTAGCAATTTACAGGTGGCTGTACCGCTCTGACACCTATACCCAGGTACTCTGGCCACCCTTCAGGGCCATCCAAATGCCCTTTAAAGGGGTTTTAACGTTTGAATTGTTAGTGATTTTTAAGCTAATTCTATGAAATTGAATTTGAAATCCAGAGGCGTGTGTCTCCTCTAAGCAGGCGTGTCTCTCCTCACTGAAGAGCTGTGACATCATCATTCTGTGTTTGCAGTGGACAGGAAAGGATGACTGGAGAGGATAGCTCTGTAACTTCCTGCATGCTTCTTATGTATGCAGGGCCTTCAGCTTCAGGCTGGCTCCACAAGTTGCTTGCTGTGCTATAACCAGTTATGCACACAGCCTGAACTGATGAAACACATGTGAGGAATGCACACTGCCCCCCCCTCTTCCACCTCTGTTATCAGGCAGGAGACTGTATAAAACTGTGTTATATGGAGGGAACACAGGACTTAAGACTGTGTTATATGAGGGGATCTATGAGTTAAACAGTCAGTAATTACCCAGATCATTATTCCCCTTAGAGCTGGGAGATGAGTATACAGCCAACTCCCCTCTCACATAGCTGCTTTTACTTTCGGTTTTAACAGCTCAGAGGGGAGTAAACAAAGAGTGTGAAGGCAGCCAATCACAGCACAGGAGGCGTGTCAGGGATGTTTCCTGTCTGGGGGCATAGCATCAGCAGAAATAGAAAACAGATGCACAGAACAGCTCATATCTCCTATACTAAGTGACAGAGGTAATGCAACCCAATTACTAAAGTGCTTATTTTTACTGTCCCCATAATCTGAGACATGATCTTTGTAGCGAGAAAACCCCTTTAAGGACAATCATAATGCTGGGCCTCAGTTAAAATTAGGTTGACTCCCCTTTGAGAGTGTAAACTTAGACTAGACTGTCTAAAAATGCTCCAGATTTATTACAGTGGTTAAAGCTGTTAGTAAACGTTCCACAGCTCTATGATTAGATCTCCATGGTCATTTTAGGAGAAGGATATTGAGATCAGGGCATAGTTTAATTTTGGTGGAAGAATTGGGAATGGCTGTGCCCGTGGAAATTTAGGCATTACCACTTTTTAGTGTAGCTTTTTAAAATACCTTACTAAAAGAGCTATGACTAGGGGCCATCTCTGTTGGCCAAAGCAGATCTGTAGCAAAGAGTAGATCCTTCCTTGACAGACTTTGTGCAGCAGTCATGTGTTATTAAGGAAGCACCATGTCTGCATTTGCCTTACACCAAGTTCGTATTGCATAATTTTTATGCATGTGTCATATAGGAATGGGTTTATACCGTGCCCCACCAGTTTTCAATAGATACACACACCATAGTTTACATTGTAACCTGGGGGGGTGCATATGTCACATTGCAAATTTCAAATCAACAGTTGCCTGTGACTTATTTATAAGCGTATTCGGAAAATTTGGGGAGCCAGGAGACTGATTAGCCTTATTTCATAGGCTAATCTGCGTCTATAACATCTTCATAAAATAATTGAGAAATGCACCTTATTTGTTAAGCAGTGTGAACATAGCCTTAGGATTACAGCACACGCAGCACATTAGCACAAAACAATACCTGAGATAACACAGTTGTTCTGAAAATATATTCTGCTCAATTCTAGTTTACAAACAAAAACCCCTACAATCTATTACTAACCACTGAAGGTGGCGTGAGTTATTATTTAACTATTTACTATGTGTCTAACTTGAACACGGCGATATCTGTCAGCTATAGTCATTTTTACTTATCCCATTAACACTTGGGAAATTTAACCTAGTGACATGTAAACTGCCAGCTGGGAGGAGGAAGAGGGGCACAGTGTGACTATGGCCTCGAGCTGCACAAGGAGTGTTAGAAACTGCTCTAGAGAAATGTGTTCATCTGTATTCCTGAGCTGAAAGGAAAAGGAGAATGAGACTAATGCTGCCTCCTTGGGATTTGCTGTACTCCCTCATCATGAAAGCAGTCGGAGGAATGCATAGAAAGGGCGTAATAACTTATAAGACATTGCAAAGCACAGGATACAGCGCCACAGACTCTTGAACGGGTTCTGGAAGCTGTGTAGTGTGAGCTTTTTTGCAGTCCCTAGTTTACTCTTTGATATTTGTTATTTATATCTCTGCTCCTTATTTAAAGGGGTTGTCTCACTACATTGATTCATCTTACCTCAGTCCTGTTTTCTTGGTTTCATTTTGAATTCAGGGGCGTGTTTACTGGCTTCTACTAGGCTGCAGTAGAAGCCAGGTCTGTAGCTATAGCGACCTGAGGAGCTGATGCAGCGTATACAAGAAGGGATATCTCAGAATATGTAGGACACTGTTAATGGACATATATTGCAAAGTGACTTGTTTTAGGAAGATCTTTACCATAAAAAGCAATCCTTATAGTGAGACAACTGCTTTAAAGAGGACCTGTGACATTTCCAAATGTCTTAGTAAATACCTGTGTTCTCTGTGAAATAACAATTGTGGAGCACCCCCTCTTGTATCTCTGTGTTGTGCTTATTCCTTCTAGAAATGTATTACTGAATCTGTCAGCTGGGTGTTACCATTCCAGTTTCTAGAGGTTGCCCCGCACAAAAATGACTCTGGCACTGAGGGTTGGTTTCACATGAAAGGGGACAAATCCCGGTTTGGGTTTTGCGGCCGTCCCCACGATCGGGGGGGGGTAGGCTTTTTCCGTGGGGAGCGGAAAAAACAGCCCTCCCCCTTCCCATTGGGTGTTAATATTCCGCCGGAAACGGACGGCAGAATGAACTGTCAATTATTTTTGAGGGGGCCCGGGGGCGGAAAAAATTTGCCGGGCGGAAAACCCCGTGCGGGGGGGGATTTTCCCGGGTTTTCCCATAGGCCCCATTGTGCTCTTGTCTCGGCCGTTTTTTCGGCGGTCTGAAAAACACAAACCCGCCTAAAAACCCCGGCCCAAAGGGACCCGTGCCAAGGGGACACGCCCTGATTGTACAAAGTCAGAGGACACACCTCAGATCGGTTACACCCAGTTGACAGATTAGTAATAAATTTCAAGGAAGAATAACTGAGGATGTACACAACAAAGAGATATAAAGAAAGATGCTCCAGAATTGTTGTGTCATAGGAGACACAAGTAATTACTAAATAGACATGTCCGGAACACCCAAGTGCCAGCTCTCATGGCCCTGGCATTTTCAGAGATGGGTGTATTGGTACAGTCACATAGTTAATGACATACTTGAATAAGATTTATCAGCTTCCCCTGTTTTCTGCAGAGGAAGATAACTTGTCTTCACACAGGAAGCGATAACTGTCAAGAAAACTAATGCTGTGTTATCAGTGTGCTCGCTGTGGTCATAGTGCCATAGTCTGCGGCCAGCCGGCTTCAGCTTTGCTGCACACTGAGTCACTTAGCCCTAAATACATTCTCCTTCCTGCTGAAGCTTGGGGTTGTGTGGGAAGACAGAGGGCCCTGGGGTTTTCCCCGTGGTTTTTTCCCCCCGCGTGTTTCGGAAAAGCTTAGGCTGACTGAGACGGAAATCACTTGGTTAGCTGACGGCCACCATGCATTCAGATAACATCAGCTTAGCAGTTTTTTTTCTCTGTTTGTGTGTCTCACAAGGATGAATGACAAAATAACTATTATATGTAACCTGCAGTAAAGACTTCTCCGTCTGCCGCATCTCAAGAGTAAATCTTCCTCTTCTCCTGAAATAACATGGAGCTTTTATTAGAAGAAATATCTTCTATTCTTTTAAAGGAGTCTATTGTTTATGTGTATTGCCTTTGTTTTATCCTGTTACTGACTTTTATATGTTTCTCTCATTTCGCTTGAAAATTCTCTTAACCTTTTCTTTAAAGGGGGTTTGTCTCACTAAAAGGTTTCTTTTTTTTTAGTTAAAGATCTCGAAAAAAAACCAAAGGTCACTTTGCAATTTATGTCCAAAAAAGGTGTCCTCCCAATTTCCCTAAAATACCCCCTTTTGTTGGGCTGCATCACCCCTCGGGTCGCTGTACTACAACCTTTTTTACTTTTACCCTGATAAGGGCTGCCAGCACTGGGTTTAACAAACAATAGCTACAGCCCTGGCTTCTACTACAGCCTATAAAGGTAGAAAAACACCCCCCCTGAATTAAAAAAAAAAAATCCAAAAAAACCCAAGGCCCTGAGGTAAGATGAATCAATTTAGCGGGGACCCCCCTTTTTAAAGGCGCTGCTAAAGGTTATATCAGGGGTTGGGAAAAGGCTGAAAATTGCCCCAATTTGCCCAAAACTTACCAACATGGGGGACTTTTGGGAGGTCCCAAATTTGTTTTTTGAATGATTACAAAAAAAGCTTTCATTTTTCCCCCATCTTTTTAGATTTTAAAGATAAGGAGGGTAAAAGGGGGAATGGTGTAGGGGCCCCGTTTGAAATTCCCTGTCAAGGGGCCCCCACTATGAAAACTGCTAGGTCAAAAAAAGGCCCAAAACCCGCCCCCCCTTTTCCATTTCATTATTTCTCTGGAAAAATGAAGGGTGCTCTGTTTGGGTTTTTTGCTATGGGAAAAAACAAAGGGTGAGTCTTAGCCCTTTAACCGTTTTCTACATGGGGGCCCCTAGAATCTGGGGAAAGACAAAAATTTAAAATTTTCGCACCACCTTATAAAATCAAAATGTTTTTATTTAATCCTTCACAAGGTTGAAATAGTGGTATTGAGGGTTTACCGCTGACCCCCTTTTTGGGGAGAAATTCGGTTTTTTAAGGGGCATTCCGGGGTTTTTCCAGAAAATTAAAATTTTTTGGAAGGGAGGGCTGCAGGGTCAATTTCCCAAAAAACATTTTAAAATAAGAAATTTCCTACACCCTTAAACAAATGGGGCTAGGGTTCACACGGCGGGATTAGGGGGGAAGTTTTTTCAGCCGTATTCCCCGCGCTTGTACTGCGCACAAATAGGGGGGGAAAAACCCCTTTTCCCGGGTCTTAGGGGAAAACCCAAAGGGTTCTCATAGAAAAATTGGATTCCGTCTCCTCTCCCCGCTCACGAAATACCGGCGAGCGGGGGGGAAGAGAATGAAAATTGAACATATCCTGGCGGGTACCCGCGCCATGGATAATAAAATCTTTTGGGGCCCGGGTGGGCTCCCGGGCCCCCCCCCTCCCCCCCCCGCCCCCATGCACACGCCGTAATTGCGGCAAAATCCGCCCCAAAAAAATTTAACGGGGTAAATCACCCTTTTGTAAAACATACCCCTTAAAAAATTACCGTATTATGCCCCCACTGTTGCGTCAGCGGAGAACTTGGTTCACAGCAGATCAAGGGGTAGCAACCCCCCTTTTTCCCATCGGATTGTTGACCCCTACCCCAAGGCTTTTTTTTATTTTCCTTTTGCCCCCGGGTTGCTGCAAAATCAAGCCCTTTCCCAAAAAAACTTGAGTTTTCATTTTGGGTGCCCCTTATTGCTGAGCCCCCCTAAACCTTAGTTCCCAGTTACCCCCGTTTTAACACTACTGGCTATACTGGGCAGGGCTCGACCAGCAAGCTGAAATTGATCTTCAGGTTGTATTATCCCTGGGTAAGAAGCTATAAATGTCACATTTTTGGTCAGTCATTGTACGTGATTATGTGGGAAACTACTTAAAAACTTTTTTAATTACAAATTAAAGACTTGTTTTGAGGATTTTTATTTTTGGAAAATACGTATCCCTTTTTTTTTAATTGGAGTCAATTTAAAAGGGGGTTTTTCCCGGGTTTTTTAAAAAACTTGACTCCTGTTGAAAGTATGCGATACAAAGTAAAAATCCTCAGTACATAGTATTTATCAATATTTTCAGTAGTTTCCAACAGAATCACTCACAAATTACTGGCCCATAATGGGACGTTATGGCTTGTTGCCAAGGGATACGACCTGTAGTTCAGTTTCTCCTTTCTGGTCAGGCAAAGCTCCCTTTTTTAGCCCCGAGTTACAGGCAGGGAAGGTATGGTTGATGAAATAACAGACGATTGGAAAGACTGTAACTTGGAACTAAACTAATGTGAGAGGCTCAGCACTAAGGGGGGTGGAGATTTGTTTTTCATCAGCCAGGTAAAAACAGGGGGTACAGCCTGGAATAGGGGGCAAAAATGGGGGAAATGTATTTTTTCATTTCCCCCATAAGCTGTTGCTAGAGCCATACCCACTCTTTCTATGCCAAGAAATAGACTGTGGGGAGCAACAAAAAAGCTAATAGTACATGTTTAGGATGTAAGATTTTTAAAAATTTTTGTTGCTTATAATGTAAGGGCCCCCCAGTCTTCCTTTCCCAAATTTCTTCATCCAAATGCCGGAATGCCCCTTTAATAAGAGTGTTGGTAAAAAATAGAGGGTTCCCCTTTTTAGACTTTTCCCGCAATAAAAAATTTTTTTCCATTTATTGAATTTGGGGGTTTTTAATTTGGGAGCAAACCAATGGTTGGCTAAAAAGCCCCATTTAGCTAAATAAGATGGGGGGAAAAACTTTTTGCCCCCAATAGATGCGAAATGTAAAAATTTCCTAAGGGTTTCTTTACACAGCGCAAATTTTTGGTTTTCAGGTTTTAAAATGCGCTCCAAAATTTAAAATGCCTTTAAATTTCCAGCAAACTTCTTCCCCGGGGTCTAAATTTTTGAAAGGTGTTTCAAGTAAGTAATTTAATTTACGGGGTTTTGAAAAACTTGGGGGTTTTCAAAAACACTAATTGATCCATCCCCTTTTCCCGGGCATTTTGGGGAAATTCAAAAAACCTTTTTTGGGAAAAAGGCTGTTTTTTTTGGGAGGCATTTTAAAAAGCACCAAAAAATGAGCAGTGTAAAGCCCCTCTAATATTGGGGGATAAATTTAAAAATGGGGTTTGGCTTAATTAGATAAAATTTAAAAGGGGGTTTTTAGCTTCATCATTTGGGGTTTTATTTCATTTTTTTTTTCCCGTTTTTTCAACTCTGAAAAACCGGGGCATTTCTTCCCCTCCCAGCTGGCTAAGGGATTGATTTTGTAAGATCTGTTTGTTTACATACCCCAGGGCCCGCTTTTAGTCTAGACTTCTATTTAACTCAGACACTGGGTCTCTTTTCCTTTTCACAGCTGGAGTTTGTTTCAGTTGAAACCCGTCTTCTATGAAAAATCCAAAGCAGCACAGATCTGTCTCCCTTCTATGTTTACACACAGGAGCATTAGGCACCGAGGCACAATTCAGCTTTTTTCTGATTGTAAAAGTAGCTGCTGGCTGTGTAGAGTGAAATGTTGCCAGCCCCTTATTCTGAGTGAGAGAGGCAGGAATGCTCGCTCCCATGAATACGACCGGGGGCCAGACAATGTAATTTAGTAGAGCCGTCAGCCAATGAAATGAAAGGAGGAGGAATCCGACCGGCACTGGGGAACTGTGTTTACACAAAACGAAGATAAGGGAGATAGTGAAAACAAGACAGCTTTGCAAATGACATCCAATTGTAAAGTTGCTTGTTTTCACTGTCCCCTTATTCTGAAGACCATTTAATGAAATGATACAAGCCCTTTAACCTTTAAACCACCCTTTTTAGTATTTGTGTTATAAGAAGGGTGGTCTGTGTCATAAAATCTACATGCAGTAGTACAGAGCTGTTCACGTGTTGCTTGCATTGCTTGCAGCAGGCATTCCGTCTTGGTTTCATGTGATGCTGATTTATAGCATCAAGAAAGTCATTTAACATGGAAACAACATAAATTGAGGCTGATGTAAGAGGAAGGGGGAAAATCCTTCAGCGAGGAGACTTGCTACCAACAATCTGAAACCCAAATGGGGAATACATGTGATCTTTGGGTGGCTGGCTGGGGGACAGTGAAACCGGTGTCTTCTGGGAAACTTCTCTTGGCTTTAGGCAAAAAAAAAAAAAAACAAAAAAAAACATATGTTAGACCTTTGATATGCCATCAACAATAGCCAGCGGCAGCTTTGTATACATTATATAGTGTCAGTCTCCCAATTAAAGTTTTAAAAGATGAATCTGTTTTGCGGCTCTCTGTATTCCTCCTCCAGGGTCTGGGACATATTAAATCCATGCTGCAATGAAGCATCCATTTTAATCCCTGAAATATTTATTCATGCTGCACAGTAGCCATAATTCTCCTGCAGGCAGTGTCTGTTAATATGCATGTGTCTAGCAATTACATGTCTGCAAAAGATTTCTTATCCTAGTAGTCTGAGATAGGAG
Organism: Phyllomedusa bahiana; assembly: GCA_025379985.1. Taxonomy (NCBI): domain Eukaryota; kingdom Metazoa; phylum Chordata; class Amphibia; order Anura; family Hylidae; genus Phyllomedusa; species Phyllomedusa bahiana. The sequence continues at coordinate 83,691 of JAODAL010000135.1, read as the reverse complement.
GGGAAATAACTCATCCTAAGATTTCTCAATTTTTACCACTTTACTTACATATTGCAATTATTATTGATGCCTGAGTTGTGAGAGCAATCGCCAAAAATTCTAAAAATCTATGTTTAAGATAAAAACCTGATTTAAATAATACATTGCTTTCTGATGACATCTCACCCTTAAAGGGGATGTATCATTTCATCAGTTCGGCTGTTTTCCTGAAATCATCCAGAGCATAGATCCGTCTGCATTCTATGTTTACACACAGGAGCTTTAAGGCACCGGGCACAATTTTGCTGTTTTCTGATTGTAGAAGCAGGTGCAGTGTGACTGAGGAGCTGTTGCTTACGAGTGAAGTGTTGCCAGTCCCTTCAAGCAGGAGCATTAAGGCACCGAGGCACAGTGCTTTGTTTGATTGTAAAGCAGGTGCAGTGTGACTGAGAGCTGTTACTGTACAAGTAAGTTGTTGCTGTCCTTTCTGAGTGAGAGAGACAGGAATATGACCAGGGGCTGGGATCTGACCTGCACTGGGGAACTGTGTTTACAGAAATCTAAGGTAAGGGATCTTGTGAAAAAAAGACAGCTTTGCAAATGACATCCAATTGAAAAGTTGCTTGTTTTCACTGTCCCCTTATTCTGAAGACCATTTAATGAAATGATACATCCCCTTTAAGGGTGAATGTACATGGTACGAGTTTGCTGCAGAATATCCACAGTAGATAACAGTATCAGACATTGATAATTTTCCATGCAGAAATTAACCTGAGGTGCAGATTTTTTAATTCGCAGTATATCCGTTTTTGTCGCAGATTTACTGCTGATTTTACTCTTTTGAATAGAGTAAAAGGCTCCCTAAAATCTGCATGATCTATTGCAGAATTACCTGTGGATTTGCTGCTGCTTTTGCTGTTGACTTTTTGTAGATTTTACTACATTGACTTGTATGGGAGAAGGCAAAATCTAGACTAAAATCTACAGATAAACTTTTTTTTGCTTATTTTGGCTTCTCCCATTGAAGTCAAGGTAGAATAGCGTGTGATAAAATCTGCACCAAAATCAGCAGCAAATCTGTTGTGTGTGCATTTAACCTTAAAGATGTATTTTCTGGTTTACTACCCTGGCTCTCTGTAAAGCTATGTTCACACGGCTAAGTTTGGGACGTATTTCGTCCGTAAATACGCGCCGAAGTGCGCAAATTACGGGCCGGAAAACAGTCCTTCATTACGGTAATTCACAGTTCTCATAGAGAACTATGATTACGTCTCCTCTCCCCCCGGCGAAGCCGCCGGGGCGGGGAGATAATTGACATGGAATTACTAGGGCAAATACGCCCCGCAGTAATTCACGTCAATGGGCCGGCGAAAGTCCCGGCCCCCCTGCTCAGTCCCCGCCCCCCGCCCGCCCCCCACACGGCGAAATTTGGGGGGAAATTTACCCCCGAAATACACCGGTGTGAACATACCTTAAGGGATGCCATAGCAGCCTACAATACACATTGCCGAGTTCAGTCATAACTGAAAACAGGGCGGTCCCAGCGGGGCGGCCAGACGAGATGGATCATAGCTTCGAGAGAATTTTGAAACCTTGGGATGGAGCCAGACAGATACCGTGTAATCAGTCTCAGGGAAATGAAGACATATTCTCTCCATTATTTTGTTTGCTGGCTATGAACATTAAAGGCTGAAAGCTAATAATGATGGTTGTGGGAGAAGAAAGGCATTGTGGGATCTGACGACATAGGAATTCTGATAATCCACATGAGTCACATTTTCTGTAATAAACAAATTGGGAGTCTGTGAAGGCTCACCAAATGCCATGATGAATCTGCAATAAATAGTTGATTTAAAATGGCCAACTAATTGAGTTCAGAGTAGAGCTCCTGGTTACACCAGGCCAGCGGTAAAGAAATCTCCTTAGGGTGCGTTTACATGGCAAAGACCAAATACCAGTCGAATTTCCCGACCGGTATTTAGTCTTTTTTGTCACACAGGGAGACTACTTTTGTTCGCGTTTTGCGGATTCAAGCTATCCACCTTCACACCCACATGTTCATGTTCTGCCCGAAAACCGAGTAGAGGAATGAACATTTTCTAAGTTTTTTAGACTGCTGGCATTAAGAAACACCGTGCAATGGGGAATGCTGCACGGATTTTCTATTAAAGTCTTTGGGGGAGCGTTGCATATCAGTTTTCAGACGGTTTGTAAGACTGCAAACCGTCAGAAAACCGACCAATAACCCTTGCCATGGGGACAAGCCCTTACAGAAAAGACACAATGATTTAAAGGGAACCTGTCGGGAGAGAAGCTGAGCTCTGTGATATATAGGGTTATTTGATGGAGGAGAGAAGCTGAGCTCTGTGATATATAGGGTTATATGATAGAGGAGAGAAGCTGAGCTCTGTGATATATAGGGTTATATGATAAAAGGAGAGAAGCTGAGCTCTGTGATATATAGGATTATATGATAGAGGGAGGAGCTGAGCTCGTGATAATATAGGGTTTTTATGATAGGAGAGAGCTGAGTCTGTGATATATAGGGGTTTTTGATAGAGGGAGAGAAGCTGATCTTGGATATATAGGGTTATATGATAAAGGCGAGAAGTTGAGCTCTGTGATACATAGGGTTATATGATAGAGGAGAAAAGCTGAGCTCTGTGATATGTAGGGTTATATGATAGAGGAGAGAAGCTGACCTGTGATATATAGGGTTATATGATAGAGGAGAGAGCTGAGCTATGTGATATATATGGTTATATGATAGAGGAGAGGATCTGTGCTCTGTGATATATAGGGTTATATGATAGAGGAGAGGAGCTGAGCTCTGATATATATGGTTATATGATAGAGGAGAGGAGCTGAGCTCTGTGATATATAGGGTTATGGGAGGAGCTGAGCTCTGTGATATATAGGGTTATGTGATAGAGGAGGGCTGAGCTCTGTGATATATATGGTTATATGATAGAGGAGAGGAGCTGAGCTCTGTGATATATAGGGTTATATGATAGAGGAGAGGAGCTGAGCTCTGTGATATATATGATTATATGATAGAGGAGAGGAGCTGAGCTCTGTGATATATAGGGTTATATGATAGAGGAGAGGAGCTGAGCTCTGGGTTATTTAGGGGTATATGATGGGGAGCAGAATTTGTGGAATAACATTGGTGAAAATAGGTAAAGTGAAAATAAAGTGTTCCATGTCTGCATGCAGAAATTGACAATTTTTTCTGTACACACACTGATGCAGTGACAGCTGTCAATCACTGTATGTGGGTGGGGTCAGCAGCATCTGTATATCACAGAGCTCAGCTTCTCTCCCTCTATATTATCCTGCTCTCAGAGAGGGTAGCAAATATCACCTACCAGGTTCCCTTAAAGTCCAACATGAAATTCTGGTAGATAATCGGATAAAACTATTTGCTCCGATAGGGAAAATCTGCGCCCTGTGAATAGTGGACAATGCCTGCTTGGGTTTTCGTCAGGAGAATGAGCTCTTCCCACAATGCATTTCAGAGCCTCTTGCAGGTGTTCAGACAGCTCAGCCTCTCACATCCACAGCAAATTAGTAACAGAAGCTAATGGCCCAGCATGAGCCCATCAAGCAGACTGACAATTCCAGCCTTTTTAAAGGGCCTTTTATGTCAAAACCTCCCTGGGAGATCTGTCCAGCTCTAAAGCCTATTTGTCAGTCCTGGTGTGGGGGCCTACATCAGCACGTCGACCTGCTGCCGGGCTCCATGCTGGGACCATGACTGTTGCCCCTAGCAACATATAGGAAGTTAGGCTTTAGTTGCTAAATAATTTCCAGTGGGTGAACATACTATGGTGTGGGTTGGGTAATTTAGTCCACAAGACTTAATTTAACTGAAGCTCTTTGATTCCATCCCCTCCCCCATTATTCCTTCGCCCAGACTGAAGACTTTTATCCTTGGATACTAGCCTAAAAAAATACATGAATAGGATTATACAGCAGAGAGACCAAGTGTGAAACACAGTCTTATCCTTCAATGTGCAAATGTTATGTTTATTCATTTGCCTACATTATATTGAAATTAAAAGGAAAACTTTTCCCCACAGAAGAAACCTGTACATGGCTATCAGCAACCTCATGAATGTGTACTAGTGCATCTCAAAAATTAGAATTTCATTGAAGATTAAAGGGCTTCTCCAGGACTATCTTTTTATGCTGTAGGGCTCACAAATGTATTATATTAAACCTCGTAATTCATACTGTAATGAGTTTTTACAGTATATGGGTTTCTCTGTTTGACTTAAAGGGGTTGTCTCACTACATTGATTCCTCTTACCTCAGTCCTGTTTTCTTGGTTTCATTTTGAATTCAGGGGCGTGTTTACTGGCTTCCACTAGGCTGCAGTAGAAGCCCGATCTGTAGCTATAGCAACCAGTGCTGGCAGCCTATCATGAGAGTTTGAACAGGTCTGTAGCTATAGCGACCTGAGGAGTTGATGCAGCCCATACAAGAGGCGATCTCTAGGAATAGGTAGGACACTGTTAATGGACACATATTGCAAAGTGACTTGTTTTTGCAACATCTTTAACATAAAAAGCAATCCTTGTAGTGAGACAACCCCTTTAAATTATTGATATCAATTATCTTTTCTTTTTTTTCAAATTCAAGAAAATTTTTATCAATGAACAAATCAAAGAATCAGATATTCAAAAATTCAAGCATGCATAGAGCACAAAATATATATAAGGAAGGAAAAAAAAAAGGGTAGGCCATAAATGTATACAAACATATAGTCATAGTAGTATAATGGCAGTAACGATACTATTAAGGCAGCAACGATGAGATATAGGTACAAATAGTAAACAAAACCTACAGGTAGGGTAATAATTTTCAAAGAAACCTGAAAAAAAAAAAAAGTTTAGGTGCTCCTCCTAACACAAATGCAATATTGACCAATACAATAAAGGAAAGAAAAAAATTTGTAAATGCCCTTTCACGCGGGGGGAAAAAAAATCAATTATCTTTTCAAGAAAATTTTTAAATTTTTGAGATGCACAAGTATGTTTGGTAAATTTGGCAAAGGTATCTGAAAATTTTTCCTTACCTCAAAAACGCTAGCAACCTTTTCCTTTCCCTTGTTGCGGATATTTAAAAAATTTATGTGTCCCTTTGGGAAAAAAAACCAAACCCATTTCCCAAATAACATTTTCACAAATGTTTTCACTTTATGTTGTGAATATAAAGTTCAAGAAAATAAAAAACCAATAAAATGTATTTTTTGCGGGCACGGTGACTCAATGGTGAGCACTGTTGCTTTGCAGAAAGGGGATCTTGGATTCAAATCCAAGCAAACACAACATCTTCATGGAGTTTGCATTTTCCCTTCCCCATTTTTGGGAATTTGTTTTCTTCCGGGGAAACTGGTCCCCCCCTACCTCCCCATTTCCCAAACCAACATACGGGATGGGTTTTAAATTTAAAAAAAATGTTGCATTTTTATACCCCAAAACACCGGGGGAATGCATAAAATTTGGCATGTTAAAAAGGCAGAAGGGCGCCTGATTTATGAACCTGCTCTACAGTGGGCCATAAATCAGAAGCATTCTTGCGCTATTATGACATTTTTTTGGCTCAGGTACACCACTTTTGAAAGGGGGTCTACCTTTTTCCAACTGTAATGGGGCCCTAAAAAATGCCGTAGCAAAGCAAATAAATATGTAGTTTCACTACGGTTCAAGTGCCCCCCTGAAATCAGGGCACATTAAAAATTCCATAGGGCTAAAATAATGCACCCGGGGAGCTTTGCGGTTTCTTTTAAAAAAATTTGTACCCGAAGGGGCTGCGCCTGATATCGGGCTAAAAAGACAGCAGATATCTGGCGCAGTCCTGTTCATACATGTCGCCCTTTTATGTATAAACGGGGGGGTTCAATTAGCCTTTTTTCTTGGGTTAGACTTTTATCGGAAACTTTTCAGTTACACCCTTTTTTTTTAAAAAGTGACCTCAGCCAGCTTTATTCCTTGTTCAGCAGACAGCAACAGGTCAGATTTTCAATATCTAAAAACATAAACCACAGGGTTCATTTTTAAAATATTACAACAAGACCAAAAACCTGTTGGCCCCATGACCAAAAAACCAATAGCTTTCATACCAGGGGTCCTTTTACATCCACAGGTTTTCAACCCCTGTTGTTTCTCCCCCTTTCCTGAGAGGGGCCCACAGCCCTTTTTGGAAGAGCTTAAAAACCTTTGTTATCGAGCACCCCCCCAAGTGGAAAATTAATGACCAAAATTTTAAACAAGATTCTGGAGTGGAATCGAACTAGTCCCGACTTCCAGCCAGGCCGTATTTCAAAATACTTTGGGTAAAAAGGGGAGAAATCTCCACAAGCCATTTGGGAAAAATTTTGGGCGGTTTTTTTCGCACGCCCTCAAACGTGCTTCCTGATGAAAACACGTTAGAGACGTGCGAAACGGTTTTTGAGTTTTTAGGAACAAAATTTTTTTTTTTATCCCTATTTTTTATTTTAAATTTTAAAGTAAATTTTTTGTGCACAATAAAATACCTTTAAATTTTAAATTTAGGGAAAAAGTGTGTACTGCTCAGGACTGTTATATTCGAGATAAAGCGCTTTGGGAAACCTTTTTAATTGGGAGCTATTCGGGACTTTGGGATCACAGATTTAAACCCTTGGACCCCCCCCTGCGGAGGGAAAAAACGTATCGAAGTGGGGCCGCCCGCCCCTAAAAAAAGGGTCCAAAACCCCCCAAATGAGGGTTTTTTAACCCTTGTATAGTACAAATAGCCAGGTTAGGGAGCTTGGGAAAATTTAAATTTAAAATTTTATTGCAAACAATATTACAAATATTGCTGCGCCTTTTTGGGCTTTCCCAAACCCCCCCTTGTCCTCCTTCTGAGGCTTTAAAGCACAAGAAAAAAATTAAAATAGGGTTTTTAAGATAGAGGAGAGGAGCCAAAACTCTGTATTAAAAATGGGGTTTTAAAGATAAGGAAGAAGCTGGGCCCCTGTTATATATAGGGGTTTCAGTGGTGGCCAAAAGTATTGGCACCCCGCCAAATTTTTTGGGCAGATAATACTCAGTTTCTTTCCCGAAAAAAAAATTTCAATCACAAATTATTTGGTAAATTTTTTATCTTCATTTAAAATTTTTTTTCAAAGGGAAAAACCCCCCAAAAAAAAATTTTTCCTAAAGCCAAAATTTGGTAAAAATTTTTACACCAAATATAAAAAGGGGGTGGACAAAAGTTTTTGGCACTGTTTTTTAAAAAAAAATGTTATGCTTTTTCTAATTTGTGTAATTTAAAAAGCACCTGTAACTTTACCTGTGGGTCCAAACCGGGTTAGCAATAACTCAAAACACACTTTCAAGGGCCCGTTTTACATGGATTAAAGTTGACTCCAAAAAACTTCCTGTTTTCCTTTTGTGGACCACATTGAGCATGGAGGGAAAAAAAAGAAGGGCCCAAGAAAAAGTCTGAGGAAATTGAGAAACCCCAAATTTTTTGAGGAAGCAAGAACAATCTCAAAGGGTACAAGTCCCCTCTCCAAAACCCCGAATGTTCCCCGTGTCTAAACCCTGGGGCAGTTTTCAAACAAAAGTTTAAAAAACCCAAGGCAAATGTGGCTAACCCCCCTAGATGTGGAGGGGAAAAGAATAATTTATGAGAGTTTTTCAAACAAATTTTGGGGGGAAATTGGGGGAATAAAAAACCCTCGACTAACATCCAAACAAGTTCAAGCTGCCCTGCATTTTCCCGGTGTACAACATTTGTCAACCCGTATTTACCCCCGTCGAATAAAAAAGGGGACTGTATGGGAGGATCCCCAGGAAAAACCCCACTTCTTACCCCGAGACATAAAAAAGCCAGGCTGGATTTTTCCCCAAAAATTACCTAAAAAAGCCAAAAACTTTTGGAAGAATTTCTCGGTCAGTGAGACAAAGTAGACCCCTTTTTAAAAAAAGGGCATCAACTTTAGATTTTTACGGGAAAAAAAAGGGAGGCATTCAAAGAAAAAAGAAACGGCCCCAAAACAGTAAAACATGGTGGGGGTTTCCCTGATGTTTTGGGGTTCCCCTTTTCCCTGCCTCGGGCCCACGGGAAAATGCGGGCCCGGGGGGGTGGGGGCTTTATGAAGTTGAAGACTACCAAAAAAAATTTTTCGAATTTAAAAAAATGTGGGGCCCAGTGTGAAAAAGGGCTGGGTCCCCCAGGGGGTAAAGGGTCTTCCACCGGGAAACAATGAAAAAAAACCCATTTCCCAAAAAAGCCCCTTAAAAAAGGGTTTTTGAGAAAAAGGGCACTGGAGACTTCAAAAAAGGGGCCCAGCAATGAGTCCAAAAAGGGGAATCCCATAGAACACTTTGGGGGGATCTAAAAAATGGCATTTTTGGAGAAGGCACCCTTAAAAATCTCGGGGACCGGGAAAGAAAGTTTCCCAAAAGAAGAATGGTCAAAAATTCCAGCAGGGGCATTGTAAAAAAACCCTTTTGAGGGTTTTACCGGAAAGCGGTTTTTCGCAGTTTTTTTGGCAAAAGGGTTGCGAAACCAAGTATTAGGCGGGGGGGTTTGCCAATACTTTTTTTTGGGCCCCTTTTTTTTGGAGTTTTGGGAAAATATCAATGTTTTGATTTTTGTCTCATTTTTGTTTTGTTTTTTTCATTGGAAGCAAAATAAATAAATTTATTAATCCCAAAAGAATTTGTTTTTTGCAACCCTTTTTTCGGGGAAGAAACTGAGTATTATCTAAACAAAATTGCAGGGGTCCCAATACTTTTGGCCCCCACTGTTATGATGGAGAAGCTGGGGCTCTGTGATATTTTAGGGTTTTTTGAAAAGGAGTTTGAGTTTCGGGTGATGCAAAAGTTTATATGATTTGGAGCGGTTTCTGAGTAAAAAGAAAGAAAATACTGATGGGAAAAAAGGATTTCTTACTTCCCACCCCCCACATACAGTGTTTGAAACATTTCCCCTGCATAAATGTGTTAAAGAGCAAACTTCGAAAATTCCAACTATATCAGACAAATCAATTTTCATTTAGTATCCACCTTGTGGTCTAAGCCCAAGGTACTAGTTCAAGCATATATAAGATTAACTTATTTCCTATACTAATATAATCGTCCCATTTTTTAGGCATTCTTTTTACTTTTGTTTGATGAAGATGACATGTGAGTGGTATACTCAGACTAGGTCAGGACATGCAGTTCCTTCATCTTGTTCAATCCATATGCAGTCAATGCCGGAGACGCCGGGCAGTGGGCTGCATATCTATTGTAAGCTGTTTGCTCACATTCATTCGGCCAGTACCCACCTGCATGGGAAACAGAGATGGCCTTCATGCACATGGCGCCTGTATAGTGGCATTCAGAATCTCATATGGTTCCATATTATTACAGTTCGAATGCCACAATCATCATGCTCCGATGGATGCTGTATGTATGGAGCAATATTTCTAGAGGAGATCTCTGAACATTCAGCTTCCTTGGAATACGCTAACAATTTCTTTTGTCGGATTGGTATATGTATATATTTTTACCTATATTATTATACATTACACATTATACATACATATACATTATTAGATTTTACCTATATTATAATATTATACATTACACATTACACATACATATACATTATTAGATTTTACATATATTATTATACATTACACATACACATTACACGTACATATACATTATTAGATTTTATATTATTATACATTACACATACACATTACACGTACATATACATTATTAGACTTTACATACAGTATATTATTATACATTACACGTACATATACATTATTAGACTTTACATATATTATTATACATTACACATTACACATACATATACATTATTAGATTTTACATATATTATTATACATTACACATTACACGTACATATACATTATTAGATTTTACCTATATTATACATTACACGTACATATACATTATTAGATTTCACATATATTTACAGTAAAGTATCATGTACTTCTATGGATACCTTCTGATTGCTCCATAATACATCCATGTGCCCGAGGCTTTAGACTGAGTATGCTTATATATTAATAGAACGTTTAGGGACCAAGCATTTTTTGGCTTGTTATGACCACGTTCTCATGTATACAGCTTAGCTCTACATTACTTTACCTTCTCCAGAAAGGATCCTTTTGCATGAATGAATGTATAAGAAAGTGAACTACTGCTATTCTTTAAAACAAAAAGAAGTCCTTGAGAAAATGTCTGTTTCCATTCCAGCTGTTGAACGCTTCTATCCTGCGGGGTCTCTGGGTACAATGAACATTAGATAACTTGTACTTGATTTCCTGCTGCTTCCTGTTCCCAAAATATAATAGCTTCCTTGTCTTGCTCTATTGATTGGGATACACTCACACTTGTCCTGCCCATAATGATTGCTCAGTATGCATCCACCCTGATAGGTAAATGAATTCTCTTTTGGCAGCAAGCATTGCTTCAGGAACAGGTTAATACCCAGATGGAGTACTGCATTTACTTAATGAGTAGAACATGTACAGTGTATTCCTGAACACATTCCTATCCATCATATTAATGCCAGCGGCTGGTAATCATAAAGCAATTATTTACCTATGACAAGGACACAATATCTATTTTTTTTCTCCCACAAAGTAACAGAGTGCCAGGAATGGTCCCCTCTCTGATACCTAAACCTCCCCTATGGCTGTAACAAAGAATAAAAGAAGGAACCCAAAGGCAGCGGCTCATCCTTTGATCCCTCCTCATGACTTTATTTCATTAGACCTAAAGTATAAGGAGGAAAGTTAATGACATCATAAAAGCCAGGACTCCATAAAAGATGTTTCTGCTGATTTACTGCCCGTGTACGCACAGCGGGTCGTATAACTGCCCATTAAAGATGCTGGGTCCTGCTTTGCCTGCAGCTCTCCTTATCTGCAGGCTTTTATTTATGGCCAGAATATTGAGACTGGCTGTGCACTGTAAATCATAAAACCTATTTTATTGCCTGTGTAATTAACCCCTCAATTATCCGCCTCTGCAAGAGAGCTGGGCCTTCTCTAGGGCTTTTTTAAAAGGGGAACTGTAAACAGCTATTTTCTTTGTGAAAAAGGTGCAGCCCCTTTTCGCTAATACTTTTGAGGGGAGCAAAAAAAATGGCAACAATTATCGCCTTCTGTGTCGTTTTTAACGCTGGATTGTAGAATTGTATTGTCTTCAATGGACCTTTGTTTTCCAAAACATAAGGAGTTGCAAAATATCATCCTGTGATTCAGTTCCTAAAACCCCCTCTTTATTTTGGAGCTACATTGACAATACACATCGGTGCCTGCAAAATGAGTTATTTTTATTGTACTGTAGATATCAGTGTCTTTTATACTTACCCTGTTTCTAAATAACACATCCCCCAAAAATAAGACCTAGTGTATTTTTTTTATGCAATTCGGAGTTTGGCTGCTTATGTGATGTTTGTGATGAAATATTTAAGTGGATTTTTTTTTCAAAATAAATGTGAATTCTGTTCATGGAGAAATAAAAACCCCCTGAAAAATAACCTAGCCGTCTTTAGGGCCAATTTTAATATAAGACACTGTCTTATTTTTGGGGAAAATCCAGGAATAAAATAATAATGGTAAAATATATTCCTGGGAGATATGATTAAACAGCATTTATATGTACAATAAATCTGTGGAGCGATGCCCCCTTTGGTGTTTATATTATTTGAGAGGCTTTTTTGGCCCTGATTTGATGGGTTTTGGGGGGGCCGGGGGGGTTTTTTAAAAGCCTCGCTAGGGGGGGGCCATAAAAAAGAGAGGGGGAAAGATCCCCTTAGGGAGGGAAAATACGGCTTTTTTGAGTTTTTTTTTTTTGCCTTTTTGCATCTGCATTTCACAAGGCATTATGGGGAAAGGGGCTGAGAAGCCCCCAGCGCCCTCTGGTTTGGGTTTTAAAAATCCTCAATCCTCAAAAGCAAATGAGGATTTGTTCAAAAACGAGGGCGCTGTGGCTTCTCGCCCCCCTTCCCATAATGCCTTTGATATAATTTTATGAAGGGGTTAAGATTTTTGTGAAAAACCCCGAGCAATTTTTAGTCCCATTTTTTTTTTCAGGTATTTTACATTTGCTGGCATAAACAGCTATTATAAAAAAAAAATTATGTGTTAAGTCCCTGGCTCTTACTGCACAGACAAGTTGTCCTTGGAAGAGAAAACCAATATCTTCCGTCTGCTAGTCGGGTAGGATCCGGTTCCCACAAGCAAAGAGACATTTGACTTCCTCCACTAATAAGGGAAAGTGTTTGACAAGAAACTGTTACTGTGGCGTGTGACAAATGAAGGCTCCATAACCGAAATAAGGCTAAAAAATAAATTGTAACTTGCATATAGAGGTAGAATTTTATTAGGAAAAATATTCCATGCTGGACGTTGTGTATTGCTCTCATGCTTGTGGATTTTTCACTTTTTCACATTTTTACCATTCTGTAAACATAGGACAATATATATTATATATATTATATATATATATATATATATATATATTTAAATATATATATAAATATATATATATCTATATATCACATATATTATATATGTGTATATATGCACATATATATGTATGTATTAAATATATGTGTGTATATTATACATTATATGTAATGTAAATATATATATATAATATATACACATATATTATATATAAAATTATTATATATATATGCTGTTGCTCATCATGGGTTATTTTTATTGTACTCTGGATAACAGTGCTTTTTTATACATTTGAAGGGAAAAAACAGTAATAATGGTCAAATGTATTCTCTTTCTTCAGTCATATTCATGGCTGTAAAAAAAATCTCTAGAAAAGTCAGAAGCTCCCAAATACTTTCTGCTGGCGATTTTGCTTGTGAGAGTCCTATGAATAGAGTTGTCCAGCTCCATTTTGGTCACACAGTCTTGTGCCCAATCACAGGGCAAAGTAGCAACCATACTATACATGTGAGAGATTATAGGGCAGCATCTAGCATTATTTAGAGGAGCAGTCGATTGTCCGTATTTCTTTCATCAAAGCACATGTTCTTTTAAACGGAGGTATTTAGCATCTGCAGTTGTTACTCCAAGATATTTCAGCACTTAGCTGCATATTTAGTATTTAGAGCTGATCACTTGATAAAATTCATATGCTTACTTTTACTCAAGTATAATTCAGAGATGTAGATAAAATACCAACTGAAGAGATAAACTTTGGACTGCTAGTCACAGCCCAACACCCAGCAACTGTGTAAACTATTGCATGAACTGCATCACAAGGATTTTAATGCGGAATCCAATGTGAAATTCCTGTTGAATTCCTTGTTAAAATCCGTTGTAGAAACCTACCCTGAAACAGGCTTGTTACGAACAACCACAGGCCCTGATTAAGTATACAAAATTTTCCTAACTGGATCAAAAAAATTGTCTGATTGTGGTCATTCCCTTTCTCTTTCATCTCCATCTGTCCCTGACCATCACAAAGGATTCTTTATGTTTAAACATCACAGGAACCCATTAAATTGCTGACTATAGCGCTCTCTTATAGCAATGACACTGCCTTCATAGATTGTCCCTTTAAACTATGCCCAAGCCTGTGACTTCATTCCTGCTCCGTTCCCTGGTCTCATTGCACTCTATAATTTAAGTCCCGTTATTTTTTTTTTTTTTTTGGTTCACTACACTTTTTACCTAGTATAACACAGTCCATGGACAATCCATGCTGGCTGTATGTTTTTTTTAATTGATATCTTTCAACCTTCAACAAAATACAGATGATGAGAGCACTACATTAATAATTTTAGGGAAGCATAGCGTAGAATCTGTGCCTAAGATCTGTGCCAGTAAGCGGACAGGAATTTTCTCTTATATACTATAATGTGAGGTGAGGAATCGGTGCAGAATGCACCTAAAGAACAAAGATGCCAGTTCCAGAGGGCATTGTTTACAATGATGCTGTCATCAGTGTGTGATTTAGCTAAAGGACGTTGACTTCTTTGCCTTTCTGTGACTCTTCCAGTCTCTCTGTTGCAACTTATTGATGACACTCTGTGACACTCTAAGCTCAGTGGCCACTTCCGTCTGAGAGAATCCTGCTTGAAGCCTTGCAATAGCGAGGTACTGGTGAACAGTTATAAGTTGTCTTGGTCTCATCATGTCTAAATGTGAGCAGCATGATGAGAAGGACTGCTTAAATCCCAATTCAAATTAATCCCCTAAATTTATTGGGCGATTCAGGGATCAAACACATGTTGTGATTTTTGCCATTAAAGGGGTTGTCTCACTACAAAGAGTAGCTTTCAAAATGTGGGGAACACTAAATGGAGATGTTTTCCAAATATATTGCGTTGTTCATCTTTTTTTCGTCTAAGGAGACTCAAGTGATTTTTATCATCTCTGTGCTTTCTCTTGGTTTCCAAGTGATACCGACCTGGTGTACTCCTTTCCCATGCAGCTTTATGCTATTGATAACAGGGAGTTAGTGATGTCATCACACTGGTCGCAGCTGGCAGTGATGAGAAGCTTGATGTGTTGATTGATCTTCAGATAAAAAGACTCAGTAATTACTCTACTTGCTTTCTATCATTCGCTCAGAAGCTTCTCCAGGACCTCACGAGAGGTAATTATAGCTAATCTAGACTAAAAACACATTATGTAGAGTCTGAATACACGGAGACCTCATATACTAAAATAATAGACAGCTTGACAAGGAATGCTTAGATGAAAGTAAAAGCAGCATTATTTCATTCAAACATCCTATGAAACTTTGAGATGAGACAACCTCTTTAAGCTCCTTGTCAGAGATCAGCAAGTTGTTCAAAAAGAGATGGTCTCATTTCGTTCATTTAAAAAAATTTCAAGAAATTTTATGTTCCTAATGCAATTTCAACCGAAAGCCAAATATCACTTATTTGGTGTACACACTTTTTTAATTTTCAACATTGACAAGGGAAATTCAAGATTAGAGTTTCTCATACCCCTTCCCTTGATCCACACCTTCTCCCATCCTTGGTTAAACTTGACTTGTACAATAGGAACACTGGCTCATCCCTATCCCTTTCCCTTGGTTATCTGTCTCCTGTTCTACAATCAAGTTCCTATTATCTAAATAAGCGCCATATATTCCACCTTCTATAATTGATGCTGCATGTTAGCCTGAAGCACTGATGCGGGGCTGTAACAAAAGCTGCCTGTAGTAGTCCTGCCGCTGTGATTTGCTATCCGAGTTCGTGGGGGTGACGCTTGTGACTGATTTTAACAAATTGTAATTATTTAAAAACGAATGTTTAACTCTCCCAACACATTATTATTTCTGATCTTATTACATTTTATGTTCTCATCTGTAATGTGCATACTGGCTGCCAAGACATAAGCTGAAAAGGTGCTGGTGTCTGCTTTTCCTGTTTTGGCAGTCTCTATAACACTGATAAATTCACGTACTGATGTAGAGCAGTGGGAGCTTTTTATGTGATGGAAATCCATCACGGTTACTATAAAATTCTGGTGTTCAGCTGCATCCTCAAGCAAGTAGAATATCTGTCAACGTGCCTCCCTTCTACAAAATCTCATCTACAGACCAGTGGCTGCTTCTCCATGGCTCTGCTCGCAATTCCTGCTGGGTGACATTACAGCACTCCAGGCATCATTAGCTCAGACAAGTGGATTCCCAGCATCACTTCTGCATCTTTTAGACCATTTAAATAGTTTGGATGTTGTCTTGCTATTATAGGAGAAAGCAGAGAACACATTTCTCTAATGTGTGTATGTAGCCATTTTACTCTGGCTAATAAGGGATGTCAAAGATATGTGGCGGCCATTGAAAGGATAACACTAAAAAAGGTTCTAACGGAGTAGCAGGGTCTTCTGCTTGATGGTGTTATTAAAGCGATGGTTAGGAAATCCATACGTAAACCGTGTGTCTTGGAATTGTTTGCTGGCATCCAAGTTTTCAGCTTTTCTATGCTGATCTATTGGAGTTCTTCAATAAAAACAAACCGGTTCCTGTTGCCATCTAACTGGCTCTTAAAGGGGTTGTCTCACTACAAGGATTACTTTTTATGCTAAATATTTGCAAAAAGCTAAAGTCACTTTGAATATGTGTTCATTATTAAACCCGTGTGCCATACCTATTCATAGATATACATCCTCTTGTATGGGCCTGCATCAGCTCCCTCAGGTCACTATAGCTACAGACTGTTCAATCTCATTCTCATGATAGGCTGCCAGCACTGGTCTGCTATAGTACAGACCTGGCTTCTATGCAGGCCTAGTAGAAGCCAGTAAAAACCCCTTGAGTTCAAAGTGAAAACCAATAAATAGGACTGAGCGTAGATAAATTCAATGTAGTGAGACAAACCCTTTACAAATGGGGATTCTCCACTTACAATCGATTAAGCTTTTAAACATGCAGGCAAAGGTAACTAAAGACTGTTACAGCATACATTGCTGTTCTGATTCTTCTTCCCTTCATAGCTGGAGCAGTTCTTATCTCCTGCTTTTTACACAAGATTCCATGGTTTAGCTTAAGGTGAGTGAGACACATCCCCTATGTGTGTTATCAAACGGCACAGGAGCCTTGTTAAACCTTTAGCGGATTGTCCCCACGGCATCGGTTTTTCGGGACGGTTTTTCAGCGGGTATTGCGGTTTTTCAGACCGCCTGAATAAAAAACGTAGGGCCGAAAATGAGCATAATTGTGCTCTATTGCGAAAAGACCCGTAGCCAGCTGTCACCCACTGCCAGGATTTATCCGTCCGGCGGCAAATAATATCGAGCAAGCACCATATCTTCCGTACGTGTTTTCGTGACGGAATTATGTGCTTCATCAATGGGAGGGGGGAGGGCTCTTGTCCGCTCATCGCTCAGTTATGAACAGCAGAGCTGATATCCGCATCCCTGCTGTAGAACAACCCCACAAGACTGAACATGAAGTGGGAGCATGAAGCTGGCTGTGAACGTGCTCTCGGCTCTTTCGAAAACACTGATGTAAATCATGCCTTTAAAGTCATCTTTACCTTGTTTGACTCTAAAGCATAAAGATTTATATTTTGTATAAATGATTCTTCTTGATAGGTCATGGATATTATTATTATTGAAATGTCATAGGCACCACTATAACCGTAGCAGCCTCTGGCGCCCAGAGATGGAGTGGACCTGGTCCTGTGTCAGTGTCCTTTTCTTATAGGGACAGGCGACTGTGTGCTATCTAACACTACCATGTGAGTTCTCTAATACATGGCACTATTTTTACACCTTTTTTTTATTGCTATTTCTGCTTGATTTCAGTTTCCTGTCACAAGCTGGGTAGGACCATTTCATTTTGCTATAGGGCACTGTCGGTTTTAGTTGTGACCTGAAGAGTATACATTAAGGTTTTATGCATTTAAAGGGGTAGACTTGCCGCAAAAAAAAAATCTTTACTTCATGATCACTGCCATTTCCACACTAACTGGATCTCTGACTTCTAGTACAGTATTTGGTCTTGCTAAACTGGAAATGTTTGCTCAGCTAATCACTAGCTGTAGTAGAGAACTGCCAAAGCAAGGGATTTACTGAGTGGAGACTCTAAGCCCTTTCTTGTGTGTTGAGAGCAGGTACCAGGAAGTAGAGATTAGTATGGACCGAAAAAAAAAAATCTTACATAGTTCTTCAGTCATCATCTCCAAGGGATGTTTTTTTTGCTATTTTTTTAACCTTTGTTCTGTATGCAGCCTCCATTCTTTGCAGCCAAGCAGAAGCATTTCCTGTTTCACAGTGGGTTCCCTTTGCTTTTTAAAACTACAAGCCCCAGAATCCTCTGCTGTACTTTGTCTATATTCCACCCCTGTGCATGCTCCAACTTTACTTCAGCTTTTGAGCTAGTACCAAAGGGGTATGGCTTCAAAAGGCTTCCCAGATAAAAGCTAAATCCTATTTGGTTACCTGATCTCTTGAGCTTAACACAGATCTTTTTTCTGTTTGTCCAGACGCATAGAATTACTGAGCTTCCAGTCATCCACCAGCTGCTGTAGACCTGCAGGAAGCCCCCAGAAGAAGTAATTAAGTACATTATAAAGGTTTCTGACTTTAGGAAAGATCCCATTTAGAAATGATAGTCTCTTTATAGTTTCATAGTTAGTACGGTTGAAAAAATATTTGTCCATCAAGTTCAACCAAGGGTGGGGAACATGTGGATGAGGGGAGGGGAAGAGGGAATTTTTAAGCTTTGTCTCCTCTACTGACAAAGACTTTGGAACCCATAAGGCAAAAATAAATCTGCCCAAAAAGATGATTTAATTTCTGATCCTAAAGTTGCCATCAGACTGGAGCCAGATATTTTATGCGGCTACATATGTATTATTATTATTTAGTAGTAAGTGGTTATCTGAGCCTTTCTTGAAGCCCACGCTTGTTCTTGCTGGGGCAGGCTATTCCACAGATTCATAGTTCTCAGGAAAGCTTTTCCTTTCTGGAGATTGAACCTCTTTTTCTCCAGACAGAAGCGATGTCCACTTGTCTTTTGAGGGGGGTTTAACATGAAACAACTTTTCAGTATACGGTACTTTTTGTAGGAGCCATTTATAAACTTCCAAAAAGATCCAAGTATACTTTATGATGTTGGTAAGTCCTTTATGGTAAATGTCACAGGCTTAGTGGGATCCTGCATAATGCAAACTTTATGTAAAAGAAAGGCTACTCATAACAAGTCTACCATCTCCCAAATATAGATATACAGAAATTGTTCCAGTTCTTCACCAGTACCTGTCTATACTTGTATACGTATATTAATATAGCTATTCTGTTACATATGAAGAGCAGAGTGTGTTGCATGTGGGGCCGTAGTCTATTCCCTGCAGCCGCTGTCTCTGAATTTTGAGGTTCCTTAACAAAAATCCACTGCCTTTTTAAACATTTTTCCCAAGCAAATGCCAGTATTCCTCATTGTACTATAGTATACGGATTGTCAATTCACAGTTCAACTTGCCAACATTTCCTGCGAGCTTTCACAAGGAACGAAAGAAGCATTCCATTCCCCTGTTCATCACAGTTTCATTATTCACACCACTGGCTTCATTAAGTTAACGTGTCTGCAGTATTACAGCGGAAACAGTAATATGACTTGGGGGAGAAAAGAACATCTCCTTTACTTGCAATATCTTCTGGCTGCTTCTTGCTTGAACACATTCGGTAGCATATAATGTGGTATGACCTGTTTAATGTCCAGCTTAGTCTTTAAAATTTTATTAATCTCATCTCTTGGCAAATGGCCCCAAAATCTTTGAAATTTTCACCCATTTTTTTCCCTTTTAAAAGTAAATCCAGCAAACGTTTGTGTGTCATTATGATTACAAGCCTTTAACGGTCGCCCCCCCTTACGGGTCGTCATATTAACATGTTTTTTAAATCTGCAACCAGCATGGTATAGCACCGGAAGAGCTGGGCAGGTTGTTATGTCATTTTGTAGGGGGAATATTCAGAAGAATTTGTAAGTTATTAATTTAACTTACTGCTTATTCGTTATTGAGGAGTCCAGTAGGCGGATTTCAGTGACGACGGGTATCCATATGCATGCTCAAACAAGGCACAGTCACTAATGACCCCCACTGGACTCCTTAACCCAGAATAAGCAGGAAGTAAAAGGGAAGCTGTCAGATGGTTTAAATTGTCCAGTCAGAGAGCAGGATGTGATAGAGGGAGAGAAGCTGAATGCTGCGATACAAAGTTTATGTTTTTTTAGATTTGATCGTTTTCTGATAGAAAGTGGAACTGAAAGTTTGGTCTTTCCTCATAAAGTGACTGCATTTGCCTGTAAACAGAGAAGGGAAAACTTCAATCTGTTTGTGGCACGGTAAGCAAGACCCTATGTCACTTTAAAGGGAACGGTTTTTACTCAGAATCCTTTTCAAACATATAACCCCTATATATCCCAAGAACCAGTTCTCTCCTCTATCATAAAAACCCTATATCAGAGTTCGCTTCTCCCCTCATCATATAACCTTATAAATCACAGGGGGACTTTCTTTCCTCTTCATTCCCTATATATCAAGAGCTCGCTCCTCTCCTCTATCTAAACCCTATATATACAGGCTCAGCTCCCCCCTTTTTTAACCCTATATTCCAGAGCTCCTCCCCTCTTCTATCATAAACCCATATATACAGATCAGCTTTTCTCCCCCATCTTAACCCCTAAATCACAAGCTCAGCTTCTTCCTCTATCATATAACCCTATATGAGCCCTTTTAGCTCTTTTGGATCACCCTTGCAAACTCAAAAGAGGAAAACCTGGGCTATGGTAAAGAGTAAAATCATTAATTTTGCTTAATAGAAAGAATCAAAATTTTCATCAATGACATGAGAATTTTTTTATTTTTTGAAACAGAACACAAAAAAACAATAAAAAAAAAATCTGAATTTAAAAAACATCAAATTTAAAAAGAAGCCCCTACGCGTTTCCACCTCCTCGCGTGCTTCCCAGGGATTGAATATCTACCCAGCATACTGACTAAAAACCCAACAAAACCCTCCTTTTCATTAGTCAAACCCAATCTGACCCATCTAAAATTGCATGAGACCTTAATATATCCCCCACAACACGTAATAGATAGCGTTTAGCTTTACACACAACTTTTAAAGATCTGCAAAGAACTTTTTTCCCAAGTTTTTACACATTTTGGATCCTATGTTAGTGGGGTGTTTCCTTCAGCCGTGGTTTGCCGAGGGGGCATTCCCCCGAAGCGGGAAAACCACATATAAAAAGGGGCCCTCTACATGATCGCTGTCCGCGCTCCAGCTTGTAACGGATGCTCTATGCCCGTATTCGCTAAAGGGTATTGGGGAGCATCCGCCGATTCCCTTTTACCTGACTTTAAAACAAGTGCACTTTACAAATAAATATATTTAATAAAAAAAAATGGTAATAAAAAAACCCCACAATTGGCAGAAAAAATATAAAAAGATTAAGGGTTAAAAAAACCTATTGAATGATTCTTGGGGCCTCGTTCAAACCTGCTGGACTTTAACGATTTTAAATTTTTAAAAACCCCGTAAATTTTTTTGTTTTATCAAAGCCGGGGTTATCAGAGATTTTCCAATAAAATTTTTTGGGTTTCACCTTCAAATAAATCCCTTTCACATGTCATCTAAACGCCCAGGGAGACGTAAATTTATTGTTCTTGTTTTAAAATCTGTGATTTTTCATCCGTTGGGGGAGCTTGGTTACGTTCTCCCAACGTACGGGTTTTTGGCAGCTACAAGTAATGAGGATACCCCAAGGGGAAAACTACAGTTTTTGGTGGGGCCCTTGATCTTAAATTTTTCTCCTGTAGAAGTGACACAAACTCTATACCTTCCTGCAACATGTTTGCAACACTTGCACTGGATATTTGCACTTCTTCACTCTCCACCCTTGTGTCTTCTCTTTGCTAGTGCTGGTGTGGACTTTAGCAGAGTTCTATATTTCTCTGTTGTGATGGAGCGACAATATTTTTTAGAGTTTTGGCCCTCCTATACGTTATTCTAGGTCTCAAAGGGATCTGATCTTTTAGGACTGGGTCCAAACATAAGATCCCCCAGTGTTTCTTAAAAATAGAATACACTTCTAAATGTTGTGATGAGTAAGCTGTTGTAAAGTTGTTTTTTAAAGTAAACGATCATCATCATCACAGTCTTTTTTGAAGAAAAAAACGTAATCTCTTTGTGATTTTTTTGAAGCCTATCTCTTGCTTCTCTTAAAAGTGATCTGGGGTAGCCCTTTTCTCTAATCTTTCAGAAAAATAGCAGCTTGTTCTTGAAAAATATGTCTACAGTGCAATTTTTACGTATCGTTCGAACTGTCCAAATGGACACAGTCTTTAAAAGAAAACACCGCCATAACTATACGTAGTGCGGATAAAGGAGGGGCGATAGTGGTACAGAACACTGATGCATACAGAAGGGAAGCCTTCAGGATTCTGGAAGACCCTAAATACTATCTTAAGGTAGATGAAGGTGTTTATACAACCCTACAAGAATCCTTTGTAACATTTTTGAGGGGGGTCCATTCAGATGGTACTATCAATCAGAAAGAACTGGATAGTTTGATTATCAAGAATCCAAAAAGACCCCACTTTTACCACCTTCCGAAAGTGCACAAGAGTTTAGTCAATCCACCGGGGCGACCCATAGTCTCGGGGATTGACTCTGCACTTTCCAACCTATCCAAGAACCTAGATATTAATCTTCAGCCATATGTAATATCCTTGAAGAGC
The DNA here is from genome assembly GCA_025379985.1 of Phyllomedusa bahiana. Taxonomy (NCBI): domain Eukaryota; kingdom Metazoa; phylum Chordata; class Amphibia; order Anura; family Hylidae; genus Phyllomedusa; species Phyllomedusa bahiana. The sequence continues at coordinate 61,476 of JAODAL010000135.1, read as the reverse complement.
TACCTGAAGGACTCTGACCACATTATTAGGGATTTGACAGATATTGAGTGGTTAGACTCCTACTCTTTTTTGACTATGGACGTCGTAGGCCTATATTCTAATATTAAGCATGCCCTTGGCGTCCAAGCAGTCAGCTTATATCTAGAGGGCGATGTGAATATGCCTGAAAACAAAAGGACCTTATTAGAGGGGCTTAATCTTAATTCTCAGAAGAACTTTTTATTGAATACAGTGGTTCCATTACCACCAAGCAGTTGGCACGGCCGCTGGAACAAGGGTTGCCCCCATCGCTGGCCAACCTGTTTAAGGGCACTTTTGAGACCTATACATAAAAGTCCGACAACAAAAGTACACATCTAAAATCATCTACTACAAGAGATTTATAGATGATTTGTTTTTTATATGGAATGGTACATCAGAGGAGGCTGCTAATTTTTTAAACGATCTAAATACCAATTCAGCGGGGATTACTCTTACTTCTAATATTAATAATAAGGATATACAATTTTTAGACCTTAACCTGTACCATGAAAATGGAAGAATCTACACGAAGACGCACTTTAAGCAAGTGGATTCTAACAATTTCATCCATTTTACTAGCAATCACTACAAAAAATGGACAAGGAATGTGCCATTTGGACAGTTCCGACGCATACGTAAAAATTGCACTGTAGACAATATTTTTCAAGAACAAGCTGCTATTCTTTCTGAAAGATTTAGAGAAAAGGGCTACCCCAGATCACTTATAAGAGAAGCAAGAGATAGAGCTTCAAAAAAATCACAAAGAGATTACGTTTTTTCAAAAAAGACAGTGAGTGATGATGAACTGTTTAAAAACAACTTTATAACAGCTTACTCATCACAACATTTTGAAGTGTATTCTATTTTTAAGAAACACTGGGGGATCTTACGTTTGGACCCAGTCCTAAAAGATCAGATCCCTTTGAGACCTAGAATAACGTATAGGAGGGCCAAAACTCTAAAAAATATTGTCGCTCCATCACGACAGAGAAATATAGAACAGCTAAAGTCACACAGCACTAGCAAAGAGAAAGAACAAGGTGGAGGAGTGAAGAAGTGCAAATATCCCACGTGCAAGTGTTGCAACATGTTGCAGGAAGGTATAGAGTTTGTGTCCACTTCTACAGGAGAAAAATTTAAGATTAAGGGCCACCTCAATTGTAGATCTTCCTATGTGGTATACCTCATTACTTGTAGCTGCCAAAAACAGTACGTTGGGAGAACGTCAACCAAGCTCTCCCAACGGATGAATAATCACAGATTTAGTATAAACAAGAACAATAAATTATACAGTCTACCTAGGCACGTGTTAGATGAACATGTGAATAGGGATTACCATTTGAAGGTGCAACCAATAGATTTTATCTCGGAGAATCATCCTGATAGACTCCAGGCTTTGATCAACAAAGAAATTTACTGGATTTTTAAATTAAATACGTTAAGTCCAGCAGGTTTGAACGAGGCCCAAGAACTCATTCAATAGGTTTTATTAACACACTTAATCATTTTATATTTTTATCCTGCCAATTGTAGGGTTTTTATGTACCATTTTTTTTGTATATGAATATATTTATTTGTAAATGTGCACTATGTTCTTAAGATCAGGTAAAAGGAATCTGGCGTGATGCTCTCCAATATCTCTAGCGAAGTACTGGCATAGAGCATGCGCGGTACAAGCTGGAGCGCGGACAGCGATCATGTAGATGCCCTCTTTATGATGTGGATTTCCGCTTCCGGGAGAATGCCGGCACTCCGGCAAACCACGGCTGAAGGAAACACCGCACTAACATAGGATCCCAAGTATGTAAGTAAAAGCTTGTGAAATGTTCTTTGCAGATCTAACTACCGTTGTGTGTAAAGCTACACGCTATCTATTACTGTGTTGTGTGGCGATATACTTAACGGTCTCATGCAATCTTATGATGGGATCAGATTGGCTTAGACTAATGAAAAGGAGGGGCTTGTTAGGATTATTTAGTCAGTATGCTGGGTCAGATATGTCTAATCTCCTGAGGAAGCACGCGATGAGGCGTGCGAAACGCGTAGAGGCTTCTTTTTAAATTTGATAGTTTTTTAAATCAGATTGCTTTTTATTGTTGTTTTGTGTTCTGTTTCAAAAAAATAAAAAAATTCTCATGTCATTGATGAGAATTTGATTCTTTCTATTAAGCAAATAGAATGATTTTGCTCTATACCATGAGCGCCAGGTATACCTCTATTTGAGTTTGCAACTGGTGATCCAGAAGCAGCTATAAGGCTACATATTATCCTTTTGCCCCGTGGTGTGGGGAACACAAGTGGACCGGAGGCACTTGGGAGCTGATTGGTGAAAGTATATCTACAGGGAATTTATATGAGTTGTACCATAACCTGTACAACAAGCTCAGTGAGCAAAACAATTTAACATATCACATTTCCATTGGAATTTATCACACTATTTGTGCGCCAATTTTTTTCTCCCTTTCTTCCCTTTTGGATCTCCTAAACTTTTGTGGAGGGAATTGAGACCGTTGGATACACCATTTTGGGGTTTTCAATATAACCCCATAATCAAGAGCTCAGTCTCTTTCTAAACATTACCTCTATTTAAAAATTACGGGCTCAGCTTCTCTCCTTTTATATTAACCCTAATTTTTCACAGAGCTCAGCTCCCTCCCTTCTATAACCCTATATTACAAGCTCAGCTTCTCTCCTCATATATAACCCTATATATAAACAGAGCCCCACTCCCCCCCTCTTCATTAACCCAATATCACAAACTCCTCTCTCTCTATCAATAACCCTATATATCACAGAGTCAGCCTTTTCCTCATCATATTACCCTAATACCAGAGCTATCCCTCCTCTATAAATTAACCCATAGATCACAGAAAACTACTTCTCCCCCTCTTTTCATATAAACTAATATCCCAGAGCTCAGTTCTTCCTAATCAATAACCCTATAAAATACAGAGCCACCTTTTCTCCTCATATACAACCTTAATTCACAGACCCACCTTTTCCCCTTACTTACAACCCTAAAATTTCACAAAACTCAGTTCTCCCTCTATCAATAAACCCTTTTATACAAGCTAAAGCCTCTCCCTATCAAAAACCCTTATTCACAGAGCCAGCTTCCTCCTCTTCATATAACCCTATATTACAAGCTCAGCTCCTCTCCCTATCATATAACCTTTTATATCCGAGCTCAGCTTCTCCCTCTATCATAAACCTATTACCCCCGGGGACTCGCTCCTCTCCTCTTCATATAAACCCCCCCTTTTAATCCAAGCTCAGCCCTCCCCTCATAATCCCTCTATATATCAAGAGCTCAACCTCTCTCCTCACAAAACCCCTATATTACAGAGCTCACTACGTCGTATTTACAAGGGGGAGACGAACGTAATTTCATTTTCTTAGAGTTAAAATTACCGTAATTACCCCATTGAACATACCCCAGGACCCATTCACCCAGGCCAAAAGAGTGTTGATTTTTTCTGCTACCTCAGACAAAGCACAGTGCACTTTCTGTACAGTCTGCCATAGCAAAAAAAAAGTGGACTGAGCAACATGTACCACTTTATATCTTCACATTGGCATCCTTTTATCATAACTAATTAGCATAACTTGTGCAATATTCAAATACTATAAATACAGCAGGAGTGAATGATCTCCATCTCACAGACATAAGGAAAAAACCCAAATTTGCTTTTAGTAATTATTCTGAAACCCTAGATGGTTATCGTGGTTGTTTTTGCGCTTTTAGCATTAGTGGGAAATCAAGTGATACGGTAGCCTCTGTATGTCCACAGAAAACGGTGTAAAAACTTGTTGTTGTCACGCACATCTCTCTTGGAAACCTCACACCTGATTTTTTTCTTTACTGGAATTGACTGATAGCATCAAGTGAGGTTAGCCACAGAAGTCACATGTCAGAAAAACTGCTGCGCGTCTACAAAATACACTCACTCGAAAGCTCATTTGATCCTCTATGTGGGCTGACATCCACAGCGCCAGATTTGGTTGCAAATTTTCACTGTGATCTCACAGAAAGGTTTTTAAAGGCGATGGAGTTTAAAGACAAAAACTACCTTTCAGCAGAAAAGACAGCGCTATATTTAATAATCTGTGTGCTATTGTTCATGGAAACCTTACAGTGCGGCCTGAGCGAGGATGTTACTACTGTGATTCATTGAAACGCAGCCTTTCACTGCAGACAACTTCTTACCTCTTCATTATGTTCTATGTATCAAAATCCCACTTTAATGAGTGTTTTTTTTCCATGTTAGGGCTTGCGTTTTACAGATAAGTCTCTCTCTCCCCTCCTTTTTCCCCTCTCCCCTCCTTCTTTTCCCTTCTCTCCTCCCTCTCTCCCTTTTCTCCCTTTTTTCCCTTTTCTCTCTCCTTCTCTCCTTCTTTCCCTTCTCTCTCTCCTTCTCTCCTTCTTTCCCTTCTCTCCTCTCTCTCCTTCCCCCCTTCCCTTTTCCCTTTTCTCCCTTTTCTCTCTCTCCTTCCCCTCCTTTTTTTCCTTTCTCCTTCCCCCTTCTCTCCCTTTCCCCCCTTCTTTTTCCTTTTCTCCTTCTCCCCTCTCTCCTTCCCCCCCCTTCTTTTCCCCTTTTTCCCTTCTCTCTCTCTCCTTCCCTATCTCTCCTTTTCTCCTTCTCTCTCTCTCCTTCCCTATCTCTCCTTTTCTCCTTCTCTCTCTCCTTCTCTCCTTCTTTCCTTCTCTCCTTCTCTCTCTCTCCTTTTCTCCTTCTCTCTCTCTCCTTCTCTCCTTCTTTCCTTCTCTCCTTCTCTCTCTCCTTCCCTCCTTCTTTCCTTCTCTCTCTCTCCTTCCCTATTCCCCTTTCCCTTTTTTTCCCCTTTCTCTCCTTTTCCTTCTTTTCCCCTTTTTCCTCTCTCTCTCTCCTTCCCCCTTCTTTTCCCTTTTCTCCTTTCCCCATCTTTTCCTTTCCCCATCTTCCCTTTTTCTCTCCCCCTTCCCTATCTCTCCTTTTCTCCTTCTTTCTCTCCGTTTTCTCCTTCTTTCCCCTTTTCTCTTTCCTTTTTCCCCCTTTTTCCTTTTCCCCCTTCTCTCTCCTTCCCTATCTCTCCTTTTCTCCCCCTCTCTCCTTCTCTCTCTCTCTCTCCCCTTTTCCCCTTTTTTCCCTTTTATCCCTCTCTCCTTTTCCTTTTTTTTTCTTTCTCTCTCCTCCTCTCCTTCTTTTAAACCCCTTCTCTCTCTCCTTTTCCCTTCTTCCTTTCAGGAAGCAAAGCGCCGTGATACGTTCCCCGAGTGTGGAGCGCTTTTTGGGGGAAGGGGCCCCAAAAACGGGCTCCAAATTAAACTCCCATGGGCTTTCAATTGCGCAGAAAGCAAGAAGAATTGACATGTCAATTTTTAAAGCGGAACCGGAAAAAAAAAAGCGCAGAGAGCCCTCAAAAAACGCAAACGCTGAAACCCCCTGGGAAAGGGATGCACTTTTGCCATTGAACTCAATTTTAAACCAAAAACTGACAATTGTTTGATCCCTTTGCAGATCCGTAAAAAAGGGTCACAAAAACGTCGTGTGAACAAGCCCTTATGTGTAGTGTATGCTGCTAAAGCTGAATGTGTTGGAGCACAGTAAAGCCATTTACTTTGCAATTTACCTAAATGGAGATTCATAGCATGCACCTTCACCAATAGTAATTGGAGGGGGAAAATTTGGGGTTTGGGAAACATCAAGATTTCTTATCATTCTTTTTATCATTTAGAATGATAACTTTAATGCCTTGCATGCTTTTATTTAACTGAATGGTGATAAGGGAATACTCACCACATTGATTAACTCGAGAATTGTAAGCAAAAAGGGAAAAAAAAGACTATTAAACCCAAAACATTTGGGGGTCCTTATTTTGTTAATTTCCAGGGGTTAGAGCAATATTTTTTTTTCCCGTTTGTTACAGGGTTTTTTAATTGGGCCCACCACCTTTTTTGCTCTAGTAGTAGGTTTGGGGGGGTTTATGACTCCCTGATGTGTCTTAAACAGCAGTCCGGAGCGGTTTAGGGTTTTTTATACAAACATTAATAAAGGGATCCTCAACTGCGGGCCCCCCAGCGCTGGGGAAAATGCAAATTTCCCCTCACGCATTTATATAATCTAAGACAGTGGGGGGTGATGGGGGGTTTTTAGTTTCCAACAGCTGGAAGGGGCCTTTTTTAGGATGCCTGCGTTAACCCTTTAGAGCTGTGTAGCCTTCTGCCTTGCTTTCAAAACCTTTCCATCACCAATGTACTTCTAACAGAATCAGAGCTGCAATGTCAGTCACTGCTGTAGAACCACCTATAGCCTTAACAGGATGTGGGACATTTAAGGCAGCTGTGAAGAGTCGGCTCTGTGAAATAGCCAGATGAGAAAATCTCTTTGATTAATTTTCTCTCGCAGAGCAAATTTATGTGCAGACCAAGTGGAATCACAATTATTGTGAGGACAGTGTGTTCTAGTGAAAGTATCTGGGAATTGGAGCTACAGAAAGCTGCATCAGGGGTGAGAATCATGCAGATCAAGTTATAAAACGTGTAGCTATAATGCTATAATATGTGTAGAGGAACGGCCCCTGATGTCTGCAGTCAGCTATGGTGCCTGGAGAAGGTCAGAATTGTAGGATATATAGCAGCAGAGGCGTAACTTGAAGCTCCGGGGCCCTAGTGCAAAAAGTGATATGGGCCCCCCAGCTGTCATGTGCCACTTACAATGTGGTTTTATTTAAATGTGGCAGGAGGGCTTTTGGGCCCCCTCAGGCTGCAGGGCACGGTAGCAACTGCTACCTCTGCACCCCCTATAGCTACACCCCTGTATAGCAGATATACCACGAACATGCATGCTCAGCAGATCATGCATATGTGAGAATTGGGAAAACTGTTTTTGGCCTACAGTTATCTGTAGAGAATGGCCATCTTTATAGTCACCTTTACTTGCACAGGAACATGGTGATAGGGTAGGCAATGCAGGCAGAACTGGCATGTGGAGTCAGTTTATAACATAATAGCCAGTAGTCAGCTTCTTAGCAGCCAGTATGTGTGACTTGTATCTGAGTAGTTCCTCACGCTCTGACATGTTACAAAGGAAGGATTGATTAGAGAGAGCACGTGTTGGGTGATAGTGTGTGTACAAATATGTTACTAACTTGTGTAACTGCTGTAAGTTGCAAGTTTACGCCACTTGAGTGCAGGGCTGTGGAGTCGGAGGCTATTTTGCAGGAGTCGGAGTCGTCATAAAAGGGACCGACTCCGACTCCCAAAAATTTTAATAATTTTGGCCCATTTTGGGTTCGAGAAAAAAGAAAGGGGAAATTTGGGGCCCGGCCAGTTTACTGCTCCTTGTCTTCACCCTCATAAATGAGGAGTGTAATTGAGGACATGGAGCGGGAAACCCGGGGCCCAGGGGAAAAGATTTTCTCCCTTTGGCAAAAGTTTTAAAGCAAAATTTTTTCATTTTTTTCAAAAAGTGGAAGATTTTAAAAATTATAAAAACTGACTAGGGTGGGAATTTTTTTAACCCTGCCCTTGTTAAGATGTTCCCCCAGTGTCACCGCTTTGCCCCAACCCCAAGTTATTTGTAGAGAGGCGTTCTTAGCGGGAAAATAATGAAAAACAAAATGTAAGGTAAATGTATGAGGATTGATGGAGGCAATACTTTTTTTCAGCCAAATTCAAGACTTCCCAAATGTTCCTCCCGGGTTTTGCATATTTAAAATTTTTTTTATGCCCTAAAATCATTTTCCAATAAATTTACCCTTTACATGACAAGAAAAGGGTAACAATGTTTTGAATTGTGATTTTCAGACTCCGTTTTTCTCCCCCCCCTAAGCTTTGAGGCTACTGTAATTTTTATTACAGTCATCTTCCGTTTTTTTTTATAATAAATTTGATTTGCAAGTATTTGCAATCTCCCTTATTATTGTTTTCCTCCAAAAAATAAATGTTAATTTTTATTTTTTTGTTGTTTTTGGGGAAATAAACCCTTTGGTTTTTAAAAACCTGCCGAACCCTTCTGGGTTTTAAATCAAAATTAAAGAAATTCTTGCCCAAAAAAATTAACCCCATCTTTTTAACACCCCCAATGTTGGGCAGCTGGATTGGATACAAAAACTTTTTCTTCAACTTTACCCACAAGTGAAAAAGATAAAAAACATTGTTACCCTTTTGTTGTCGTGTTGTTTACAAAATTGGCTTGATTATTGTATCATAAGGTGAAAAACCAGTGATGGGCCCATTTTACTCCCAGAAAAGTTACCCATTTAAAAACATGGCCGTTGTTGGGGGGGGGGGGGAGGGGGGGGGGGGGGGGGTTGGGGGGAGGGGCGGGGGCGCGGGGGGGGGGCCCCCCCCCCAATCAAAATTTTAAGGTTTGGGAAATTGAGGATTCGGATTTGGGGGGCTTCGGCTTCCCGACCCCCAAAAACCTGCTTGAGTGTGCCCAAAAAAAGGGAAAAAGGGTCTTTCTCTGCCATGTGATGTGTCGAAGGTCTGGAGGAAATCCTGGTTGGGAGTGTGGAGAAATCGCACTCTACTTTGATGTGACCCTTTTTAAGAAAAGGCTTGTAAGAAAGGGTAAGTTTCAAAACAAGACCCAGGGATGGTCAGCTGTATCTGTTTTGATTTTTTTGTGGTGTTAGGCTATGTCTACACAGCACATGAAAACGGTTCGATTTTCGGCGGTTTTAGTATTTTAAAACCCGCTGAAAATAGGCCCCCTTTGATTAAAAAAAAAAAATTTGCCCGGGGGTCTCACAGGTCTTTTTTTCAATGGTTTTTGGGGGGCCCGGGGTTTTTGGAAAATGTTGTAAATTTCCGTCGGCGGGCTTCCAGTCAGTTTCCCGTACATTCAATTGTACGGGCTGATGAAAAAGCTAAAACCGACCGCATCTTTGTGCAAAATGTGACAAAAGCCGCGGTCGTCTATCGGACAAAAAGCCATTAGCTTTCTGACGGTTTTTGTCCTATGCTGTGTGGCTCTAGCCTTAGTCAGTAGGCTCAGAGTGTGATAACGAAGGACGCTATAATTATTTAGTTTCTGGCAATACAGTCTAGGATTTGTGTCGACTAGTTACATTCCTATAACAACGTGTGTGAAGAATAAAGGTGGCTGAGGACAGGTTGAATGAGAATGTGTCGTTGATTTAATAGATGACAATCCCATGAACTAATGAACCCAGTGGTGTGACACTTTATTACATAGGACAGCTGAGGAATAGAGCCAGGAGAGGTACAGGAGTCTGTGGATCCTGCTAAGCATCAGCTTCTGTATTGAGAATAGGGAGGAAGTGAAGGTATAGAAAATAAGCCTATAAAACAGGGGTGTCAAACTCAGACCCGCAGTCTAAGTCTGGCCCACAGTGTAATGATATTTGGCCTGCTAGGAACAGCCAGACCGTGTACAGAGGAGAAGAGGAAGACATTTGAGTTCACATGTTTATAGTATTACACTTGTTCCCGATTCAATGTTTAAGCAAAACGTTTGTTTCCTCATGAAAAGATTCCTCGTTCTATCTGATGAGAAGGAAAATTGTAGACATTTTTTCAATAAATATCGGGGTAGGCCCATGACTTTGTCCAGGTTCTTCATTTTGTCTCATTGTGTATTTCAGCTTGACACCCCTGATCCAAAAGTACAATTCAGAACAATAGGGACAGGTGGGGAGAGGGGGAGTAAAGCAGAGATCAGTTACATGGGTTTTCCAGTTCTTTTCAATATTTCCGCCCTCCTCAGCGTTAACATTTAACATTTCCTCTCTAACTCCCTCAACCCGCTAGCTCTCACTGAAACATGGCTCCAGGAATCTGACTCCGCTTCCCTTGCTGCCCTCACCTGTGGTGGCCTACACTTCACCCACATCTCAAGACCTGAGAAAAGGCCGGGTGGAGGAGTGGGCATACTTCTCTCTCCACACTGCACCTACAAGGTAATCCCTCCCGCACCCACCTTTCGGCCATTTTCCCTCAGAGTCGGGGTTGTGTACAGACCCCCCGGCTCACCCCGCCAGTTTCTAGATAATTTTGCTGCATGGCTCCCTCACTTCCTCTCTACTGAAATGCCCACTCTCATCATGGGTGATTTTTAACTCCCCATTGAAAACCTATGTCTCCTTCTGGCCTCTCAGTTTCTTTTACTAACATCTTCCTTGGCCCCTTTCAAATTTACAGACTCTCCCCCCCACAAGGGGGGCACATTTACTCACCTTTCTTTTCCAGTCCCATACTCTAGCCCCCCGCGTTCGCTCAGCAGTGATGTCCTTTTTGGGGGTCACAGATTTGAGCCTACGGCTCATTGGTAGGTGCCGCCATGGGGGCAGTGACTTTTAACCACTAAAAATAAAATCTTTTGTGAAGAATGGATGGAACATCAATACTGGGTGGGGGAGCCACAGCTCAGGCAGGAGTGATCATTTTTTTATGTTTTAGCAGTGGGGAGCAATAGAAAACTTTCTAAAAGACCTGGAAATGACCTTTAAATATTTGATTACCCATCCAACTGTTTAGCTGTCTTGGGTTTCCTTGTGTAGGGGATAACTCTGATCCCAAAAACCCCCGAGACCCTGCTCCTATTTGCATGTGACTAAAACCCCGTTCAATAGCATTTGTCCCCTCTGCATCCCCCTATAACGAATTGCTTTTTATGTTATAATGGGACTTTTTTTTAACCCGTTACAATTGCTTAGTTGTTTTGCCCCTTTTCCCCGCCGGGAAATTTTTAATTAATTCAGATTTATACAGGATAAAAATTCAGATTTATACAGGATAAAAATGTGCAGGTGTATTAAATTGTTTCAAAAATTACAGAGAGCTGTAAGAATTATAATTGAAAAAATTATAGTTTTTTAAGTAAATGCATAGGCTGAAAGGAATTTCTATTTTGACTTAAAATTTGACTTAAAATAAAAATGCAGTGAACCATTAAATTGAGAACATGTTCAACATCTTGTGACCAGCTCAGCAGCCGGTCGTCATCTTTAACAAATTGGCTTTTACAGATAAAGCCCAGAATTGTCAAGTTTTAATTATCATTTCATTGTAATTTATTTTTAAAAACAGATAATTGTTCAAAGGATTTTTAACATGTTTTTTGCCCAAATCATGTTTAATTTCAAATTTCAATACTTTCCCTGTCATTCTAAAATACTCTGATGGTATGTGGACTTTCTTGTTGTTATACACCTCTTTTACACCATAGGTTATACAATGCCGTTTGCCAGTTTTATGGCATAAATTGAAATTAAGCTTGAGCACTATATCTGTCAATCTCCTCCATGGATAGAAGGGGCTTTCAAGTTCACCCGGGGAAATGATTTATGTCAATGGTTTGCCTTTCCCTTTTAAGAAAAAAAATCAAATTCCAAGTATTAGGCTGCCATATACTCATGTGTGGGGCTTTCTGGGTATTTTTGTATGACGACAAAGCACAAAGAAAGGGGCCCTCCTAGTGTAGAGTGCCTGGATTAAGGAATTATGTTGGTCAATATTGCAATAACCTGGTAATGTTGGTCAAGTAAGTTGGTGGAACTCTCCTTAAGCCTGTAGTAAATAGTCTCTGCAGCTGCCTCTCCCCTTGAATTTCCCAAACAAGGGCTTGATGTAATTGTATTGGATAGGTAGGTGCTGAGCACTTAGAGAATACAGGGATAAATGGTGCTAAGACTATATAATATAAAGAAACTAAGGGTTTATTAGGACATAAATATATGCATGGACAATGCATTTCTCACTCTGTGGCGCTTCCTCAGGTCCTGTAACTTTTGTATCTTATACATAATGGGGTTTAGTATTTGGAGGTTTGGGTTTAGTTTTGGTAAAGTGCTGATTGTCCAAAATACCCTTTTTCTATAAAATTTAGGCAGTGTGGAAGCAAGAAGCTGTATGTTTTACTAGACTGTGTGCAGCAGGGAAAAGGACTTTCTCTGCTGTAGTTTGGGTTGAAGACCTGTAGACGTACCTGACTATAAGTGGGCAAATGTTAAGCTCAACTCTTGGATCTTAAATTAAGGTGCAATTACCATGAGAAATGTACCCGGATAGCCCAGAAAAAAATAAGAAAATGGGGCTGTCCTCACCTGGTGCCCAAAGGATCCACTATTTGGCCATGTAAAAAGCGTACGGAATGCAGTCCCCATGTACTGTGGAGGCCTACTGACCCCAACCACGCACAATAATTTAAAGAGAGAAACCGGAATTTTAGTACCACCTGTATGTAGGAGGCGTACTAGACCCCAATCATTGCTGCTGCACTACTACATGTAGAGCAGTACGGACATGTAGTAAAACCTGTCTGTTGAGGGTGCTATAGACCGCCAAAAACTGTATGTACTGCATAAAAACATGAAAAAGGTACAGAAATGTGTACCGCTGTACTGTTTGAGGGATCTGCCCCCAATCCCTGCATGCATTGACTAATACATGTAAGAGCAGTACAGGACATGTAGTACCAAGTCGTGGGAAAGGCTTATAGCCCGCCAAATCATGCATGCCCCTCACTACATGTAAAGAGCAGGAAACAGGACATGTGTACCACACTGTACTGTAGAGAAGGTGCTACTAGACCGCCAATCACTGCACTAATACATGTAAGAGCAGTACAGGAAATTTAGTACCACACTGTACTGTAGAGAGGTGCTACTAGACCGCCAATCACTGCACTAATACATGTAAAGAGCAGAACAGGACATGTAGTACCGCACTGTACTGTAGAGAGGCTCTACTAGACCCCTAATCACTGCATGCACTGCACTAATACATGTAAGAGCAGTACAGGACATGTAGTACCACACTGTACTGTAGAAAAGCTCTACTAGACCGCCAATCACTGCATGCACCTCACTAATACATGTAAAGAGCAGTACAGGACATGCAGTACCACACTGTACTGTAGAGAGGCGCTACTAGACAGCCAATCACTGCATGCACTTCACTAATACATGTAAAGAGCAGAACAGAACATGTAGTACCGCACTGTGCTATAGAGAGGCGCTACTAGATTGCCAATCACTGCATGCACTGCACTGATACATGTAAAGAGCAGAACAGAACATGTAGTACCGCACTGTACGATAGAGAGGCGCTACTAGACCGCCAATCACTGCATGCACTGCACTGATACATGTAAAGAACAGAACAGAACATGTAGTACCGCACTGTACGATAGAGAGCCGCTACTAGACTACCAATCACTGTATGCACTGCACTGATACAGATGGTTTACAAGTAAAATGTTTATGAGAATTGGCTGGATCTTCCATCAATCACATAAGCCACAGCCGGCCATAGATCGGCAGTGTCTGTGACATACTGTATGTTGAGTCTGGTTTCAAGATACAATGTCCCAGGAAAGACCATTGTATGGTGGAAATATTTCATCCTGAGGTTATTGTAACTCAAGGGACCTCTGTATAAACCAAGTTACTGTATTAGTACACATTGTCTATGCATCAGCTGGGCTGAGGCTTCCCACTGTCTAATAGCCTGTCCATCCTTGCTCATCTGGAGTGAATATCCCATACGATATGATAGTAACCTGACCAGTTAAGCTCTGTTAGGTTGTACAGTGGAAGATTTGGAGGGCATGGCCTTATCTGGTGGATTTGTTGCACTACTCTGGAGCTCGTTGGCTATGGTCAGCCCATAGGTTTGCAATGACACATATGCATTATTCTTGTTTATTTTAAAGCACCGTGAATTCCAGGGCTATATAAATTCTATTTTAACTGGAGGACATAAGTTCTGATGAATGACCTATTGAAATACTTAAAAGGATATCTCAATATCTAATCTATTTTCTGTGACAGTTATGTTTTCATGTAAGAGGTTGACGCTCATTCTGATGAAATCCTTATTAAGCTGTTTTTTACTCACCGTAAACACACAATAAAGCTCAATTGTGGCTAACCCCGGTGAGGATCAATGATAGCATTGAAGGATGAACACGCAGATCTTAAGTGATTTGGCCTGCAGTGGTCAGATGTCAAGCAGCCTGATTGGCCTATGTGTGGCCTTATTTAGTCTACCATTAAATAGCAAGGCAATATCTGGGGCATTGGCTTTGTGGCCTTCTGACCTTGCTAATGAAATATCAGGCTCTGATGGCGGTTTCTTCAGCTGTCATTGAAAACATATGCTGTACTTCGTGTCTCAGGGGAGATGTAGCAGTAATTTCTGAAATGTAAATGTAATCTTCTCTACCTGTGATTTCACACGGGGACATGGATGGGGGAAGGGTGGGGAGCAAGAAATGTTGTCTTTCTGCTAGCATTGAATGGGGAGAGAACATCCTTGAAAGCAGAATGGAAGCTCATGATGGAGTATCTGCTGCTGCACTTCTCTAAATCCACAGAGAAATCTTAATCAGGGGCTGAGAGGATAAATGTATCATTATTACACATAGTCTCCCCCTGAACGGAGAAAGAATTAAGCACTGTATTCTGTGCTTGGAGTCAGTAATTATTCTCTTTGAAGTCTTCCTGCCAATGTTTTTTTTTTTTCTTCTGAATTAAACGAACTCTGGGTGTTTGTCCTTTTGACCTGGTTTTATAGAGCACACTTACGAGCCGTTTAATTTTGTAAAGGTTAATTCACTTTAAATTACCACAATTTTTCCCACTCTGCTTGTTCATTTTGGCATCCCTGTGCTTTGGCTGAACAAAAGGAGTTTATTCTTCTGTGAAAAGTCAGTAGAAGACATTTACCTGAGGATGGTGATATATAGAAAAAAAGAATTCACATGAACAGACAGTGTTATTTTACATCCATGTAATAATTATCTTGCCCTTCTTTAAAGAAGTATTTGCAGGGCATCAGAAATACACTATTGGTGCCATAATTTTGACCGGTTTTGCAGAAAAAAGCACTTGTCCTTCCAAGTTCCTGTCTATTTAAAGGGATGTTCTCATTGGACTGTTTAACACAGTCTGCTCTCCACAGCCAGCTTCAGGCTCCCAATTTCTGTTGAGGCTGTAGTTGGTTCTACAGCAGTGATTGACATATTAGCTCTGCTATTTCTATTTCTTCATTGGTGATAAGGGGAAGGAAGAAGGCTACAGAGCTCCAAAGGGTTCATGTTTGCCAGTAGGAAACACAAAGACGCGTCTGTGCTGCTAAGACACAACAGAGAGCGAGGTCATCATCTAATACCATCCTGGACACTTGGTTGGTAACCTAGAGAAGCTTATGTAAACAAGCAGGAGATAAGAATTACCCTTAGGGTGCGTTCACACGGCAATGGACAAATACCGGTCGGTTTATCCGACCAGTATTCGTCCGATTTCTGTGCCGTGCACACAGCCGCAGGGGAGGCGGCTTTTCTCCGCGATGAGCGGAGAAAAGCCCTCCCCCTTTACATTCACTTGCACATATTCCATCCAAAAACCGGACGGAAGAATGTGCATGTAGAATGTTTTGCGTGCGGCAAAACCGCCGGGCGGAAAACCCGTGCCATGGGGACTGCTGCACAGGTTTTCTATAGAGCACCATTGTGCTCATTTTCGACTGGTTTTTCAGACAGTCTGCAAAACCCTAAACCGTCTGAAAAACCGTCCGAAAACCCTTGCCATGGGGACATGCCCTTAGACTAGGTCTACGCAGCATAGGACAAAAATCTCGTCGAAAACCAAAACCTAAAAACTGCTTTGAACTGAATTTTTTTGTCCAAAGCAGCTGTGTTTCCAACAAATTTTTTGGTGTGTTTTTTGGTCTGGTTTTTTTGGACAGTTTTCAGGCAGTTTTTAATATATGCAAAATTCATATACCTTGTTTAAACACTTGGGCAGTTTTTCAGCAGAACCGTCCAAAAAACGCGCCCAAAAACATCCGGCACTTTACATAGACTTCAGTAGTAAATTTTCTGCCCTGCTCTGGCGATTTTTGCAACACGTGTCAAAAAACGCCCCCGAGCAGAAATGAGCTGAAAAAATCGTTCTGTGGAGACTACAGAATGTTTTTACTATTAAAGTCTATGGGATCTGTTTTCAGTAGTTTTTTCAGCGGTTTCAGAAAATGAAGGCGAATCGCGTCAAAAAAGGCGCATTGCACAACTCGCGGCTCATGGCATATCATTAGTGAGATATGTAATGCGCCTATCTAAGCGCATTGTCCGATGGATGCGCACCGCGTGGCGCGGGCGCACAGCCCACCATACTTACGCACATTACAAAGTGTCGTGCCCGCCGTATAATGCACCTAGTTTGGGGGTACGACAGTTCATTTACAACAAGAATATGGCGTCAAAAGTGGTTTTGACGCAAAATAGACCAAAAAACTGGCGTTGGGACATGTCACCCTAAATATTTTGTCAGTGCCGTGTGAACGCACCCAAACTTTTCTATTGGAGGGGGAGGGGAGAATCAACCCTATGTTGTATCTTGTTAGAAAAAGCAAATGTTTTGCTAAACACATCTGATTCTGAGGATTCAGGTGTTTCTCCCTTATTTGTAGTTGACTTTGACAGAACCAAGAGACTTTAGGAAGCCACCAACGTTTTATATCTTCTGCCCAAATTAAAAAAGAACAGGAATAAAAAACATTTAAAGGGCAGTAACTTTTCATTTCCTTCAGGCTAGAGCTCCAAAATACCACAAGGTCATGCACCCATTAGTTGTAAAACTGTGACCTGATTTTAGTGTTTCGTTATAAAGGAAAGCGTTGCATGAAATAATCACACGCTGGGAAGAAGGCGGTCACGATAATCCTGAGCTTGTTATTTTAATGTGATTTGTAATGGAGCCTTAGTCTTCGTGAACCGCTCCGAACAGTGATGTCCGCAGAGGCACATGACTGTTGCAGCCAATCAGCAGATGCAGTGGTGGCGTCCCATTCAGAAGAGAACCCAAGGTGAGTAGAAGACTGGGGAGACTCAGCACTGGAAAGGAAGTGAGGAGGAAAGGGAGTATAGTTTTTTTTACTTTTTTCATGTTTAAATGAACTGAACAACCCCTTTAAGTGCCACAAACTCATGTGTACCCTTGGCTTGAGAGGACATATTCTTAGGTGGCAATAAAAAGAGCCTTTAGCATTGCAGTTTGGACACATCCAAGGCTGGCGGGGTATGCCAATGCAGTTATAAGGACCACACAGAACGATTTGTTATCCTTCCTGAATTGTCCTTTAAAGCATTATGTGATCTCTGTGAATTACTACACATTCAATACCCAGAAAGTTCTGTGAAATAATATGTGTATCACAGAATCCATCTCAGCCAGTTAGAAATCCCGAAAAGGAAAAAGTGCCGCAGTCTGGGCCTGTACAGAGTATGACAAGGGGTCAGGTGATCCTCCAGAACGGTTGCATCGGGGCTGTTCATAGATGCCATTGCATTCGCCGATATAGCTCTATTAGGACAGCACACTGATGGCGTCCCTTAAAGACCTCTGTCACAACGATAGGGTATGTTTAGGCTTCATACATAGGTATAATGCGTCCCACCAGACAACTGAAAAGTTACTAGTAGTCACAAATCTAATAAAGGCAATGAAGACTAAATTGTTCATGCCAGATTAATTCACCGCGTATTTCTTGGGAGAGTTTAGAAAGTGTTTTGCTTATCAGTAAATATAATGTATACACAGAATGATAATGTGTAATTGGTGTGTGAAAGCTTTGCTTTTCTCTGAGGTATGAGCCGCAGCCTGGATAATTTCCATGATGTAATCTGCCCTTCCAGGATATAATTACCTGATTTACTTGATTGCCTTGTGGGATTTTTTTTTCTTTCCATATTCACCTCCGCTCCCAAATTGACTTAAAATTGTTTATACTGTGGCAGCCTGATAATTTCATCAAGCTTTTGCCCGCTAATATGCTTGAACCTGAATTAGTTCCTTTCTGCTTCAGAATATATCAGAAAGACAGACTAGGGATGGTCAAAGCACTACATAACCTGTAATAACATAATAAAGACTGATGTCTGGGGAGTGTGACCTGCACACTATGGAAATAACCTCCTTTTTACAAAGAAACTATTTAGTAGTTTGCTTCACTTCATCAAAGCATTCTGGTCATAAACCGGAAATTTAATGAGAACCTGTCATAGTTTATGCCCCCCTTGCTGGGTACAGTACAAGCTAGTGACACAGATGCTGTCTCCTTATTCTGTAAGATGCAGCAGTTTCAGGACATTTAATGCCCAAATCTGACAGTTTTCAGCCTGTTCTGCCAGAAAAGAGTCCGCTTAATTCATGAGCAGGTGTTAGTCCTGCCCACTCACATTAGCCCCACCCACCTATGGTTTATCCAGAGACTTCTATCTATTTAAAGTAAAAGGATGAATCAGCTGAGTGGGCGGAGCTAGCCATGGGTTGGGGGAGGGGTTAACACCCACTCATGAATAAGTTGGACTCTTCTCTGGCAGAACAGGCTGCAAACTGCCAGATTTGAGCAGTAAATGCTCTGAAACTCCAGCATCTTACAGAATAAGGGACACAGCGCTGGAAACAGCAGGTCTGACACTAGCTTGTGCTGTCCTCAGCAAGGGGGGCAAAACCTATGTGACAGGTTCCCTTTAATTTACACAGGAATGCCCATTGCCAGAAGTTGACACAGCTTTCTATGTGGCCACTTAAAACTTGGTCCCAGCATCTTCTATGGTAGTGATTCCACCAGTGGCCCTCAGAGTCAGAACCACATTGGTTATGCACAACACTGATTCTTGACTCTTGGGATAGAACCATTGTTACCAATGTGCACACACTAGAATTTGGATAAGCACCACCCTTTTTGTAGACATTTTGGGGCAGATTTATGAATGCACCTGTGCTAGAATTCTAGCACATCTTTGTGACCAAAAGCTGGCGTACATGCCCTGTAGTACCACATTTATCAGGTTTTAGAGAGCGTCTCCTCCAGCTGGGCAGCATTATTAAGGCTAAGTTCACACTGCGTTTTTTATGATGTTGGAAATATCCTTTGGGGTAGATAAAAAAGGTACCTGACGGATAACGCAACATAGCTGCAGCTGCCCCATAGACACCAATAGAAAAAAAAGGGTATACATTTGACAAATCTAGCAAACTTAGTGCAAATAGGACTACGTTAGTTCAATTGATGTCCCTGGGCTAGACATTGTTACATTTTCGGGTTACATTTTTATACGGTACCTGACTGTTAACTCCAACATGGTCAATAACGCTGTGTTAACACAGCCTTAAAAGTAATTGTAATGGATTTATGAAAGGGGGATAGTTTATGATACAATAACGTGGTCAACCAATAATCAGTATAAGGTGAGACTATCATCTAAAGATGCACCATGTTTTTTGTATAGCATGGGTTACTATAGTGAATATGGTGAACTCTTAGGGTATGTTCACACGGCTTAAAATGGGCCGTATTTCGGCCCGTAATTACGCGCCGAAGTGCGGCAATTACGGGCCGAAAACGGCGCATTCATTACGGTAATTCACAGTTCTCATAGAGAACTATGGATTACGTCTCTCTCCCGCCCGGCGGGAGATATTGACATGTGAATTACTAGCGGCGTTACGCCCCGCTGGCAATTCAAGTCTATGGGCCGGCGAAGTGCCGGCCCCCTGCTCAGTCCCCCACTCCCGGCCCGCCCCCGGTCACACGGCGTAATTGCGGGGCATAATTACGCCCTGCAAATACACCGTGTGAACATGGCCTTAGGGTATGTTCACACGATGTACTGCAGCTCGTATAGTACGCGCTGCAGTACATCGTGTGTTTCGGGAGCTCGCGCTGAGCATATTCCGGCAGCGCGGGGGAGGGGGGGGGGCAGCCCGCCGGTCCCATTGACTTACTCGCAGCGCGTATTCGCCGCAAGTAATTGACACGTCACTTAAGAACTATGGATTACCATAATTTCGGCACGCATCTCGCCTGTATTAGAGAGCAAATATGCGCCGAAATTATCCCATGTGAACATACCCTTAGATTGTGTAGTCTAAGTTTACACTAGACATTCTACAACAAAAAGGAACCGAAAAATAATCTGCTTCCGATTAACTCAATAGAAATCAAATAAACTGAAACAATCAGAAGAAACAAATATCCATAAAACAATAATTTTTATTCAAACAAAAAAATATAGAAACAATACAACAATATCTTAAAAATACAGAAAATGGGGAAGAAACTGTATCATAAGGGCAATATGCTCAATATAAAAATAGTAATGTGAATCCATACTGACATGATCCAAATATACATAATATATAGAAAAATTCATCAAAAAGTGTAATGATAAAAATGATATAAAATATACTGCATATAATAAATAAACATATAGGGAAAAAGTATAAAGTGATTTACTATTGATGTATGAAGATTTACTATTTATTGCACGTGCACTTTATACATTTTCCCTATATGTTTATTATATGCAGTATATTTTATATCTGCATACATCATTACACTTTTTGATGAATTTTTCTATATATTATGTATATTTGGATCATGTCAGTATGGATTCACATTACTATTTTTATATTGAGCATACTGCCCTTATGATACAGTTTCTTCCCCATTTTCTGTATTTTTAAGATATTGTTGTATTGTTTCTATATTTATTTTTTGTTTGAATAAAAATTATTGTTTTATGGATATTTCTTCTGATTGTTTCAGTTTATTTAAGTTTACACTAGGTATTAAACAGTATTAATCTTCAATAACTAAGGTGGCTTAAAACCAGCTGAATTCTTTGAATGTGGCTCTTCAAGGATTATCAAAGGCTGGGAACTTTGCTGTATGGTATACTGATATGGTGAAGAGTAACCATGGCTGCATTTCGAAACGTGCTGCTTACTAGTAGTTTTCCTGCAGCTCTGGTCACCATTTTGGATGCAATAGGAGAGCGATGTATCAAAGATTATTGCTGCAATTGCAGTATCACTGCAGCAAAGCCACTAATTGTTTGCTAAAATCTATGTAGGAAAAATCAACTCCATTGGGAATCCAATGGAGAAAAGAGGGAGAGAGCAGAATCCCAGCCCCCTAAGGAAATAAAAAGTATGAAAAAAAAAATTAACTTGAAACATAAGATTTAGGGGCCGTTCACACGACAGTGGACAAATACCGGCCGGTTTGCCGGCCGGTATTTGTCCTGTTTTGCGGCCGTCCCCACGATGAGCGGAGGACAGCCCTCCCCCCGCCCAGAGACATGCACAGGTTCCGTCCGGAAACCGGACGGACGATTGTGCATGTTCAATGTTTTGTCGCCGGTCCGCCAGCGACAAAACCGCCGGGCGGAAAACCCGTGTAGTGGGGACTGCTGCACGGGTTTTCCATAGAGCACAATTGTGCTCATGTTCGAACGGTTTTTCAGGCGGTCTGAAAAACCGCAAACCGCCTGAAAAACCGGCCGAAAATCCGTGCAGTGGGGACATGCCCTTAAAAAACAACAATACATAAAGAAAAAAAAAATGAGTTTTCACTTTTATGTTATAGGTATAAGTTTTTTGATTTTTTTTTTGGGGGGGGGGGATCTGGGCTTCTGCTCTCTCTTTTCTCTATTGGGTTTCCAATAGAGATGGGAGTTATTTCTTTCTATGTACAATTTCTAATATGGAGCATTTGAAGCCGATTGCACACCACAACACATGCATGTATTAAGGTGAACTTGATACATACTTTTTTTTCTTTTTGTATACTAAAATCTATGTGTATTTTGCCTAGAATCTGTGCCGCATATAGATTTTTAGATACATTATCTAAAAGATACATTACATACAAAACATTATGTAAAAGATAGATAATTTGATTTTGTACCTTAGTTTATACAGCGTGGTCTATGCCAATGCGGATGTAAAAAACTTCAGTGCAGGAAGAAAAAAATCACGTCAATTACGGACACGGATCCAAATCCATGGTTAAATCCACAACATGAAAAAGCAAATTTGACAGTTTTTTATTTTTTCATTTTTGACTGGTAAATCAGTGGTGTGCAGAGAACCCGTCTGTAGCTTATAAGAGGATCCTTTAAAATAGGCTATCCTGGAAGTTGTAGTCCAATTGTTACATGATGCATTAGTTGTTCATAGTGTTTTTTTGTTTTTTTTCTGCAGGGATCTCAGGGGAAAAAAATAGCCAGTTCTATCCAAAGTCTCAAAGCTGTTGTTAAATTTTCAAAGCCATTTAGTGTGGTCTTTTATCTGCTTTTTAAATGTCTTTAAAAAAAAAAAAAATTGACTTCTCTTTGGAGACTAAACTTGCAAATTCCTGCTTTACACTTCTGAATGCGTCTCCAGCAGATGAAATGACACAAAATCAGGCTTTTTAATATAAATTTACAAATGCATATTTTGAAAACAACTTTAAAAAGCCCTACAGGATGGCAAGTACTCATTAGCATGTGCTATAATGCAAGCTCAAATGGAGTCTAGTGAAAGCAAGTTCAAAGCCATGTTGGGCTAAAGGCTTCCAGCAGGCATGTTTCCAACTGCGGAGAGATCTGGCACAGAGAGATGAGAAATAGTGTTTGTTTCCCTGCTTCCTTTTAGCACCTTTCTTTTCCTACATCAGACAGCTGTGAAAGCAGACAATTAAGGAAGAGATAACAAACCGCATCAGCTACCCCTTTAATTTGTTTGGACAAAGTGAAGATTTTATTCACAAACTGCTTTTTATACAATGCTGCATGGTAGATATAGAGCATTTCTTATACCTGAACTGAGATAACAGCCCTATGGATGACAAAACCAAATACAGATCCATAGAGCTGTGATACAGCTCTTATATAACACTGTGGGACACTACTGTACCTGGTTATGTTGTCAGTTTCATATGAAGGCGTACAGAGGAGAAAATCGTGCCTAGTGCTCTTAGATGGCGTATTGCCATCTGCTTCTAGTGGAGAATATCGCTTTAATACTGTGCTGTGTGGTGGTGCCATTTGTATTAGTGGGCCCTTGGATTTTTAGTCTTGAGCCTTCTTTAGAAATCCAAAAAAAAACAACTCCCTCCAAAGTATTAATAGGAATAACAGATCAATATAGAGAACCCAAAATGAAAATATTCCTTTTAAAATTTAACCTTTGCGTGTTACTATAAGGCTCCATTCACACTGCTCAGCCATAAGCATGAGGTCTTATTCTATCCGACACATTCTGGTGTGTGATCTGAATGGGTTGTATTTCTAGCCAAAGGAAATGGTCAGTGCAGTGTTTCTGCTCTTATAAGAGCTTAAAGAGACCGTCAGGTGGTTTATGCTGCCCAATCTGAGAGCAGGATGTGAGAAGAGTAGAGAAGTGGAGCTCAGTGATATGTAGGTTTATATGATTTAAAGGGAACAAATGAAAGCAGAAAGTGAAAGTACTGCGGAATCTACCCACATGCAGTGATTGACAGTTTGCTGCATATATACACTGATACAGGATACACTGCCACTGTCACTGTATGTGGGTGTTTAAGGAGGACTTCCATTGTCTCTTAAGGTATCCTATAAGTATTTTCTCTGCTTTTTACTCAGAAATCCTGCTCCAAATCATATAACCCTATAAATCACAGGGCTCAGCATCTCTTCCTCTATCATATAACCCTATATATATCACAGAGCTCAGCTTCTCTCCTCTGTCATATAACCCTATATCTCACAGAGCTCAGCTTCTCTTCTCTGCCATATAACCCTATATATCACAGGGCTCAGCTTCTCTCCTCTGTCATATAACCCTATATATCACAGAGATCAGCTTCCCTCCCTCTATCATACAACCCTATATATCACAGAGCTCAGCTTCTCTCCCTCTATCATATAACCCTATATATCACAGAGCTCAGCTTCTCTCCTCTATCATATAACCCTATATATCACAGGGTTCAGCTTCTCTCCTCTATCATATAACCCTATATGTCACAGAGCTCAGCTTCTCTCCATCATATAACCCTATATATCAGAGCTCAGCTTCTCTCCTCTATCATATAACCCTATATATCACAGAAATCAGC
Organism: Phyllomedusa bahiana; assembly: GCA_025379985.1. Classification (NCBI taxonomy): domain Eukaryota; kingdom Metazoa; phylum Chordata; class Amphibia; order Anura; family Hylidae; genus Phyllomedusa; species Phyllomedusa bahiana. The sequence continues at coordinate 37,574 of JAODAL010000135.1, read as the reverse complement.
TTCTCTCCCTCTATCATATAACCCTATATATCAAGAGCTCAGCTTCTCTCCTCTGTCATATAACCCTATATATCACAGAGCTCAGCTTCTCTCCTCTATCATATAACCCTATATATCACAGAGCTCAGATTCCCTCTATCATATAAGTCTATATATCAGAGCTTAGCTTTTCTCCCTCTATCATATAACCCCATATATTGCAGAGCTCAGCTTCTCTCCCTCTATCATATCCTGATCTCAGATGGGGCAGCATAAACCACCTGTCTCATGAAGACAAGCCCTGCTCATATGCCCTTTTAAAGGAATATGGACATTAAACATAACATAACTCCATTTGAGACCTATTGAGGCAGCTGAAGACCATGCCATAAGAAAACTTAAAAAGAATTTTATTCTCCCACAGTTTGGAAGAAATTGTACCATAGGTCCCCCCCCTCCTATTGTTTATAAATTTTTTTAATATATATATTTTTTTTATAATAAATATATAATATATTAATAATTTTTTAATTTTATATATATATACACTCCCGGCCCTTTAATAACCTTCCAACTGCTTTCCTTTAATTTCAATAACCAATCACGGGGCAACTCTCATTTGGATTAACATTCAAGAATCTCCCCCATTCAAAACCCATAAAGGGGGAAAAAGTATTTTTCCTTTAAAACGGGGGCTTGTTTTTGCCAAACTGTCGAGTATTTCAAAAAACTATCTTTTGGGTTTTCCCAAAAAACCCCTTATTTACAAGAATTTTTCCAAAAAAAAACTTTCCAGTAGCCACCCCTTCAAACCTTTTATCCCAATAAAAAAAGGGAAACTTTCCTTGAAACAACAATATCAAATAGCCCCCCTTACAAATAAAAAAGAGCTTTTCAAAACCACATACCAAACTTTGAGCAGTTCCCCCTCCAAAACCACCGGGTCCATCCTTTCAGTAAAAACTAAAAAACCCCAATTTTAAGTTTTCCCTGAATTTACATAGAAGATTAAAAACGTTCTGGTCTGAAAAACCGTTTCTCTGGCATTCATGTGGGAAAATTGGCTAACAACATAAACATGGACCTTCCTTGTATCAAAAGGTTTTCCCTGGTGGGGGTTGGTGTATTTTGGGGGAATTTTTCTCCTTTTTTTGGGGCCCCTTAAAATTCATTTAAAACCTTGTGGGAATCATCCCCACAGTTGGGCAATGAAGCGGGGGGGGTCCCAAACCCTTACTACATTTATAAAAAAGTTAAATGTTTTTTTTTTTTTAATATATATATATTTTTTAAATTTTTAATATATTTTAAAAAAAATTTGGTGCCTTCCATTCTGACCCCTTGGTCTGTATAAATGTATAGCCCCAGGGAAGAACTGCTGTCAATTCTCCCCGACGATTACGTGCTATACTTTGATAAAAATATTCGGTGAACTTTCCCAAAAGAAAGATAACAACAACTCCTGTTTTTTTTGATAAGCACCACGGGGAGGAGTCACCAGGACAGACGGGGCTGTAAGCAGTGAGAGCAGAGAGGGTGTTGTAACCATAAAGTTTGTTCCCCAAGCAGGAGATAAGATCTCTTCTATGTCTGAAACCAAGCAAAATTGAAAGAGCAATGTATTTGGTAATGATCTTTATTTACCTTTTCTTACATGTTTAAAGGGGTTTTGCCACGATTAAATTACTTGGGGGCCCCCAAAAAGGGGTTTTTAAAATCACTTTTCAAAATTATGTGATTCAAAAAGTAACCCCGTCAGAGCTACGCATTGTCATTCCCCTTTATTCCTGAAAGTTTAATTAAAAAACCCCAGAGCGACAGGAGGGGTCTGGCCGCGTTTTCGTGTTTTTCTTCTTATCGAGACAGGGACATGAAGTGCTTTCAAGGGGCTGGGGAGAAAGTGCAGTTATGAGTCTGTCTGCTGATAGAAAAACCCTGTTGTAAGTTTTTATTTGGAATTTTTTGAGATTCCCTGTTTTTCCCTTCCTCTGCCCCCCCCCCCTCTCACTCCTGCAGCCCTTCCCTTACTCACATGCTTTTTATTTTTTCCCCCCTGAGCAGAAAAATTAAGGAAAATCACTTGTGAAAAAACCCCTTTAAAGCTAATCTTGTTTTTAAAAAACCCCCCTTTAAGCAAGTACCCTTCTTGCAATGTCACAGCCCCTTTTTCTTTAAGCTACATCTGTTGTCCAGTGGGCCAGGGATTGTTTTAAGCATACTACTAAATGCAAAAGATGACTCGAAAATGTGATAACATTATTTGCCCTAGAAATTAGCCCAATTTTCATATCAAACTTTATTGAAAAAACAACAATATGGTAACATCAGTCAACTGGCATCAATCGTAAAATTTTACATGAAAAAAATAATAATAATATGAGTACAAAATACCATACAAAAAGAACCGAACAAACTTTCTCTGGGACATATCATTTTTTAAACACTGTAGAGATTTCAAAAAAAAAAGGCCATATCCCAACATCATGTTAAGCAATACAGTATATATAAAAAAACAGTGTCAGAGGGAGCTAGGGGAGGGGAACGTATTTCTTCCCAAAACCTTTCGGCTTCGCCTTTGGGAGAAAAATTTGGTACCAATTACAGAAATTAAAAGCAAACCAAAAACAAAAAAACCCTTGTCCCCCTCAGGAAAATTAAAAAGGGGACTAAAAAATGACTAAAGAAGGAGAGGGCTACGACATGCCCCCGGGAAAACAAGCCAAGCCCAGAAAATGAATGGGTTCCCCAGGGGCCACCCCTTCCCCTTTCCCCCCCCACTTCACAGGTATGGGCTTTTATTTCTAAAAAAAGTGGAGTAATCGGGCGACCCACAAAAAAAACCGCCCTTCCCCCCAATCGGCTATATTTTTTCCATTTTTTGGGTTTTTGTGATCCGCTTTTTATTTCTTCCATATTTGGATAATTGCAACTCCTTAAACCGGGCTGCCCATGGAAGGCTTCTCCACTGACCTCCATAAGGGGTATTGTGGCTTGGCCGCTTAGCTAAAAAATGATTATGTGGCCTTTAAGCACAGGGTTTTGTAAAGGAATATATACAACAATACTACCAAGGGGTCTTTTTGCAACGATCCCGTTCCCCCGTTCTAAAAACCTTTTAAAACCTTGTCCCAAAAGTCTGGCAAGGGGGCAAGTCCCCCAAATTGAGTCAGGCCCCTTCTTCTCCCACATCTCCAGCAGTCACCAGGGACTCGAGGGAACAAAGCATGTAGCAAAGGGCACTCTGTACCATCAAAGGGGTCCTTTGTAATTAAAGTTCCGCATCTACTGGAAACGATTTTTTTGAGGAGAGAATCCCCGGCTTTATCCCACTCTTCCCAAAAAATCGTCCTCCCAAGTTCCCTCGCCCACTTTTTGGGAAAAGCTAGCTGGTCACCGACGGGGCTTTATGATCGGGCCCATAAATCCGGGAAATGAGGTGGTCCTTTGGGATACTACCATTGCAAATCTCCTCAAACGGGGTTAAAGTTCTGTGGAAATTTAACAACAACCTATTGGTAGCATAGTAGTGCGAGACTTGGATATAGCAGAACCATGACAGGACGAAGGAGGCAAAGCTTCTGCAGTCTCTGATGGGGGCCCAAACCCCTAGAGAGTAACCCCCCGCAACCGAAAAAGGGTCTACCAAAAGTCCCCATTGGGGCCACAGGTGGGGGACTTTGCTAGTTAAAAGCGGGGTTTTGGGCCTGTATGGAGTCAGGGACCACCCGGGGGGAATAGGGCGGGAGGCACCAAATTTACGCCAGGTAAAAAAGTCTGTTGCGTAACCCAAGGGGTTTCCCCTGCACTACTTTCAGGGGCACAGAGGTTGGGGCAGCAGGGAACCCGAAAGGGGGGCCCTATAGATCTCTCTTCCAACGAACCCCATTTTTGATTTTGCTGTTTTGGGTTAAAGATCAAAACTGCCCCCCACAGTACAATGAAACGCTTTAATATCTGGTAGAGCCAGGCCTTTCCATCTTCCCTGATCTAAGAGGACCCCCCTCGCAATTCTCCCCCTTTTTTTTCCCCTGCCCATAGAATTCGCGGGAAATTTATCTTGGTCTGGAAAAGGTCCGGGCAGGAGGGGGGTATGGTCTTAAACAGATCATAATACGGGGTAGTATGTTCATTTTGAAAAGTTGATGGGGCCTACCCAACGAGAATTCTTTAGGTTCCAGGGGGGCCAATCTGCAGTCCAACAGGCTCAAAAGGGGGGCAAAGTTAAGATCCCGTTTTTTGAAATCGAGGGATGGGACCCCCAAAATATTTTAAAGGAACCCTTTGGGCCCCATACAAATGGAATTCTTTCTCAGAAACAGCCTTGGGGTCTCCCCCAAAATTTAATATTTTAGTCGCCGATTTAGAGTATTTTATTTTAAAAAATTAGAAAATTTCGCCAAACGCACGCAAAAAACATCGGGTTTGGGGGGCATAGGTAAGGGGCTGGGTATATATAAAAGGAGATCATCTGCATACGCGCACTTTTGTTTGTACCTCACCCACACTTATCCCCTGTTCTTATTTCTGATGTCGCGTAATAATGCTCCATCCCCAAACAACAAATTGATGAGGGGGGGCCCCCCCGTCGGTCCCCATTTGTATAAAAAAACGGAGATGATAGGGAGGCCATTTATGGGGGATTTGGGCGCTTGCCAATGATAAAAGTTTCAAAACTCTCTGTTCTAAAAGGGGCCCATCCTATCTTCCCCACACAGTTGAAAAAAGGCCAATTACTCTATAAAAACCCCTTCTGGGCCTAAAAGGAAACAGCATACATCCCCCCCCCCCCCCCGCTCTGCCCTTTGGATTACCAAAAAGGGTTTTTAATGTTTTTCCCGGCTTCCCGGAGGGCACAAAGCCCACTTGTCTATTCCAAAAATTCCTCTAGGAGGGAGCTTGCAAAAGTTTCGCATCTGTTTTTAATTTAATGAAATTGGTCTAAAGCAGCGCAGGGGAGGGCTTTCCCCTCTTGGGGTGTCCGTGATTGGGGGGTTTTTGCAAAATTGCGAGGAAAACCTTATGAAAGATTAGAGTTAAAGGAGTCCAGCAATGGGGCCCAGAGCCCCCCGCAAACATTTTATAGAATTTTGCAGAAAAAAAACCCTGGGGGACCCGGGCTTTGCCACGGGGAGGGCTGCATGGGACTCCCTTTTCTTAAAGAGAAAAAGGGGGACTCTTTGGGCCCAGTCTTCTGCCCCAGGTGAGGGGGGGCTGTTTTTCAAGATAATTAGCCAATTCGTTGGGGGGGTGTGGGAAGCGTCAGGGAGGCTAATACAATTCCTGAAATTTAGAAACAAAGTCTCTAAAATTTTCAGGGGTAAAAATGCACCGTTTTCCCTATTTTGTCCGTATCGGGGAAACCCAAACAAAGACGCCGTTTACCCCTCACCCCCTTGCCAGCATTCTCTCGTTTTTTTACTCATTCATAAAAGAATGGGGGACAGAGTTGCTTTACCCCTTATTTTTTTTTTTTAAGTATTTTACGGATTTCATGTTTGACTTGTGTCAGTCTTTGTAATTATTTATCTCCCCCCTGCTTATGTCAAGCTCCAAGGGTTTCAAACCGCTAATTTTTTTTTAAATGGGCTGTTCCTCTCGTTTCAAACGAGCTCCGTGGTTTTTCGCACACCTTAAAACACACATTTCAGGATTCCCCTTTGAAGTGAGGGAGGTTGTACGTCCATGATCTAACAAAAATTTGAAGGTTTTTTTTTCTACATTGCATAGGGCATATGAAGTAACGTCTCGTTTAATTTCCCCGAAAAGGACCTTCGGGCGGCATTAGGGATTTTAGGAGACAAGCACTGGGGCAAGGTCGAATAAGATATTGTCTTTTGCATTTTTTTTTGACCCGGCGGGGCAGGGATGCTGAAGGAAAATATAGTCAATGCGCTATACGTCTTATTGGGGGGGGGGAAATGTTAATCCCCTTCCCCCCCGGGCTTATACCCTAAGTCACACAATTTCTTTCCATGTCAACTTTTTATTTTATTTAGTTTTTTTCAGTGCAATCGGGACATGCCTGAAGAGTGTCTTTTACCTGAGGGTCAAACACCCCTTGAATCCCACAAAATAAATTTTTACCCGGAAAAAGGGTCAGTTCATCCAAAACCTTAGTGATAAAGGACAACTGGCCCTGATTAGGAGCATAGACATTTCTTTTGTTGGGGCCCCCTTATGCTGCACCCCACAAAGATGAACCGGCATCTGGATCTTGCTTAATATCTAAAATCTGAGCGTAAAAATTTTTGGGAAAAAAACGCCCCCTCCCTTTTTTTTTTGCTTTCCATGTTATACTGTGGCACCAGACGGAAGTATTTTTTTTTCAAGGGGGGGTAGGTGTTTAGTACTAAAGTGCTTCCTGTAACACAAGAGTGAAACCCAACTTTGCATTCCAACAATATCTGCATCTCTTTTTCCGGGACATTTAACCCCCCTTTACCCTTGAAGGAGGGAAAATTTTAATGAGTCATGGGATAAACAATAACGTCATCTAAAACACGTTGGGGGCCCTTCTCCATATATCAAAATTCTCCAGGTCGACAAGAAAAGAACAAGGAAAATACAGAACCCCAAGGGGACCAACTGGGAAACCCTCACAAACTCCAAGGCATAGCTCTAAGGCCCGTTCACCAACCTTTTAAAAGGCCCTATTTCCGGTCCTAATTACCGGGCCCAGTGCGCCAAATTTCGGGCCCAAAAACGGCCCTTTATTACGGAATTCACGTTCCATAGAAACTATGGATTACTTCCTTCCCTGCTCGGGAACGCCGGGCGGGGTAAAAGACAGTGTACCAGGGGTATACCGCCCTGCAGTGATGTCATGGGCCGCGGGAAATGCCCGGCCCCCCCGCCCCCAAAATCCCCCGCCCCCCGCACCCGCCCGTCCACACGGCGTAAAATTTCGGGGGGGTAATTAAAACCGTGTGAACAGGCCTAAAAAATGCAGCGCCAACCGGGGGAGGGGGCCGCTAGACCGCGCTGTCCAAACTTTTGGGGGTCAAAACGCCAGCAAACCGTCTGTACAAACCGCAAAAAAAGACCATTAAAACCAAGCTAACAGGGGCAATCATTGTCTCCGAGGCCGTACACAAGGGGCACTGGACCCCTAAAATTGCATTACAAAGGTGTGAAATCTGGTGGGGTTACGAACATGCAAGGCCCATCGTCCCCCCCCCAAAAAAAAAGGGGAAGGGAAGAAAAAGGAGAAGGGAAGGAGGAACAAACAAACAAAAAAAAAAAGGGGGGAGGTGGGAAGGAAGATAGAAGGGGAGCTGGATGGTGGGCGAGATCTCACATAAGGGGGGACCAATATGGTACTAGTCATGTTTGTACCTAATAACCAATAGAAAGAAAAGGAACACAATTGCAATACAGTTACTTTGGGTTTAACTGGGGGTGCTTTCATTGGGCTTTTTTCCCGCTCTTCTTACCCTGCTTTTCGGAAAAAGGGTGTGTTCCGTTGTGGGAGCGGGGCCTCCCCCTGTGAGCCCATTTTTTGGGGGACTCTCAGTGCCCCCCCACGAAATAAGGGGGAGAAATAAACTTTGCAGCCCACTCTGGCAGTGGGTGAGGGATGTCCAGGCGCCAAGAAGGGGGGAAATCTGCAGGGGGCGCCTGAAATCTCTTCAATCCGTCGTTCTGCAAGGAAAAAGGGAAAAACCCCAAGGGGAGGATTTCCCTGAATTGCAAGATCGACAGCAGTGGGGGTTCAGAGTGGCTCTGTCCAAGTTTGTCTTGAAAGGGCTGGAAAGGAAAAAATTAGCCTTCACGGAGATGAGGGGGAAAGTCTCACCTTTTTGCATTATCGCCCTTTGATCGAGAAATAGTGAATGCGACAAAAAACGTCTCTTGGCTGGGGTCCTTACCTTGGAGGTTTTAAAACTCTTCCCTATAACTCAATATGCCCCCGGGTCTTTTCCCAAGAGTCATTGAAAATTTTTGCAGGGTTAGGGGGGAATCTTGCGACTTTAATGGACTCGGAAACCGCGATCCCCAAAAAAATTATTCCCCCTGTTTTTCGATTTTCAAGACGTCCCTGTGATCAATGAATTCTGGTGGGGGTTTTTCTGGGACATGGAAGCTTGCATACGGGAGTTTTTGGGCAAACATCTTGCTGCTCTTTTTTGAAGCCCTTTATTTTTCGGGGTGACAACATCCCCCTTAACGGTTGAAAAATCCCGCTTTTTAATTTCTAAGAATTTTTGCTAAAACCAAAGCCTTTTTTTTTGGGCAGGGGGACAGTAAAGCCCTTTAAATTTTGGAGGCTTTGGGGGGTTTAAAAAAAGCTTTGCCTCTGGAATTCGAGCAAGTGGATAGGACCCCGGGGAAAGGGGTCGTAGACCTTCACCCATCAGTCTTTTGGGGGGGGCCTAACCAGGTCTCCCCCGCGTGCCCTAGCCCCGCTGTGTGGTTCGCCGGCACTTAACTGGGAGATGAGCCCCAAAGTCCCGGGAATAAGCAATCGGCTCATCTTTACCCCAAGGCTCCGTAGGGTCAGCAGCCATGCACAGGGCTGTGGAGTCGGAAGCCCAAACCCCCCTCCGACCCCTCAATTTCCCAAAATTCCCACTACCCCCCGACTCCCTCATAAAATGGCGCATTTTAAGTGATAACTTTACGTTTTAAAATGGGAACTCGGGGTTTATCACCTTATAAAAATAACCAGCTATTTTGGTAAACAACACTGACAAAAAAAAGGGGTAAAATGTTTTTTCTTTTGAAAACTTGTTAGAAAAAGTTGAAAAAAAAGCGTAAATTTTTATCCAACCCCTCTGCACCAACATTGGGGAAATTTTAGAAGAACCTGGGATCAGTTTTTGGCAAGTATCTTGAATCTATTCAGGCCCGAAGGTTCGGCAATTGAAAAACCAAAGGAATTTTCCTAAATACTAAAAAAAATAATAAAAACTAAAATTTGATTTTTTGGACAAAATTGTAATTAAAATGATGCTTAATACTTGAACAAATTTATGCATAATATGGGTCAATGATGTATATACAATTACAGCACCTCATGTACCAAAACTGGGGAGGGGAAAATGGAGCCTGAAAGCACAATTCAAACCATTGTTACCCTTTTTGCTTGAATGTAAAATATATTTAATTTTGGAAATGCTTTAGACCCAAAAAAAAGTAAAAAGCAAAACACTGCAGGAAACTTTGTGAAGTCTTTGAATTTGTTCTGAGAAATATATTGCCCCATCAGACCTGCAACATGACCTACTCTGATCCCATTATTTTCCCGGCTGAGAAAAGGGCCCCTCTACATAATTTGGGTTGGGGGCAAAGTGGTTTACCACGGGGCAAAACTCTAACAATGTAGGTTAAAAGGGAAATTTCCCAAAACCCGTCGTTTTTTATGAATGGTTGGACTCTTTTTGCTCTTGAAAACAGGTGAAAATTTTTTCTGAACTTGTTTCCCTGGGGGAGCGCTTTTTCCTGCTCCATTCATAATTACAATCCTCATGGATGAGGCTAAAGTATGGGAGCTTTGCACTGGCCGGGACCCAATTCCTTTTGCTTTTGCACTTTATCGAACTAACGGCCAACTTAAATTTTAAATTTTGGGAGTCGGGGGTCGGTCCCTTTATGACGACCCGCTCCCCAAATAGCCCCGACTCCGTCCCCCAATCCACCCACACCCTGCATACTTAGGGGTATCACCCCCCGACCTCTCATGGGCCTCCCGTTACAGGCAGTATAGTGCCCAGGTGATGCTGTACCGTCATCGTGTGTCCTCTATCCTGCCCCTGCGACCCAGCACCCAATAGACCAACCTTCACTGCCTCCAGAGAATGGGTGTCTGGCGTCTTAGGTCCCGGGGCCCCCCCGGTTGCACCCCCTTGCCGGCCTCCTGCGGTGTGCTGTGCTGCAGGGGCCGGGCGCGCAGCTCACTCTCTCCTCGGCGCTGCGGCGCCTGGTGACCGGGACTTTCCCCTCCCCCCCCACATCCCTGCTTCCCCGGCTCCTTCCCCTTTCCCCGCGTCACGGCGGTGCGACGGGGCTGCGCTCTGTCTTGCCGTTCAAGCCGTAGGGGCTCCGCGCCCCTCACCCCATTTGCTGGGCGGATGTTTTTTCCCCGCCTCCCTCACAAAATGGGGCCCCCTCCCGGCTGACTCCTCGATCACTTAGCCAGCAAAAGGGGCAAAATAAATTTTAAATTCCCCCCAAACCTCCACATGCCGAGGCGCTTTGCCCTGCTTTTTTGCTGCGTCTTGGTCCCATCTTATAAGGTTTTAGCCCCAATTCAGCTTGGTGCCCCCGGCTCTCCTCTTGGTTTTTTTCCGCAAAGGGAGGCCCCCCCGAAATGAGCCCAATTTTAAGACAAGGTCTTGATGCAAACAAGTAAATGTTTATCACAGAGTTAATATCTATATATTTCCTTCTCAGTTATGTCACGTGTCCGTTCACAATCATATAGTGAGTTATACATAACCTTATATACCATATATTTTACTTTTTACTTGTGGTTCAGTAAAACTGAAGCGCACATCTATCAACCATGTCTTGAAAATACTTGCTTGAGAAGAAGGTCTGCAGTGCTCATCGTTGCACTCATCATAATGGTCTACTGCTGTGTTCCAAGGCATTTACATGTCATTGAGATTCAGTGTGGGCAGCTCCAAACAGTTTGAATTTTTATAGAGCAGAAAGGTAGTTTTGATATCAATTCAGAGATGGAATCCGTAAGGTGACCTCTGAAATGAGACTGGCAAATCTCCCGGTGTCTCATAAAGTTCTGTGGGGAGGCAGACACATGCACCGAAAGATGAAAATAATTGCTGGATCTTAGCAAGTGGAAATCTTTTCATATCAATCCATCATTTATCAAAACGACAACTGTTCCTTCAGTTCGTTGACATTAATTCTGCGGAAGAGCTGTAAAGCAGAATAAAACTTTGACTTTAAAATATCATAAGGTGAAAGTCGTCTTGGTGAACGAATGTAGGTTAGGCTGACTTATCTCAGAAATTTCTACTAGGAATATATGGAGACTAAAAAGCTGAAATGTTTCAGTAGTCAGGTAAGAACGGCCTTGTTGGATTCATGCAGCTTGGCAGGTATTTTATGGGTGGGCTGACCTAGGTTTGACACCTTCTTCTGCTAGTCAGTTCTAATTTTCATATAACCACATTTTGCAAGTGATTGAAGTGTTTTGTAGTGTAAGATGACTATAGTGATGCTTAGCGTCTATAATTTATACATCTGTAAGGATTGTAGAATGGTTTATGATGGAAATCTGTCTGCTGTACTGTAGACTATAGCCACCCTGGTATGGAAATTACTTTTTTTTTTCTTTTGTTTTTTTAACTGTCAGACAACCCTCTTAAATGTCCCATTTTTACCCTTATATCTATAAGTTAACTGGACTTCCTTCCTAAATTTCCTATTTTTACCCTTATATCTATAAGTTGACTGGACTTCCTTCTTAAATTTCCCATTTTTACCCTTATATCTATAAGTTAACTGGACTTCCTTTTTAAATTTCCTATTTTTACCCATAGATCTATTAGTTTACTGCAGTTTACATCAGTATGTAAACGGCAAGGGGATTTCAAACGAGAGGCCTGAAACAACCCAAAGTCTGCTGAAAGGATTAAAGCTGCAACATTCAAAATTCAATGCTCTGCTTATACAGTCAGGAATTACTATTAAACATGTAGGCAAAGATAAATAAAGACTATTACTAAATACATTGCTGCCCTGACTTTGCCTCTTATTAGAGTTAGAGCAGTTGTTATCTCCTGCTTGTTTACACAAGCCTCCCTAGGTTACCGACCACCTTTCTCTGCTCTAACAGTGATACGGTTGCTAACATCACTCCCTACTGTGTCTTATCAGCAGGACAGAGCTTGCTTCTTAGTCTCTGATCTTATTTTTCGACTGAGAAAAACGTAAACGTTTAGATTTCATGTCCTGGGAGCAGTCTTGTACTGTCCTGTCAGGTCTGCAGAGCACATTTATGTATAATCACGTCAAAGATGAAAGAGTCATTTAGCATCTAACAATGTGTCTAAAGCAAAGGCTTATGGGAAAAGAACTGAGGAGCTCCACAGCGCACTCTATTGGATGTAGTTATCCTCAGTTGACATGTAGCTCGCAGGAGCCTAGCAATGTGAAAGGGATTTGAGCCAAACCAGTTAAGTTCAACTACAGACAGCTGTTTCTGGGTATTTGCCCCTCGTCAGTACAGTGTAGAACTTACTGGTTGGCTGGATGAGAGGTAAGAGTGGCTTCGGAAGGGGAAAAATCTCTCCTTGAGGAGAGGAACCAATATATTGGTCGTGTGAGGGTGTACTTGACAAATAAACCCTCAGACCGACCAATTTATTGGTTCCTCTCTTCAAGGAGAGATTTTTTTCCCCTAACAATGTGTCTAGGAAGCAAGTAAGTTTTTCTTTCTTACTAGCTGATTCCTCTCTGCTAGCTCACATTAATAGCCAGACATCCTGCTTGGATAGAGTTACTGTTTTTCATATTTTCATATTCCAGTAATGTCCTTAGCAGAGCTGAAATGTCAATCACTGCTGTAGACCCACCCATAGGTTGCATAGGAAGTGGAAGCCTGAAGAGGCTGTGTAGTGAATACTGCTAGATGGGTTTTTTGACTAGGGGAGTGGTAACGCCGAGTTGTGGGATTATTGTAATCTACATTTTTCGGATTACAGCACAGTGTTCAGAGAAAAGAGGCCTCAGAAATGTTATTTATTAAGGAATAAAAATGTTTACAAACACAGGCATAGAAGGAGAGTGGACGGGTCATCTTCAAGTGTTCTCTAGAGCTTTGTGAAATATTTTTGTATTGAAAGTCTGAAGTTATATAGCATTTAGCACAAGAATTTTGCAATGTATATGTAATAAGCTGTGCGTTTGCATTTCCCAAACTTTAGTTCGACTCAAGGTGCAATTGTTACCTTTTTCATTTCTGTCCACACACTAAAATTCCTTTTTTTTTGTTGTAAGCCCACATACTTGATCAAATGCAATTATATAATTGATACGTATGAACTTTTAATTGTGTTCTTGCATAAAAGAAAATGTTCTGCAGCCTCGGGCTTTCTTCGTAAAAGTATATTATTTGAAAAGCAGGCTTGTTGGGATGTAATAGCAGATTATAGCAGAGCCCCCCACCACCACTGCATGTATACACTCTGGTAGCTCATTATAACAGCAAGGTTACTGAACATTTTCCTTTTACTGAAGGTCTTCTTTGTTCTCGTCTACACAGACATTGTTTTTTAATATATATTCAGACGTTTGCAGGGTGTTTTGTATAAGGCTCAGTTCACAATACATCTAGGCTCTGTATTCAGCATATCCTTCTGGAAGTGCTCATGTCCTCTGAAATGCCCATAGACCTTGTTAGCCTAATGTATTCAGCTTTGTAACTGTAATAAAAAACATACAGGCAGTCCCCAAGTTACAAACATTCGACTTACATTTGAGTCATGCCCCATTTACTTTAGCCTCAGGCGCCCTGGCTCTCCCACGCTCCTTTAGCGGCCTTACAGGGTACACGTTAAAGCTACTTGTACAATGTAGCACCAGACACTCAACCTCCAGATGTGACCTGAAGAAGGCCAATCCAGGCAAAAACGTTGCATGTCTATCTGGACTTAAAACATTGCCATTTGGAGTATCTCACTTGATGGTTGCAATATAGAGAGTTGCTATACCTGTTCATCTATATGTTTGCTGTAAATAAATTAACATAAATCCTCCTACTGAGCACGTGACAGGCTCTCATAACCAAGATGTGTGGGACCAATATTATAGAGGAACAGAAAGTGAGGTGAATCCTGAACCAGGGCTCAGAACACAAAACAAATATGTCAGGGCAGTTAACCCTTCCCTTTACGATCCAAAACTAAGAAAACATTTTGGGTGAAGTTACACTTTGATTTATGTACAAATTTAACTTAAAGGGGTTGTCTCAACATGCTGTTTTATAGAGCCACAACTAGCTTCAGACTTGCACTTCCTGAGTAGGCTGTAGACGGGTCCTCAGCAGTTATTGACCTATCATCTCTACTATTCCTAGCAGATCCTGTTAGAGTGACATGAGTGCTGGAGGTTTGTAAATAGCAGTTCATAAGGCTACAATGTTATAAAGGGTTAAAGCTTGTCATTAAGTAATGTAAACAAACTCACACCTTTCAGATAAGAAACAGCAGAGAGTAACATCACCATCCCGACCACTGCTACATCCAGTTAGAGCAGAGAGAAAGGTAGCTGGTAACCTAGGGAAGTTTGTGTACACAGGGAGGAGATAATATCTCCTCTATCTTTGAAAAGAACAAAATCAGAACAGCAGTGTATTTGGTAATAGTCTTTGTTTACCTTTGCCTACATGTTTAAAGCTAATCAATGTGATGGGAATAACCTAGAGAATCTATCTTGTCCATAACCTGGGGACTTCCTATAGTTGAAATTATTTTTAGTACTAGGGCATTGTGAAAAAAATAAAATAAAAAATAAATATATAATATATATATAAAATATATATATATATATATTATATATCATATATATATATATTTATTATATATATATACACATAGATACAGTGGCTGAGGTAGATGACTAAAGCATTTTGTTGGGTAGCATGCTTCAAAAGTGCATGCCTGGTGTTAATATTTATTCCTGTGCTGAAGATCCCCTGATGAATCCTCATATATCAAGGAGGGGGAAACGCATCGGGCTGAGGAGTTAAGGCTGACTGCGGAAATAAGGCCGTATGTAATTGGTATGTTGCGTACCTATAATGGCCTGACTGCTTATGAGAATATTACTATTAGGCTGAGGAGTTGAGATATATGCAGGATATGGTGTGTATTTGTGACACTGCATGTTTAGTAGTGTCCTCCTGAGGTGGGGGAGCTGAGACTCATGCAGGAATCAGGATTTTATATACTCTCTATACTGCATATTTCTAAGTATTACTTGTGTCCCCTTGTTGTGGATTGAGGAGTTAAGGCTGATATAGCAAATACATCTGTATTGTGGATTCATAACTATTTGACTTATTGAAGTTTATCTGCATTTTCTGTGGTCGTATTTTGGACATTGATTAGGAATGGCATTAATAGGGGTACGCTAGGTACTTAATAGGGCGAGCAACCAGAGGTCGGGCCGTCCTTTTCGGGACGATTTCCCGGCCTGTATTGGGGTTTTGTAGGGAAATTTGTAAGGGATAGAGAACGTTTTTGTATTGAGAACCATTATTAACATATCTAAAGAATATTGTGGTAGTGTTGTTGCCACTTATGGTTGGGGTTTTATATGAGGTATCTTTTTTTACTGGATAGAAATAAAGGTTATATTTTAGAAAGAGTGTTTGTCTTAGATTTTGTAATGCCTAGTGAACGCCCTGGATGAAGTACACCTGCTGCCTTTTAGTGCACGTATAAGATGATGACTTTGTTCCACAACCTGAATCCTATACTTGCCCAAAAGGCAACTAATTTCAATTACTTTTGTAAGCCCATTTTAAAATCATAGCTTATATTTTTAGCTGCTTCTAAATCCTGTTTCCATCAATCTTATAAATAAGAGTCATTTCGGCCTTGGTGATGGGCATGTTCTTTAGACCGGGTCACCGTCATGGCAGGACTCCTGTCAGGGGTCTTGATCAAAATTAAAGTACAAGATAGGAACTGTTAAAGGGTGGGACGCCCAGAGACGTTGGCTGTATAGAGCCCTGAAATGACTTTTGGCAGCTCTGCCTATAAATGTTGCTGTTGTCCATATTTTCTAAAATCTGACCCAGAATAAGCCCATAAACTGCATCCACGTTGGCACCAGATTGTGTAAATGCATCACGCCGGAGCGATCTATAAAGGCAGCATGTGCTTTTTCTGCCTTTTTATGTCTTTATTCTTAAGAGGTTGTAAGTCAGGGCTCTGCTGATTGGGTCAGCTATCATAAAATCAGCCTGCCATAGACATGAGCATGTGAAGTGCTTCAGCCATTGACCTTGGTCCACCTCAATATTTCCACTGAGAGGTACTGACAGTACGCGCACACTACAGCCAACTGCACTGCCTAATAAGGTTGTATAATTTTGATATAACAGCCTAGCTCTGTTGTACTATTAAAGGTTTAAAATATTAATGCTTATTAATGGTGTCATTCAGCCACTTTATATGATTAGTTTTAAGCCTCTCTTGGGCCAAAAAGAAGGGGAATTTTTAATGAAATGTTCCCTGCACATCTGACCTGCTATATTACTGCATGAATGCCATTTTTATGAGGCAGGTTTATAGCGTTCATTACTCTGCTCTTTGAGCCACTTCATGGCTGCTGTAATTTTTGAAGAAGAGATAAAAATAAGTCAGTTCGTTCCTTGCAGTCAAGACACTCTGAGTTCTGGCATTGACCTTTAAGCTGTCATGCATGGATTAATCACATTTCTTGTGGAGATTGTCTTAGGCTTAATACAAGCTGCGTAGTGATTAGCTGACTCGCCTTGCCCGCCTTGTGTTAAGGAGGCTTGTCAGTGCAGACAGAAACCATGTTCTCTACTGCCTCCTCCTTTCTGCCCTTTGACACCCTGTTATCAGCTGCTTGTGATGTGATTTGTGGAAACAAATCGCCCATAAGGCCACATATGCTACATGGGTTTTGATTGACTCAGTAAAAGCACTAGTCACACAGTAAACTAGGGTTTAGGTATTTTAGATTGTAGGAATCACACTGAACAACGTATTGTTTCAATGACTGAATATAGAGATTGGTCACAAAATAGAATTGGCATTTTAACATGTGCTAGATGTCACATAGACACGAACTGATGCATCACTAATTTGTACTGTTAAACGACTACTAACAACATTAGCAGTAATTGTTTGGACAAATTATCTGGGACTGTGCATAAGGCTACATTCTCACATAGTAAGTTACTATTCAATAAACTATAGTACAATGCAGATGTTAGATTAGATTTAGGCCATGTCTACACAGCATCGGTTTATGGTCGGATTTTTAAGCAGATTCAGGATTTAGAATTCACAAAATTCCGAATGTTAGATCTTCCCCCATAGACCTCAAAAGAAAATCCGAGCTGTAGTCTACACAGCTCGGATTTTCTGGGGTCGGATTTTAAATCCAAAATCCGATCAAAAAGCTTAAAACATTCTTTAATCTGGTGAAAAGATTTAGTGCTGTTTTATGTAATGGGCCAGCCGAAATCCAAAAACAGACTGCAAAATCCGCGCAAAAAACGATTGTAAAATAATGGTGGGATCCTATAATAGAATCCTATGGTATTTTAGAATTGCCGTGTAGTTGTGTCTAGTAACCTCCAAATGTCATTGCAATAAAATTTGTTAGTGGAAAAGTGATCTACCAGATGATACTGCATATGGCCATATTGGCTGTTTTATATTGGGAAATTGAGGATCAACGCTTTAGCCATCTTTAACTAATGTTAGGGGCTATTGATCTCACGTTTTTAAGGCGCGGCAAAGGTATGTGCCAAGGGACTACCAGATGTATACCTTCAATCTATGCCACTTAACACGCAGTACTTGGCGGTGCACAATTTATTTTCCCATTACTGTGCACCACTGAACATTTAAGCAAAATAGACCAGGCTTCACTGTACCATAAAAAAACACCCAGCATATGTTGAAAGGACAATCTTTTGGCATGCTCCAGCTGAATAGGGACCTATGACATAGGATAGTTAGAGCAAAAAGACTGCTGACTTCCTCTGACTTGTCTGACACATGTGAACAGCCTCTTACTTGCTAGGATGCACTTTTAGGAATACCTAGAATATTTCCCATCCACAATGTTTGATTCCATTTAAAGCACTATATGACATGGCACTGTGAGCAAACTTCCCAATGTCTTTGAGCTATTGCCCACACCAGTTTATATGCTGCTCTGCATCTCCACTTTTGTGTCCAGTTGAACCATATGACTGCTTTAAGCAATATAGGCGACATGTCAGAAGGGAGGCGCTTCCACTCCAGTTTTAAGGCGCATTAAATGTGTAGAATGCGTCTGAATAAATAAACCTGTTAAAAATCTGCCGTGTGGTATGCCTTGTATAGCATATTTAATGCGCCTTATTTTGGCGCATACCAAAAAAAGTGCATAGCATATAATTGCAGGCATGTTTGATGTGACTACTTTAGGCGCATTCAGAAGTGTCATGCCTGGCATAAAATGCGAGTTTTTGTGTACGCCAGTTCACCTATATAGAGAATAGGGCATCAACAGTGTTTTGGTGCAAAGTACACCAAAAAAATGGTGTAGCCCTAATGGGACATGTCGCTCTGTGTGTTTTCTGCATGTGATTTGTTTTTCCTTTTCTGTTCTAAAATGGAACAGTTTTTTCCAAAAATAGTTTCAAATCTCAACATACAAATTCTTTGTCTTCATACCTTTGGTTTCTTGATACATATAAAGCCAAGTTTGTGAGCGAGTGTCTGTTTTGCCTTTTTAACTTTTTGGAACAGTCTTTCTGCTCCTAGAGCAGTTTGTGTTGTAAAACATTGTTTTGCTTCTTTTTCTCTCTTTTTATTAAACACTATAATGTTAATGATCCTTATGTCATTTAGTCTATACCTGTATGTATTATTACAGTAGTGACAAGAGCTTACACCTATGACTGTGTTCCTTCTGATGTGTATTGTCTAACTACATGCACCAAGTTCAAGCGGTCAAATGCCGAGTATTGAGCATTCTCTGAGACCTAAAGACTTTTGACATTTCATGACTCGGTGATCAAAGAAAACAAGTACAGTGGAAAAATAAGGAAATGCCAGTGTGATGCCCCTAGCTACTGTGTATTCCCCTTAAATATTTTGTTACAGGGAGGAATTCTTCTAATCTTGAATGACACTATCATCATCATTATTAGTACCTGTACTTTTTAGTATTTATACTTATTTCGTATTAAGATTAGCATTATTATTTTTATCCAATGTACTGCTCTTTCCCTGTGTATTTGTGTGCTGTAAATCTGGTTACTACCCTGTTTTTCCAAAAATAAGACAGGAGGTTATATTATTTTCATTTCCAAAAAAAGGACTAGGGCTTATTTTTGGAGGAGGGCTTATTTGTTCTTTTTAACACAACAGGGGCAGACACTGCATGCTGGGACATTTAGGGCCACATGTATGAAAACTGTCTAGGTCTAAAACTCACTTTGTTGTCCATAGCAACCAATGAGCGCGCCCCTCTCATTTTTCCAGAGCACTATATGAAATGAGAAAGGCACTCTTGCTATGGGAAAGAGAGTTTTGGACCTAGACAGTTTTCATACATGTGGCTCTTAGCTTAGCTCCTTGGTAGCTGCTTCGGAACTACAAGTACCAGTGTGTACATACACACACACACAGACACCCCATAGAATATGACTATAGGATATGTACAGTGTGCATATATATATATATATATATATATATATATATATATATATATATATATATATATATAGTCAGCGCCTCCTGAGTGGTGTCACCTGGTGGCCGCCTCCTGGGCAGTGCCCTTCCCGAGCCCCGCCCACCTCGATAAACAGCCTGTTAGACTGGAGGTTTTATGGAAACCTCCAGTGTTTGCATGCTGAAAGACCTGAGATGATGTCACAGTCACATGACTCGCAGGTCCTTCAGCCCAGGCCCATAGAGTGCAGTGTGTAAGTGAAAGCTCAATGTATACCCACACATACATATACACTCATATTGTACACACACATTTATACAATCACACAAATATATATATATATATATATATAGTCCGTGTCTATTCTTTCAGTGCCTTATCTTGAAAGTCGCAGTAGCCACACTTTAAGGAGGGAATGTTTGTGTGATTGTATGGGTGGGCGGGGCTCGGGAAGGGCACTGCCCAGGAGACGGGCACCAGGTGACATCACTCAGGGGGCGTGGACTAACTAGGGCTTATTTGTGGAGCAGGGCTTATGTTTAACGCCTGCTCCAAGATTCTGTGAAAATCAGGCAAGGGCTTATTTTTGGGGGTAGTGACAATGTAAAAGTTTTTGAAACTTGCCACTAGGTTTACATTCTGGGGGAAACAACCGGTCATAGAGGTTTGTACAACATTGTGCTTGTGTAATATGGCTGTATGCCTAAAACGTTAATCTACAGGGCCATGGAAGATAGAAGTGCATAGGGAAGTGTGAACTGTGCGTATAGATATATATATATATATTTTTTTTTACTGCATAAAAAACAGAAATTCAGGGACATCAGAATTCATATTAGGGCAGGTTCACACCTGCATTGGAGTTTCCATTTTAAATTAGTTAAATGACAGACAATGGCGTTCCATTGACTTTGCAACATGGTGCATCATTTTAGCGTAAAACAAATAAAGTATGCTACACAATTTTTTTCCAGCATTTTTGATGGAATCTGCACCAGAGGCTCCAAACCTCCAATGCAGTTGTAAACCTAGTGTTACAGGAGTTTTTACTGAGCCTGTGCGTGCAAAGTTGGCTTCCTATTAAAAATGACTGATGTTCTTTTAGTAAACTTGGGTTTTGTTTTCTTTTGGTCATTTTCCTTTGCAGATACAGTGTATCACATAAAACAAAAATGGAGTTATATATGACCATGTTCACACGGCTTAAAATGGGCCATATTTCGGTCCATAATTACGTGCCGAAGTGCGCAAATTACGGGCTGAAAACGGCCCAGTCATTACGGTAATCCACAGTTCTCATAGAGAACTATGGATTACGTCTCCTCTCCCTGCTCGGCGAATCCGCCAGGCGGGGAGATAAGTGACATGTGAATTACCAGCGGCATATACGCGCTGCTGGTAATGAATGTCTATGGGCCGGCGAAGTGCCGGCCCCCCAGCTCACAACCCCGCTCCCGCCCCGCCACCGGCCACACGGCATAATTGAGGGGTGTAAATACGTCCAACAGGTAAGCCGTGTGAACATAGCCCTACTCGCCTTATCCACTGCTGCGTACTTTCTGATATTTTTCTGGTCCCGCACTGGTCTCCGTTCACCGAGCTCAAGCTATAACTTGCCACCACTGCAGCCTTTGGCTGTTGCAGTCCCGATTTAACCTGACATGTTATGACTGAGGCCAGGTAAACAGGGACCAATGGGGGACCATGTTGCGAGTAGCAGGGGGTTGATAAGGTGAATATAAATATTGGCCACCATGTTCTACAGTTTGTAGGCATCGTAATCTATCAGTATAAGATTTCTTACAGATTTGATTATTGATTTTTTTTCTTTTAATAGTGAAGATCCATGCACAGTGCAAGAAGAATTAACGTTATGGATATTAAAATCTGCAACACAGATTCTATAAAGCTGTAAAATCTCATGCACTTGCCTTTGTCCTGTATTCCACTACAGATTGTATCTATACAAGCCTGGCTGAATTTATTAGGGTGGTATTGTTGGGGTGCTGGTTTCGAACAAGTGATCTGAGCTCTGCTGACTACAATGGCCCTTGTCTCTCCACACCACTTTTATCTGTTTCTTAACATTAAGGTCTATGTCCGGGCCACAATGCTTCCCTTTACTGACAGAAGGTTATAAAAACATGACCCTTATGTCTATCCATTCTCGGATTTTGCTAAGACAAGGAAGTTAAACAAAGACTGGCAAAAAGGGAGCGGAGAGTGAACATTAATGTGTTTATCAGCATTACATCCATGCAGGGCTATACAGATGTAGGCAGTCATGTAATCTTTTTAAGCCTACATTCCTAGCTAAGCACCTAAGTGCTTCTCTGTGTTTTCTGGGCTGTGAAGTACAAGTTGCCAGCGTTAGCATTTTATGTTGTTACTTCTATAACCCTTTTTATCTGGTTTGAGTTCTTCGCTATTATATTACTGTTATTTTATTATCAAGTGATCAACCTTGTAACTTGACTGTTTAAAGCGCTCCATTTCATTGTTCCCTTTTGGTGCAGTTATATGTTTCTGCGCCTTTCTGCTTTATTTATTGGGGTTATGACCAGGTTAATTTGGAGCTGCCATGATTAAGTATTCACACTGCAGCAGCTGCTTTGAGCAGTAAATATTCAATTGATTTAATTGATCTAAATTTGAATTTAATTACGCTCTACTACCTTGGATAAAACATCCTGACTGTAAACAGAAGCGACTGCTTAACTTTTTTTTTTCTCTTCACTACATGCGTGAATTGAAAATCTTATTTTTCATCGTTAGACAGGTCTTCATTTTTTGGGGGTTTTGGCTTTATATATACGCAGTAAGTATTATAACAAAGGCTCAGATGATTCAAGGGATTCATAAATGCAGTAACTTGACAATTAAAGCTAATGTCCAATGGGTATTTGTCCTCAAATTGGATAAACAATACAGTCATAAGTGTAACGACTACAGGTGTGGATGTGCTGGGTAACCACGAGAGGTGACGCTGACCACGCCGGTATCCGAAAGATCCCACCGCAAGATGGGGTGTACTTGGCTGCGGGAGACTGCCAGGTCGCTTCCCCTGATGTGATACAGAGGGAGCTGGCAGAGGCATAGTCTGGTCACAAGCAAAGAGGTTAGGACAAGCAGGAGTAGGCAGAAGTCCAATAGCAGGAGGTCAGAAGCAGGAATGCAGCACAATACTGAATGCAGGAAAACCAGGGAACACCAATAATCTAGCAAAGGTTGCAGGAAGGAAGGCCTTTATGAAGGGGAAGGTGGCCAATCTTTGGACATCACTGGCCCTCTAAATCTGAGGGCCGCCACGTGCGCCGGTCACAAGCAGCAGGCGGGAACGTTGCAGGAGCAGGGAGAAGTGAGTAACAGAGGGTCTGGAATTGGGACACTGACACGAGCATGAACCGCGGCGCACATCGTGACAGTATGATGGCTATACATATTTAATAACAGTCGTCTGTATGCTTGTTTGGTCATCAAGTGTTCCTCCCATCTTTTCTATATACTTAGCCCAAAATACAAGTCCATTTCAATGGGGACAGTTAAATAAGTCACTGCCAGACACATTCTGGAACGTTGAAATCCAAAATACCCCATCCTTCTAAGGATCAGGAGGGCCCTATACACACTAGATTATTGGTTGATCTGTAGGTTTGGCCAAGTCTTATATGTAGAGTCACTTTCCAACTGTGACTGATGATAAATTGACAAGTATTTTTATTGGATACAATACAATGTCCTTAAAGGGGATGTATCGCTTCCTTACTTCGGCTGAGTCACACTTCTCTTAGCTTCCCAGCTCTGTGAATGCAGGGGCGCTTCTTCCCCTCCCAGCTGGATGACATCATCCCCCCTTCACTGCTGGCCTATGACTCCCCCCCCCCCCCCCCCCTCTCTGAGTCCACATATCACTGTGTCTCTCCCTATCAGTCTTATTTTATAAGAGCTGTATACATACCACAGGCTGCATTAAATCTAATCTGAGCACTGATCTCTCACAGCTGGAGATGTATTACAGCTTTCTAAGAACGGCACAGATCTGCGTGTATGCAGGAGAGTTAGGCAAAGGGACAAAACTGTCATGTTTTCTCATTGTAGAATCTGCTGCAGTCTGTTTCTGCTAGGTGTGGAAACAGAAAATGCTACGGCCCCTAACTCTGAGTCAGAGACACAGCTCCGTGGATCGACCCAGGGTGTACAGAATGTAAATGAGCTCTCAGCTAGTGAAATGCAAGGAGGAGGGATCAGGAGGGATTAGACTCACACTGGATATCAGTGTAAATAAAAACACAAGATAAGGGACACTGTGAGAACAAGGCAGCTTTGCTAATGACATCCAATTGCAAAGTTGCTTGTTTTCACTGTCCCCTTATTCTGAAGACCATTTAATGAAACGATAACACCCCTTTAAGAAATCGCATTCCAAAAGTGAGGTTGTGATTTGAGGTGTCACAAGCAGTTTGTCCTCTTCCTCTCTTTCACATCTGCTCCTCCCTTCTTTTATCTATCTTTGTGTTTGTCCTTTCTCTTTTCAAAGTAAGGGCTCTTTCATAACTGCATGTTAAGGATCCAAACTAATTCACTTACATTTAAATAGTCCTATTCACGTTTTATTTATTTTACACGTGTTTCAGCGCTCATGAGGTTTGTTCAATACACGTAAGAGTACTGTTTTTAGCCCATAGAAATCAGTTGGTTAAATTTTGACACATGTTCCATTTTTGCACAGCTCATATACATATTTGTTCTCTTGTTTTCGATCTGTTTTTCTTCAACATTGTAGCCCTACCAAAATGTATAATTTACAAACAAAACCTGAAAATTCAGATAAAAAAATGGGTAACTCATAAGACAATACAGAACAAAAACTAATAAAATACAGAGACCAAAATGGACCAGGTTATAAAAAAAAATGTTTTGCATCCATATTTGATCCTCCGTTTCACACTTAAGTTTGATTGAACCCCAACTTCTACTTTTGTTCAAGTAAGTGGATTCCTTGCACGCAGTAGTCCCAAGGCAGATTTCTGCCTCCTATACTTACGCCTATATGCCTGAAAAAATTGACTTATCAATTCTTTTTAGACGGCCGTAAAATATATGTTGTGTGATTGAAAGTTCGTATTTTACATGGTGCTCCATGAGAAGTGTAGTGTGCATTGTTTGGGGCGTACTTCAGCTTGTATTTTCCGACCGGTATTTGGTCTTTTTTTGGCGCACAGGGGGGCCGCTTTTGTCCTTGGTTTGCAGATGTCCCCCTTCACACTCACATGTTCATGTTCTGCCTGAAAACCGGGCAGAGGAATGAACATGTTGTAAGTTTTTAGGAACGTCGGTGGTGTAAAAAAACCGTCCGGCGGAAAATCCGTGCAGTGGGGACTGCTGCACAGATTCTCTATTAAAATCAATGTAAAAGGTTGACAGTCGCTTTACAGACAGTTTTCAAATCCGAAAACCATCTGTAAAACTGACTGAAACCCCTGCCATGGGGACAAGCCCTTACATTTACTAGCACTGTCTCTGTGCAGCCACACCCCACATCCCCTCTTCTATCTCCATAGAGTCAGCTGACAGTCGGTCTTGTGGATTTCAGCAGGTTTCTCTGAATAAATGATACGTTTCGGAGGGGGGAGCAGGAAAGACGTATGAAATGTGAAGAGGGAAGCATTTGACTCTAATAAGACCAATTATGAAGTTTCTTATATCCACTTGTGTTGTTGATTTATGTAAAGTTTGGTGGAGACCATTTAATGGTTGATATTCTGAGCAAAATTGAATAAACCTACTTAAAAAGTAAAGAATCTTGATGAAACGACCCTAGCTGCAATTGCTATGTGAGCATTCATTACATGGAACTGGTGACATCTTGTTTTTTTTCACTCCCCAACGTTTATACTTCCTGCCATAGCACTTGTTTAATTACAGCTCCAGAAACATAAAGCCTGTTATTATTTTAATGGAAGGAACTGAGAATGAAATAAAACCGAGCCGGGCCCATGTCTTCTCCTGGCAACTAGCAATTTCACGGATGAAAAAAACACCTGTTCACAACTGAATATCCTTAAGCTATGTTCACACGGCTAAGTTTGGGACGTATTTCGGTCCGTAATTACGCGCCGAAGTGCGCAAATTACGGGCCGAAAACGTCCCATTCATTACGGTAATTCACAGTTCTCATAGAGAACTATGGATTACGTCTCCTCTCCCTCCCCGCCCGGCGAAGCCGCCGGGCGGGGAGATAATTGACATGTCACTTTCTAGCGGCGTATACGCGCCGCTAGCAGTGATAGTCTATGGGCCGGCGAAGTGCCGGCCCTCTACTTACTCCCCCGCTCCCGCCCCGCCCCCGTCCACACGGCGTAATTGCGGGGCGAAATTACGCCCCGCAATTAAGCCGTGTGAACATAGCCTTATGAAAATCCTTATCATTATCATTTTTATATTTGTCTATTAATTTATTTTCCATTCCCTGAGGAGAGTGAAATGAGCAATCCTCCTGTGTGGATATCCTTCACAACGTTCGGATTTAATAGGCAGATAGAATACCTTTTTTTACACGAATGTACTTTTTTTATGTTGTACCTACATCTTCTCTGTAGAGGTGACTATGAGCAGTTGATGGTGAGAGAACCATTCCTTCTACGTGGCTGCATCTTTTACCTTATTCAATGCTAACTTGCAGAAAAACTAGCATTTGGCACATTCTTTGTAATTGTTCCTGTAATAATTAGTAGTTTAGGTGTTCTTAAAAAGATGCACACTATGTTAGTTGTTTGTTAAAGGGATATTTTGAGATACAAAACTTGTCTCCTACTGAAAGTGTGTGGTACAAGCTAAAAATCTTCAATATATAGTAGTTAAATATTTTCAGCAGTTTCCCACATAATCACCCATCAATTACTGGCTCAAAATCTGATGCTGTATCTTGTTGCCAGGGGATACGACCTGTAGTTCCGTTTCAGCTTTCTAGTCAGGCATGCTCAGTTACAAGTAACAAGTGAGCTATGTAACTTGATGCAGCAGAGGATGGCATGAGATGTAACTATGAACTAGTGTGAGGCTCAGCAGAGGGGGAAGACAATATGAGATGCACAAGAGGGTATAGACTTGCTCTTTAGCAATCAGGGAGATACTGGTTGTAATAGATGTCAGCAATGCATGCTGGGAGCTGTAGTCATGTGAGCTGCTGCTATGAACAATCTTATAGTTGTTTGGGGAGGCGGCATGTTGTTTGGGGAGAGGGGGTGTTGTTTACGGGAGGAGGCATATTGTTTGGGGAGGTGGCATATTGTTTGGGGAGGCTGCGTATTATTTGGCGATGGGTTTGGGAGGCAGGTTTGTTTGCAAGGTGTGGATTTTGGGAGGCGGCATGTTGTTTGGCGAGATGATGGTGTTTTGGGAGGCGACGTGTTGTTTGGGAAGGTGGCATGTTGTTTGGCAAGGTGGTGGTTTTTTGGGAGGTAGCATGTTGTTTGGCAAAGTGGTGTTGTTTGGGTAGATGGCGTGTTGTTTGGAGAGGCGGCGTGTTGTTTGGCGAGGTGGTGGTGTTTGGGGAGGCAGCATTTTGTTTGGCGAAGTGGTGGTGTTTGGGAAGGCAGCGTGTTGTTTGGCGAGGTGGTGGTGTTTGGCGAGGTGGTGGTGTTTGGGGAGGCATGGTGTTTTTGGAAGCGGTGGTTGTTGGAATGTGTGGTTTTTGGGAGGTAGCATGTTGTTTGGCGAGGTGGTGGTGTTTGGGGAGGCGGTGTGTTGGTGTTTGGGGAGGCGGTGTGTTTGGCGGGGTGGTGGTGTTTGGGGAGGCGGGGGGTTTGGCGAGGTGGTGGTGTTTGGGGAGGCGGCAGGTTTGGCGAGGTGGTGGTGTTTGGGGAGATGGCGTGTTGTTTGGAGAGGTGGTGGTGTTTAGGGAGGCAGCGTGTTGTTTGGCGTGGTGGTGGTGTTTGGGGAGGCAGCATTTTGTTTGGCGAGGTGGTGGTGTTTGGCATGGTGGTGGTGTTTGGGGAGGTGGTGGTGTTTTGGGAGGCGGCGTGTTGTTTGGGGAGGTGGCATGTTTGGCACGGTGGTGGTTTTTTTGGGAGGTAGCATGTTGTTTGGCGAGGTGGTGGTGTTTGGGGAGGCGGTGTGGTGGTGTTTGGGGAGGCGGCATGTTGTTTGTCGAGGTGGGGGTGTTTGGGGAGGCAGCGTGTTGTTTGTCGAGGTGGTGGTGTTTTGGGAGACAGCGTGTTGTTTGGCGTGGTGTTGGTTGGGAGATGCTTTGTTTGGAGAGTGTGGTGTTTGGGGAGGTGGTGGTGTTTGGGGAGGCAGCGTGTTGTTTGGCGTGGTGGTGGTGTTTGGCGAGGTGGTGGTGTTTGGGGAGGCAGCATTTTGTTTGGGGAGGTGGTGGTGTTTGGGGAGGTGGTGGTGTTTGGGGAGGCGGTGTGTTGTGTGGGGAGGTGGCGTGTTTGGCGTGGTGGTGGTGTTTGGAGAGGCAGCATTTTGTTTGGCGAGGTGGTGGTGTTTGGCATGGTGGTGGTGTTTGGGGAGGTGGTGGTGTTTTGGGAGGCGGCGTGTTGTTTGGGGAGGTGGCATGTTTGGCACGGTGGTGGTTTTTTGGGAGGTAGCATGTTGTTTGGCGAGGTGGTGGTGTTTGGGGAGGCGGTGTGTTGGTGGTGTTTGGGGAGGCGGCATGTTGTTTGTCGAGGTGGTGGTGTTTGGGGAGGCAGCGTGTTGTTTGTCGAGGTGGTGGTGTTTGGGGAGATGCGGTTGTTTGAGGTTGTGTTTGGAAGTGGTGTGTTTGGGGTGGTGGTGTTTGGGGAGGCAGCGTGTTGTTTGGCGTGGTGTTGGTGTTTGGGGAGATGGCGTGTTGTTTGGAGAGGTGGTGGTGTTTGGGGAGGTGGTGGTGTTTGGGGAGGCAGCGTGTTGTTTGGCGTGGTGGTGGTGTTTGGCGAGGTGGTGGTGTTTGGGGAGGCAGCATTTTGTTTGGGGAGGTGGGGGTGTTTGGGGAGGTGGTGGTGTTTGGGGAGGTGGCGTGTTTGGCGTGGTGGTGGTGTTTGGGGAGGTGGTGGTGTTTGGCGATATGGTGGTGTTTGGGGAGGCGATGTGTTGTTTGGAGAGTTGGTGGTGTTTGGCAAGGCTTCGTTGTTTCTGGAGATGGTGGTGTTTGGGGAAGTGGTGGTGTTTGGGGAGGCAGCATTTTGTTTGGCGAGGTGGTGGTGTTTCAGGAGGCAGTGTGTTGTTTGGCGAGGTGGTGGTGTTTGGGGAGGCAGCGTGTTGTTTGGCGAGGTGGTGGTGTTTGGGGAGGTGGCGTGTTTGGCATGGTGGTGGTGTTTGGGGAGGTGGTGGTGTTTTGGGAGGCGGTGTGTTGTTTGGGGAGGTGGCATGTTGTTTGGCAAGGTGGTGGTTTTTGGGAGGTAGCATGTTGTTTGGCGAGGTGGTGGTGTTTGGGGAGGCGGTGTGTTGGTGGTGTTTGGGGAGGCGGCGTGTTGTTTGGCGTGGTGTTGGTGTTTGGGGAGATGGCGTGTTGTTTGGAGAGGTGGTGGTGTTTGGGGAGGTGGTGGTGTTTCGCGTGGTGGTGGTGTTTGGCGAGGCGGCGTGTTGTTTTGGCGAGGTGGTGGTGTTTGGGGAGGTGGTGGCGTTTGGCAATATGGTGGTGTTTGGGGAGGCGGTGTGTTGTTTAGCGAGTTGGTGGTGTTTGGCAAGGCTTCGTTGTTTCTGGAGATGGTGGTGTTTGGGGAGGCAGCATTTTGTTTGGCGAGGTGGTGGTGTTTCAGGAGGCAGTGTGTTGTTTGGTGAGGTGGTGGTGTTTGTGGAGGTGGTTTGTTTGGCGAGGTGGTGGTGTTTCAGGAGGCAGTGTGTTGTTTGGCGAGGTGGTGGTGTTTGGGGAGGCAGCGTGGTGTTTGGGGAGGTGGCGTGTTTGGCATGGTGGTGGTGTTTGGGGAGGTGGTGGTGTTTTGGGAGGCGGTGTGTTGTTTGGGGAGGTGGCATGTTGTTTGGCAAGGTGGTGGTTTTTTGGGAGGTAGCATGTTGTTTGGCGAGGTGGTGGTGTTTGGGGAGGCGGTGTGTTGGTGGTGTTTGGGGAGGCGGCGTGTTGTTTGTCGAGGTGGTGGTGTTTGGGGAGGCAGCGTGTTGTTTGGCGTGGTGTTGGTGTTTGGGGAGATGGCGTGTTGTTTGGAGAGGTGGTGGTGTTTGGGGAGGTGGTGGTGTTTGGGGAGGTGGTGGTGTTTGGCGTGGTGGTGGTGTTTGGCGAGGCGGCGTGTTGTTTTGGCGAGGTGGTGGTGTTTGGGGAGGCAGCGTGTTGTTTGGGGAGGTGGTGGTGTTTGGCGAGGTGGTGGTGTTTGGCGATATGGTGGTGTTTGGGGAGGCGGTGTGTTGTTTAGCGAGTTGGTGGTGTTTGGCAAGGCTTCGTTGTTTCTGGAGATGGTGGTGTTTGGGGAGGCAGCATTTTGTTTGGCGAGGTGGTGGTGTTTCAGGAGGCAGTGTGTTGTTTGGTGAGGTGGTGGTGTTTGGGGAGGCGGTGTGTTGGTGGTGTTTGGGGAGGCAGCATTTTGTTTGGCGAGGTGGTGGTGTTTCAGGAGGCGGTGTGTTGTGTGGGGGGGTGGGGTGTTTGGGGAGGTGGTGGTGTTTGGGATGATGTGTGGTGTTTGTGGTAGGGCGTGTGTTGTTTAGCGAGTTGGTGGTGTTTGGCAAGGCTTCGTTGTTTCTGGAGATGGTGGTGTTTGGGGAGGTGGTGGTGTTTGGGGAGGCAGCATTTTGTTTGGCGAGGTGGTAGTGTTTCAGGAGGCAGTGTGTTGTTTGGTGAGGTGGTGGTGTTTGGGGAGGCAGCGTGTTGTTTGGGGAGGCAGCGTGTTGTTTGGGGAGGCAGCGTGGTGTTTGGTGAGGTGGTGGTGTTTGGGGAGGCAGCGTGGTGTTTTGCAAGGCTTCGTTGTTTCTGGAGATGGTGGTGTTTGCATAGCTAGTTGTTGTTGGGGCACTAGTGTTTTTTGGTAGTATTGAATACTTACATAACTAGCAGAGTTGAAAAGACCTCCATCCATCAAGTTCAGCCAAGGGGATTGGGAGAGGACTTGTATGAAGGAGAGAAGCATGGATAAATGTTTGAACTTGAGGGAGTTTATTCCACAGATTGACCATTATAATGGTGAAGAAGGTTTGTCGCTAATGGCTGATCCCTGAGAGCCCAAGCAGCAAACCCTTCTAACAAAAAGAGTTTCCTCACAGTGGAGCCCCTTCACCTGAGAAAAACGTAAAAAGCTTGATTTTTTTATGTTGTTGTTTCTATTGATCCTGTGCACTTTTTCCTGTCCAGCCTGGCGTAGTTCTATAGAGTGTGCAGTGTTAGGAAATATGGGACACTACAGAGCGATGCGCCCGTCCTTGTAAACCTCTCCTAGCATGCCTTGTTCTCTTTAATAATTAAAATTACACATGTAGACTTACATGGCTGGGAGTCGGCACAATAAAAGACATTCTTTGTCATTGTATTTAATTAGCTTTTTATTTGTTACAAAACCATTTCATTGACTTAAAAAGGAACAGTAGGACTGTGCTGTCAACTGAACATATGAAATAGCGCCGCTTTCCAAGCGGTAAAGCTTGTGTCCTTTAGCAGAATAATCAGAAGTGAAAACATCAGACATACAAAAGGTGCCTTCCATTTCCATGTTCTCTTGGATCAGAGTGCTCACGTCCCCTCGGTCTTCTAGTTATAGTCTGCTGCATGGAATCGACAAGCTTTTATCAGAGTTTAAACAAATGTTTCCGTGGAGCACATGAAAGGATCACTGTACCAAGATATAGTTTAATGTTTTGATGATCGAGACTCTAAGCTTTAGGGAGAAAAAAAGAAAGTAGAGAAAGAAAATCAGGCTTGTCGAGATGCGCGGCGCAGACAGATGCTTTGCATAGCTATTTATTTAGCTTGTAAACAAGCCACCAAAAACATTTCTCATAATGACAAGGAGACCGCAATTACATTGTTGTGGGGATTTAGAGAGGATTTGGCACACGGCTCTGTTTCACAGAGCAGAAATCTTTCATTCCCTGTGAGTATTGAGCAAGATGCTCCTTGTACCCTGGGAATCTAAGGCCTGTGTCTGAATAGAGCAGATCTCACAAATGCCTATGCAAATAACGGTACACTTTATTGTAACCGTATACTTCTGCTTTTCATTTAAAACCGGGCTTCAAAAGGGGAAGAATTTTGAAATGCCTTGATTTGCAAGGAGGCAAGAGGAGAGGGTCACGTTCAAGATTCCTGCAGCAGTGTACGCCTAGCACCTTTATGCTGTTGGGTGAACCTATAAACATTCATGTCAATCTCTAGTCATAGATTAAAAAATTGTATTTCGTAATATAAAAGCAGAGGCCAAAATCACATTTTTTCGGCCTCTGCCATGTAATGGGGCTCTACTGATACACTGGCGGCATACCCTAATAAATACTGGCCAACCTTAGGCCAACATTATATCTCTGTGGCCTCTGCCATGTAATGGGGCTCTACTGATACACTGGCGGCATACCCTAATAAATACAGCCTGAACAGGGGCCAATATCATATCCCTTCTGCCTCGCCATTAATGGGGTCAAATGATACACGGCGAAACCCCTAAAAAATAACCCTGAAAAAGGGGCCAATATCATATCCCTTCTGCCTCGCCATGAAATGGGCTCTACTGAAAACCCCGGCGCATACCTAATAAATACAGCCTGAACAGAGGCCAAAAAACATATCCCTTCTGCCTCTCCCATTAATGGGGCTCTATGAAACTGGGCGCATCCCCCTAAAAATACACCCAAACAAGCCAAATATCATATCCCTTCTGCCTTTTCCCATTTTTGGGGCCTACTGATAACGGCAGATACCCTAAAAAATACACCTGAACGAGCCTATCATATCCCTTCCCTGCCTCGCCATGTAATGGGCTCTACTGATAAACCGGCAGCATACCAATAAATACAGCCTAAACAACCCAATATAAAAACCTTCTGCCCTGCCATGTAATGGGCTACTATACACGCGCTCCCCCCAAAAATAATAAAAAGGGGCAATAATACCCCTTCTCCTCTGCCATGTAAGGGGGCTCTATTTTAAAACCGGCGCAACCCCTAATAAATACAGCCGAAAAAGGGGCCCAATACATACCCCTTCTGCCTCTGCCAGTAATGGGGCTCACTGAAACGGCAGCAACCCTAATAAATACAGCCTGAACAGGGGCCCAAATCATACCCTTTGCCTCTGCCATGTAAGGGGGCTCAACTGATAAACGGCGATACCCTAAAAAATAACCCTAACGGGGCCAAAACATCCCCTTTCTGCCCTGCCATGTAAGGGGGCTCACGATTAACGGCGAAACCCCCAAAAAATAACCCTGAACAGAGGAAAATATCATATCCCTTCTGCCTCTCCCTTTAAGGGGGGCTCTACTGAAAAAAACCGGGCAGCATACCCTAATAAATACACCTGAACAACCAATATCAAACCCTTCTCCCTCTGCCATTAAGGGGGCTCTACTGATAACGGGCAGCAACCCTAAAAATACAGCCTGAACAGAGGCCAATATCTATCCCTTCTGCCTCTCCATGAAATGGGGCTCTACTGATAACGGCAGCATCCCCTAATAAATACACCGAACAGAGGAATATCTATCCCTTCTCCCTCCCCAAATTAATGGGCCTATGATAACGGCGCAATACCCAATAAAACAGCCAAAAAGGGGCCAAATCAATCCTTCTCCCCTCTGCCATGTAATGGGCTCTACTGATAACGGCGAAACCCCTAATAAATACAGCCTGAACAAGGGGCCAAATATATATCCCTTCTCCCTCCCCATTAATGGGCCTACTGATAAACCCGCATCCCCTAAAAAATAAGCCTGAACGGGGCCAATACATCCCCCTTTTCGCCTCGCCATGTAAGGGCCACGATAACGGCGCATACCCTAAAAATAAACCCTGAACAGAGGCCAATACAACCCCTTCTCCCTCGCCATTAAGGGGCTCTACTGAAAACGGCGCATACCCTAAAAAATACACCTAAAAAGGGGCCAATATCATATCCCTTCTCCCTCGCCATGTAATGGGCTCTACTGAAAAAACCTGCGCATACCTAATAAATACACCCTGAACAGAGGCCAATACTATCCTCTGCCTCTGCCATGTAAGGGCTCTACTGATAACTGGCGCATACCAATAAATACAGCCTAACAGAGCCAAATATCATAATCCTACCTGTCTGACCATTAATGGGACGCCTCTACTTACCGGCGCAAACCAAAAAAAGTGGAAAGAAAATCATCCTTCGCCTCGCCATGTAATGGGGCCTACGATACAACGGCATGCATACCCTAATAAATACAGCCTGTAACAGAGGCCAATATCATATCCCTTCTGCCTCTCCATTAATGGAGCTCTACGATACACTGTGGGCTTTAAAATAAATACACCTGAACGTATCCAATATCAATATCCCTTCTCTCGCCATGTAATGGGGCTCTATGATACCTGGGCATACCCTTCAATAATACAGCACTGAAAAGGCCCATATCATACCCTTCTGCCTCCTGCCATGTATATGGTTTCTCATATCTGATACACTGCGGCAAACCCTAATAAATACAGCCTTGATCAAGAGCCAAAATCATATCCTTCGCCTCTGCCATGTAATGGGCACTACTGTATAACACTGGCATGCATTACCATAATAAATAAAGCCTGAATAAAGCGCCAATATCAATCCCTTCTGCCTCTGCCATGTAATGGGGCTCTACTGATACACTGGCAGCATACCCTAATAAATACAGCCTGAACATAGGCCAAATACATATCCCTTCTGCCTCTGCCATGTAATGGGGCTCTACTGATACACTGGCAGCATACCCTAATAAATACAGCCTGAACAGAGGCCAATATCATATCCCTTCTGCCTCTGCCATGTAATGGGGCTCTACTGATACACTGGCAGCATACCCTAATAAATACAGCCTGAACAGAGGCCAATATCATATCCCTTCTGCCTCTGCCATGTAATGGGGCTCTACTGATAAACCGGCAGCATACCCTAATAAATACAGCCTGAACAGAGGCCAATATCATATCCCTTCTGCCTCTGCCATGTAATGGGGCTCTACTGATACACTGGCGGCATACCCTAATAAATACAGCCTGAACAGAGGCCAATATCATATCCCTACTGTCTGCCAGAATGGGGCTCTACTGATAACCTCACTACATAATAAAACAGCCTGAACAGAGCCAATATCATATCCCTTCGCCTCTGCCATGTAATGGCTCTACTGTAAACCGCAGCATACCCTAATAAATACACCTGACATAGGCAATACATATCCCTTCTGCCTCTCCATGTAAGGGGCTCTACTGATACACGGCTCATACCCTAATAATACACCTAACGAGCAATACATCCCTTCTCCTCTGCCATGTAATGGGCTCTACGATACACTGGCGCATACCTAATAAATACAGCCTGAACAGAG
Organism: Phyllomedusa bahiana; assembly: GCA_025379985.1. NCBI lineage: Eukaryota > Metazoa > Chordata > Amphibia > Anura > Hylidae > Phyllomedusa > Phyllomedusa bahiana. Next base: position 2,733 of record JAODAL010000135.1, on the reverse strand, counting down.
GCCAATTATCTATCCCTTCTGCTCGCCTGTAATGGGGCACTATGATAAAGGGCAGCATCCCTAAAAATACAGCCTGAACAGAGCCAAAAATCATATCCTTCCTCAGCTCTGGCATGTAATGGGGCTCTACTGATAAACCTCAGCATACCCTAATAAATACAGCCTAACAAGGCCAATATAATCCTTCGCCTCTCCATGTAATGGGGCTCTACTGATACACTGCAGCAAACCCTAATAAATACAGCCTGAACAGAGGCCAATCATATCCCTTCTTCCTCTGCCATGTAATGGGCTCTACTGATAAACCGCAGCATAACCCTAATAATACAGCCGAACAGAGGCCAATATCATATCCCTTCTGCTCTGCATGTAATGGGGCTCTACTGATAAACCGGCAGCATACCATAATCAATACAGCCTGAACAGAGGCCAATATCATATCCCTTCTGCCTCTGCCATGTAATGGGGCTCTACTGATAAACCGGCAGCATACCCTAATAAATACAGCCTGAACAGAGGCCAATATCATATTCCTTCTGCCTCTGCCATGTAATGGGGCTCTACTGATACACTGCGCATACCTAATAAATACAGCCTGAACAGAGGCCAATATCATATCCTTCTGCCTCTGCCATGTAATGGGCTCTACGTGAACACTGGCAGCATACCCTAATAAATACAGCCTGAACAGAGGCCAATATCATATCCCTTCTGCCTCTGCCATGTAATGGGGCTCTACTGATAAACCGGCAGCATACCCTAATAAATACAGCCTAACAAGCCAATATCATATCTTCTGCCTCTCCATGTATGGGCTCACGATCCTGCACATACCCTAATATAATGAACAGAGGCCAATCATATCTTCTGCCTGCATTAATGGGCTCACTGATAACGGCAGCATACCTAAAATCAGCCTGAACAGAGGCCAAATCAATCCTTCGCCTCTCCTGTAATGGGGTCACTGATACACTGGCGCATACCCAATAATACAGCCTGAACAGAGGCATACATATCCCTTCTCTCTCCCAAATGTATGGGCTCTACTGATAACGCGCATCCCTAATAAATAAGCCGAAAGGCCAAATCATATCCCTTCTGCCTCTCCATGTAATGGGCTCTACTGTACACTGCCATACCAATAATACAGCCTGAACAGGGGCAATAAACCTTTCCCTCTGCCATGTAAGGGGCTCTACTGATAACCGCAGAACCTGATAAATACAGCCTGAACAGAGCCAATCATATCCTTCGCCTCTGCCATATGGGGCTCACTGATAACGGCAGATCCCTAAAATACAGCCTAACAAGCATATCATATCCCTTCGCCTCTCCATGTAATGGGGCTCTACTGTAAACCGCAGCAACCCTAATAAAACACCTGAACAGAGCATTCATATCCTTCGCCCTGCTGTAATGGGCTCTACTGATCCCACTGGCGGCATACCCAAAAAACAGCCTGAACGAGGCCATATCTATCCTTCTGCCTCTGCCATGAATGGGGCTCTATGATACATGGCACATACCCTAATAAAACGCCTGAACAGAGCAATACATATCCTCTTTGCAATATGGGCCTACGATAACGGCACATCCTAATAATACAGCCGAAAAAGGGCCAATATCATATCCTTTCTGCCCTGCCATGATGGGGCTAACTGTACACTGGCGCATACCTAAAAATAGCTGAACAGAGGAAAATCATATCCCTTCTGCCTCTGCCATGTAAGGGGCTCTACTGATAAACCGGCACATACCCTAATAAAACGCCTGACAGAGGAATATATACCTTCTGCCTCTGCCATGTAAGGGGCTTACTGATAAACCGCAGCAACCCTAAAAATACACCTGAACAGAGGCAATATCATACCCTTCCCTTGCCATGTAATGGGCTCTACTAAACCTGGCGATACCAATAAAACAGCCTGAAAAGCCAATATCATACCCTTCTCCTCTGCCAGTAATGGGCTCTACGTACACGGCGCATACCAATAAATACAAGCCTGAACAAGGCAATATCATATCCCTTCTGCCTCTGCATGTAATGGGGCTCTACTGATAACGGCAGCATACCCTAATAAATACACCTACAGAGGCCAAATCAACCCTTTCGCCTCTGCCATGTAGGGGCTCTACTGATACCTGGCGCATCCCCTAATAAATCAGCCGAACGAGGCCAATATCTACCCTCTCCCTCTCCATGTAATGGGCTCTAGATAACGGCGCATACCCTAATAATACGCTGAACAAGCAATATCATATCCCTTTGCTCTGCCATTATGGGTCTACTGAACACTGCGCATCCTAATAAATACAGCCGAACAGAGGCCAATTCATACCCTTCTGCCTTGCCATGTAATGGGGTTACTGATAAACCAGCATACCAAAATACAGCCTGAACAGAGCCAATATCATATTCCTCTGCCTCTCCGTAAGGGCTCTACTGATACAGCGCATACCAAATAATACACCTGAACAGGGCCAATACTATCCCTTCTCCTCTGCCATGTAATGGGGCTCACTGAAACGCAGCATCCTAATAATACAGCCTGACGAGGCCAATATATACCTTGCTCGCCATGTAATAGGGCTCTACTGTACTGGCGCATACCAATAAATACGCCGAACAGGCAATATAAATATCCTTCTGCCCTGCTGTAAGGGCCTACGAAACGGCGATACCCAAAATAAATACGCCTAAACAGAGGCCAATATATTCCCTTCTGCCTCTGC
>JAODAL010000134.1:265000-415411 GCA_025379985.1 Phyllomedusa bahiana | reverse complement strand
GCCTGCCTCCCCCTCTGTGGCCTCCACCACTGGCCCTCCCCCCCTGGGGGCCTCCACCACCGGGCCTGCCCCCCCCCCTCTGGGCCTCCCCCCTTCTTCCTGATTACCACAAAGGCCATTGTAACGGGAAATACTGTACAAATGAAACTTACTCCTAATACTCCTTAACGTTAAGGGAAAGTTACTTTTTTACCCTTCTAACATTGGGTTGGGGCCCTTTAAGGACGCCGTGAGACCGATGTGGCCCCCCCGGGGAAAACGAGTTTGACACCCCTGTTTTATAGCTAGCATTGGGATAAAATGGGTTAAAGATTGCCTGTGTCAAACTGCAGAGGGTATTATAGTACACCCAGATCCCAGTGGGGTCCTCTTTTTTTCTCCTATGACTCCAGACTTGTGCCTCCTTACTGACAGGCAGTGGCAAACACCCAACCAAAAGCACTGTACATCTGCTTATGGGGGGGGGCCGTCACTGGGGGGGCCCGGGTACAACCAACGGCCGGGCCCTGTCATAAACTGCCACCAGGGGGCCTCGACACGGGCCCCCGGCCACATAACAGTAAAAAACACTTTCAATTTGGGGGCTGGGTCCTGTAGTACGATGCTTAGCCTCACCTTTCATCTGGGGCCTTGCCGGGTATAAATTTCTTTTAAAAACCCCTCGGCGCCCCAAAAGTCTTTGGGGGGTATTTTAAAGCACACACACAGCGTGTGTCGTAGCAGCTACAGTAGCTCCCCTTTCTGTTTTTCCTACTGACACTATGCAAAGCACAGAGAAGTCGGGCAGCAGTATCAAATGTCACAAGTGGCCTGCAGTGACGAGTGACACTGCTGCCCTGCACCATCCGTATATCTCTCAGCTCTGTGAAACCTTCTATAATTCGGAGAAGTCCGTGCAAGCAGAATCTTTGCTGACTTCAAATCGTAAATAAGGCAGGGAGCAGGAAAACAGGACAGTGCTGGGCGGCAGTAATTAACCCTTCACAGCCTATCAGTGGTCCCCGGCAACCGCCACCCCCCCCCCCCCCCATACGTTCGCCGACCATTAAGGTCCCAAGTTGATACCGATCGCTAAGGTATCGACTTGGGACCTTGGGGATCGGTGATGCTGGCAGTGCCGGGGACTAACTGTGGAGGCTGTGAACGCTCCCAGCTCCACAGAGTACTCTGGTGTACGGCAAGCAGGCTTGCGGAGCGCACAGCACAGGCGCCGTAAGAGTGTCAACATACTGCCTGCGTGGCCTAATGACATCACGCTGCCTGTGCGGAGGACCAGGAGCAGCGACAGCTTCAGGGAGCGGAGGAAAGGTGAGTGCTGTTAGTTTTTTATTTTTAATTATTTTAATATACTTACTGGGGGACCTATAACCTACCTATATACCCACTGGGGGACTTATAACCTGCCTATATACCCACTGGGGGACGTATAACCTACCTATATACCTGCTGGAGAACCTATAACCTACCTATATACCTGCTGGGGTACATATAACCTTTCCATATATTATTACTGGGGGACATATAACCTGCCTATATACCTGCAGGGGGCAGGGGCGTCGCTAGGCAGATTCATTCGGGGCACGAGCCCCGAATAAATCTGTCTGTGCCCCAAGTCTCGGCGGCTTCAGGATGCTGCCGGGGGCCTGGAGCGCTCCTGTGTGTGGGCGGCGCCCACCGATGTCTCTGCACGGCCGTTTCACAGCGGCCGCGCAGTCAGAGTTGGGGAGGAGGCAGGACGGATCGTTCCCGTCCTGTCTTCTCCCCAGTATGTACAGCGCTTGGTAAGCGCTGTACATACACGTCGGCGTCGCAGGGGGTGTGACGCGCCGCTTTCATCACCCCCCCTGCGACGCTGGGTCTCCTAAGCCAGCAGCTCTGCCGGCCGAGGAGGTCCCGGCCCCCGGGAGACGGCGTAACACCGCTCTCAAGCTGCAGGAACCAGGACGCGCGGACCGTGCCTCATTAGGTAAGTAGTTTTTTTAATTTTATTTTTATTAGGTAAGGGGGCATGACACTGGCTACAGAGGGCATATATGGCTAAGGGGGCATGACACTGGCTACAGAGGGGCATATATGGCTAAGGGGGCATGACTGGCTACAGAGGGGCATATATGGTTAAGGGGGCATGACACTGGCTACAGGGGGCATATATGGCTAAAGGGGGAATGACACGGGCCTACAGGGGGCATAGATGGCTAAGAGGGCATGACACTGGCTACAGGGGGCATATATGGCTAAGGGGGGATGACAACGGCTAAAAGGGGGCATATATGGCTAAGGGGGCATGACACTGGCTACAGGGGCATAATGGCTACAGGGGCATGACACTGGCTAAAAAGGGGACATATAATGGCTACAGGGGGCATGACACTGGCTACAGGGGCACTGACAACTGGCAAACAGGGGCATATATGGCTAAGGGGGCATATATGGCTAAGGGGCATATCACTGGCTACCGGGGGGCATATATGGCTAAGGGGGCATATCACAGGCTACAGGGGGGCATAAAACTGGCTAAAAGGGGGGCATAACACTGGCTACAGGGGCATAATGGCTACAGGGGGCATCACTGGCTAAGGGGCATATATGGCTACAGGGGGCATATCACTGTCAAGGGGGCAAAATCACTGGCTACAGGGGGGCATATATGGCTAAGGGTGGCATATCACTGGCTACAGAGGGGGCATAAAAAGGCTAAGGGCATATCACAGGGCTACAGGGGGCATAAGGCTAAGGAGGCATATCACAGCTACAGGGGGGCATATTTTGCTAAGGAGCATATCACTGGCTACAAGGGGGACATATAATGGCTAAGGGGCATATAACTGGCAACAGGGGGCAAACACTGGGCTACAGGGGACATATATGGCTAAGGGGCAGGGAACCACTGGCTACAGGGCATATCACTGGCAACAGGAGGGGCATATCACTGGCTACAGGGGACATATAAGGTTTAAGGGGGCATAACCACGGGCTGCAGAGGGGCATATCAACACTGGCTAAAGGGGGCATATTATGTGGCCTATGGGGACATAACCTGGCTACAGGGGCTAATAACTGGACTACAAAGGAGCATATCACTGGCTACAGGGGCATAATCACCTGGCAACAGGGGCATATCAATGGCAACAGGGGACAAATCACTGGCTACAGGGGACATATATGGCTAAAGGGGCCCATACACTGGCTACAGGGGACATAAGTGGCAAAGGGGGGCATGACACTGGCTGCAGGGGCATAAGGGCTAAGGGGCATGTCACTGGCTACAGGGAGCATATATGGCTAAGGGGGCATGTCACTTGCTACAGGGAGCATATATGGCTAAGGGGCAAGTCACTGGCTACAGGGGGCATAGATGGCTAAGGGGGCATATCACTGGCTGCAGAGGGGCATATCACTGGCTAAAGGGGGAATATTATGTGGCTATGGGGACAGTAACCTGGCTACAGGGGGCTAATAACCTGACTACAAGGAGCATTTTAAACTGCTAAAAAGGGGGCATATTACTGCCTAAAGGGGGCATAACCTGGCTAGAAGGGGCTAAATAACCGGGCATAGGGGGCTACAACCTGGCTACAGGGGGGCTACAAACCTGGCTATAGAGGGGCAAATATTTACCTACAAGGGGGTAATTATTACCATTTAGGGCACTATAGATGGGGAATTTGAAATAGAGATAGGAAATTGTAGAAAAAATGCTGAAAAGTGAGATCTAAAAAATTTTTGTTTTTGAAATTTTTCAGTAAGGAGTTGTGGACGGTAGAAGTCATCATGGTCTGGGGACAGATTGAGAAGAAGAGAAAAGAACAACTCTTTCAAGACCTCTCCTGTAAGCCCACTAAATTGAACTGCAGTGTAATCACTTATAGTTCTCCTGAGCCTACATACAATGGTTTTTTTTCTGTAAAATACATCTCATTCACAATGAGAATGCAAAAAATTCTGGGGTTGCACCCAGCCCTACTCAAAAAACTTCAGGGCCGAGCCCCGATGTTTTTAGGACCCTAGCAACGCCCCTTGCTGGGGGACCTATAACTTGCCTACATACCTACTGGGGGACATATAATCATTAAGATTTTGAGGCTGTCACTTGACAACTCGGAGCTTCAACTCCTTTCATAATTTTTCTATGGGATAAAGGTCTGGAGACTGGCTAGGCCACTCCATGAACTTAACGTGCTTCTTTTTGAGCCACTCCTTTGTTGCCTTGGCTGTATGTTTTGGGTCATTGTCTTGCTGGAAGACCCAGCCACGACCCATTTTTAATGTCCTGGGTAGGAAAGGAGGTTGTCACTCATGATTTTACGGTACATGGCTCCATCCATTCTTCCATAGATGTGGTGAAGTAGTCCTGTGCCCTTAGCAGAGAAACACCCCCAAAACATAATGTTTCCACCTCCATGCTTGACGGTGGGGATTATGTTCTTTGGGTCATAGGCAGCATTTCTCTTCCTCCAAATATGACGAGTTGAGTTAATGCCAAAGAGTTCAATTTTTGTCTCATCTGACCACAGCACCTTCTCCCAATCACTCAGAGAATCATCCAGATGTTCCTTGGCAGACTTCAGACGGGCCTGCACATGTGCCTTCTTGAGCAGGGCGACCTTGCGGGCACTGCAGGATTTTAAACCATTACGGAGTAATGTGTAACCAATGGTTTTCTTGGTGACTGTGGTCCCAGCTGCCTTGAGATCATTAACAATACTTATTTCTCTCAGCAAAATGCAAATTAATTTATACAATGTGATTTTATTTTTTATATTCTACCTCTCAATGGTAAAATTAACCTACCCTTAAAATTATAGACTGTTCATGTCTCTGTCAGTGGGCAAACTTACACAATCAGCAAGGGATGTAATAATTATTTCCTTCACTGTAGCTATAAGGGCCATGTATAGTCAGGCAGGCAGGATCTAGGTAGCTGTAGGGGCCATACATAATCAGGCAGGCAGGGTGTAGATAGCTATAGGGGCCAAATATAGGCAGGCAGGGTCTAGGTAGCTATACAGGCCATATATAGTCAGGCAGACAGAGTCTAGGTAGCTTTAGAGACCATACATAGTCAGGCAGACAGGGTCTAGGTAGCTATATTGGCCATATATAGCCAGGCAGTCAGGGTCTAGGTAGCTCTAGAGGCCATATATAGCTCGGCAGGCAGGTCTAGGTAGCTCGAGGGGTCATATATAGTCAGGCAGGCAGGGTGTAGGTAGCTGTAGGGGCCATATATAGTCAGGAAGGTAGGGTCTATGTAACGGTGCGGCGACAACCAACGCGCGCCGACCGCTGACATCCGGGTGTGGATCCTCTGTGATCACCGCAGGCGAGATGGTATATGGAGACCACGCCAGGGAGCAGAGTCTAAGGGGCCCCTGGTCTTCACCGGAGCCTGCCGCAAAGCGGGACGGACTTAGCTGCGGGGACCCCCAGGTCGCTACCCCTGACATGGCTACCTGCGGTGACAGCCGAGGTGCAGGACAGGAACATAGGAAAACATATGCAGAGCAGGTTTAAACGTACACGTCCACAGGAACACAGCAGGATACAACATCAGGATAAAGCAGGTACTGGACAGGTGACTAGGCAGGATACAGCAGGTTAAGGAACAGGGGCCAAGGCAGGACACAGGACAGGTGCAGAGACAACAGACACGACAACAGGAGACAGACAGGCAGATGGTCAGGAGCTCAGATGACTACAAAAACTGGACCAGCATCTCAGGGGTTAAGTACAGAGACACTGGCAGGAGCTCAATGGAAAGACTCGGCATGAGACTGCAATGGACTGACCCAGAGCAAAGGCAGGAACTTCCTCTTATAGTCAGGTGTCATAGATCAAGAGGAAGGTGTACAGGACAGGAAACCAATAAATGGCAGGAAGCTGCCGCGCGTGCGCCCTAGGAGACACAGTGCGCACACAGGACCCCAGGAAGCAACAGGACAGGCAAGTTTCCAGGAAGGCAAAGACACGCTGCGGTCCATGGCAGGGGACCGCGGCATGAACCGTGACAGTACCACCCACCCTCAAAGCCCCATCCTCCCCCTCCAAATCACAAAAATAGCATTCCACGTAGGTCAGGGGCCCGCAACTTCTACGGGGGCAACCCCAAAACCAAGTACAGGCTGTATATAGCCAGTATAGGGAACACCTAGATAAGAGGTGCATGGGAGGAAACAAACGGGGCACCAGGCAAGAAAGGGAGGGGACGCAGGGCGGGAAAGCACCAAACCGGGTACGGACGCGCTGGGCGGGACCATGAGCTAGGCAACGGATGCGCTGGGCGGGACCATGAGCTTGGCAACAGATGCCCTGGGCTGGACCATGAGCTAGGCAATGGACAGACACTCTTGGCGGGAGCATGAGCTAGGCAACGGACAGATACTCTGGGTGGGACCATGAGCTAGGCAACGGACAGACACTCTGGGCGAGACCATGAGCTAGGCAACGGACGCTCTGGGCGGGACCATGAGCTAGGCAACGGACGCTTGGGCGGGACCATGAGCTAGGCACGGACGCTCTGGGCGGGACCATGAGCTAGGCAACGGACGCTCTGGGCGGGACCATGAGCAAGGCAACCTAAGCTCGGGTCGGGACCAACAGATAGCCAACGGACGCTATGGGCTGGACCATCAGGGAGGCAACGGGCGCTCTGGGCTGGACCATGAGCTAGGCAACGGACGCTTTGGGCTGGACCATGAGCTAGGCAACGGACGCTCTGGGCTGGCCCATGAGCTAGGCAAAGGACGCTCTGGGCTGGACCATGAGCTAGGCAACGGACGCTCTGGGCTGGGCCATGAGCTAGGCCAACGTACGCTCTGGGGTGGGCCATGAGCTAGGCAAAAGGACGCTCTGGGCTGGGCCCTGAGCTAGGCAACAGACGTTCTGGGCTGGACCATGAGCTAGGCAACGGACGCTTTGGGCTGGGCCATGAGCTAGGCAACGGATGCTCTGGGCTGGGCCATGAGCTAGGCAACGGACGCTCTGGGCTGGGCCATGAGCTAGGCAACGGACGCTCTGGGCTGGACCATGAGCTAGGCAACGGATGCTCTGGGCGAACCATGAGCCAGCGGACAGACAGACACTCTGGGCGAAGCATGAGCCAGGGGGACAGAGATACTGACACTCTGGGCGAACCATGAGCTAGCAGGACAGACAGACACTCTGGGCGAACCATGAGCCAGCGGGACAGACAGACACTCTGGGCGAACCATGAGCCAGCTGGACAGACAGACACTCTGGGCGAACCATGAGCCAGCGGGACAGACAGACACTCTGGGCGAACCATGAGCCAGCGGGACAGACACTCTGGGCGAACCATGAGCCAGCGGGACTGACATTCTGGACGTCCCATGAGCCAGCGGGACAGACAGACACTCTGGGCGAACCATGAGCCCGCGGACCAGACACTCTGGGCGAAGCATGGGGCCAGCGGACAGACACTCTGGGCGAAGCATGAGCCAGCGGGACAGACACTCTGGGCGAAGCATGAGCCAGCGGGACAGACAGACAGACAGACTGACAAGACAGCAGCAGAAAAACGTGGACAAGGTCACCACGGTGGGATCCATGGTCAGTCCATTCTGTAACGGTGCGGCAACAACCAACGTATGCCAAAGCTCCAACCGCTGACATCCGGATGTGGATCCTCTGTGATCACCGCAGGTGAGATGGTAGATGGAGACCACGCCAGGAAGCGGAGTCTAAGGGGCCCCTGGTCTTCACCGGAGCCCGTCGCAAAGTGGGACGGGCTTAGCTGCGGGGACCCCCAGGTCGCTACCCCTGACGTGGCTACCTGCGGTGACAGCCGAGGTGCAGGACAAGAACACAGGCGGTGGTAGACAGGAACATAGGTAGCATGTGCAGCAGGATACAGCCGGAATAAAACGTACAAAATAGCAACATCAGGGTAAAGGCAGGAACAGGACAGGTAACACGGCAGGATAACACAGCAGCACAGGACAGGGATCACTGCAGGATACAGCAGAAAAGACAGCAGATACGGGACGGGGAACACGGCAAGAATGCGCAGACACAGGACAGCAAAGCGACAAACATATGGTCAGGAGCTTGGTGAGCCGGGGGACTGAACCAGCAACTTAGGGGTAAAATCCAAAGAGGCTGGCAGGAGTCAGCGATGGCAACACTGCAACAAACAGCAATGCAACAAACAATGGATTGACCCAGAGCAAAGGCAGGAACTTCCTCTTATAGTCAGGGGTAATAGGTCAAGAGGAAGGTGCACAGGACCCCAGGAAGCAACAGGACAGGCAAGTACCAGGAAGGCACGACACGCTGGCGGTCCATAGCAAGGGACCGCGGCGTGATCCGTGACAGTCTAGATAGATATAGGGGCCATATATAGCCAGGCAGGTAGGGTCTAGGTAGCTATAGGGGCCATATATAGTCATGTTGGGGTCTAGGCAGCTATAGAGGCCATATATAGTCAGGCAGGTAGGGACTAGGTAGCTATAGGGGCCATATATAGTAAGGCAGGGCTTAGTCAGGCTAGATTAATGTTACAAAAAATAAGAAATCACTTACTCACCTGCCCCACGCTCCCTCGATGCGACCAGCTCAGCTCCCGGTCAGTCTCTGTGCTCGGCGCAGGCGGCATGATGATATGACATAACAGCATGACTATTATTAAGAGGTACTGGTGAATGTTCATGGTCGATAGGAGCCCAGGCTTCTCTAGTTACACCCCTGCTGACAGGCAGAGGTAGGCGCGCTAGGCCTACCTCTGCTTACCCATTGCTCTGGCCCTGCTTCTAAGACTTGTTGCATCTCAGGTTATTGAAAGACAAATGGGTCTACTCAGTGACTATTTTAAATTTAGAGTTTGAGCCCCAATGGTGACAGGGAACAATGTGAAGGACAATCTTTGTGCAGTGCTGTGGAGTATAACAGTGCTATAAACTTTATGAATGAACACATATTTTGAGTATTTAACATGATGCTCTATCCCCCATCATGCCACAACTTCTGCCTTCATAGAGCTTTGTAATGAGTAGGTCTCCATGATTTCACTATGTCATGTGCATACTTACCAGCATGTGACTTGGGTGCTACTACAAAGGGTTAATCTATCTCCACTCTCTCAATCTTGCACTCACCAACTAAAGTTGCAAAATGAGCATAAATCACTTCTCAACACAGTCCACGAACCCAATTACACACGCAATGCCACCACCATTCGAATAGCAGCAAAAAGTTTCCGCCATACACACACTGCTCACCAGCATTCACAGGGCTAAACACTCCCTGCTCTCTGTTCAAATCAAATAACAGAGTATTGTCTGGTATGCAGGTTACCAGAGAAAACGGTGTGCACTCTAGAGCACATAAAAACACTCTTATCTCTTGAGTAAAGTAAAATCTATTGACCAATGTATTAAGAAAAAGTCTTCATTTAACAGTCCCTTCATGTTGAAAGATGATCTTTGTAGTGAGAAATCCCCTTTAAAGGATATAAAGGAGGATGTTCATGTGACAGATTAACTTTATTTACGGCAAAATTGCTGATCTGTTGTAGAATCAGTGGCAATGTACAGGCAGATTCACTTATATTCAACCTTGTTATGTGAAATTGATAAGCACAAGGAATGATGGTAAAACTGATAGGAGGAACATTCACTCTACTCAATAAAAGAACAAGAGACAAATTGCTGAGCACATAGAGATTGACAGAAAAAGCTGATTCGGTTCTTCAATAATTCAATCACAAAGCACAGCCCAGAATTCCAACGTAGTTTGATGTATTTGCAGGATGCTCAGCTCTTAGTTATCTTGTTTTAAACACTTATCTCTATTGAAGATCTTTCTTATCCATGTTAACCCCTTACCGCTGCAGCCAGTTTTGACCTTCCTGACAGATCCCCATTTTTTAAATCTGTCACTTTATGTGGGAATAACTTTTTGACACTTTTACCTACTTAGGTGATACAGAGATGGTTTTCTTGTGACACAATTTTGGTCCATACAATCATTGTTTATTTGTGAAAAATATCAAAATGTCATGAATTTTTTTTCTTAATTTGCCATGTTCAAAGTTCAAAAATGTCTGCATGTAAGACAGATAATTATACCATACTAAATAGTTTATAAATAGCATCGACCATATGTCCACTGTACTTTGGCATCATTTCTTTTTTCATATTCAAAAAGCTTTATTGAACCTCAGCAAGAAAATACAGGCATGATAAATGGCATGACAGAATAACAATATACATATTGTGGGCAAGTTGCCATCATAGAGATAAACCACATTTATGCAAACCAGGTATATGAATGTAAAACTCTACCTTAAGTAATATCTAATATGCTTGAGAAGGTCAGATTTCATATCCAAAATAGGTGAAGTCCTAGGTATACACCCGTCTATCTATATATGTTTAGCGATAACAGTAGGAACCTCTCCGATTTTGGGAAAAGTGATCATTGAAAATGAAATGATAGCCATCATCAACTGTATTACAATTCAGACTAATAACAAACAAAAAAAAAAAAGAGAAAAAAACCCTAACTGATGTCGACCAGCGGGAAACAATGCATATTAGCAGAATGACATGAGTCAGTAAGGGGAGGTGTGGGGGACCCTCATGGCGCCTACTCGCGCAAACGCATTACTGGTTGGTAGCAGCTACCCCAGTATCCGGGCCCTGCCCTCCTAGAGGGGGCACAATTTAGGACACCGTAGTCCTGCGAAATCTTGAGACGCACAAAAAGACATCCAATCAGACCAGGTAACTATAAAAACTATCCTGCGTCTGGTTATGATCCGCCCTGATCTCTTCCATTCGCTGGATCAGCAGGAGTTCATTAAACCAGGCAGTTACAGAGGGTAGCTCCGTAGACCTCCACAATCGAGGTATTAAAGCTTTGGCCGCACTTAGCATGAAGATAATGATATGACCCTTGAGCACCGACATGGGCAAGGGGATAATATACAAAAAGCACCCCCAGCGGGTCCCTTGGTAAGCGAATCCCTGTTACTAGCTCAATTACCTGCAGGACCTTGTCCCAGAAGGTCTGCAATGGGGTGCACGACCACCAAATATGAGACATGGAGCCTTCTGCCGTACCACATCTCCAGCAAACGTTAGGGACCTGAGGGTAAAAAGTGTGCAGCAGGGAGGGTACCCTGTACCACCGGGTGAGCACTTTATAATTCAATTCTTGCAATCTGCAAGATACAATTGCTTTATAGGCCAAGGTGCTGGCTTTCTGCCAATCCTCTGCAGAGATCACCGTCCCCAGTTCCTTGGCCCAGCCCTCCCGATAGGACAACTTAGACTCTGATAAGGAGCTGAGAACCCACCCATATATCCTGGAGATAAGATGATCACTCGGAGTGCTACCAATGCAGCATTCTTCTATTGGGGTTAACCGTCTATGAAAGTTAAGCACCGCTTTGTGGGTGGCATAATAATGTGAGACCTGCATATAATTAAACCAAGAGAGCGAGTAGCAGAAAAGGATCTCAGTCACCTCGTGCAAAGGTTTTAGACCTTGAGAGGTAAGTATATCGGAGAACAGTAGGGGTCGTCTGCTGCCATCTATGGATACTGCACACAGGGAACCGGGCATCCGCAGAGACGGGTTACCCGTTATCGGTGTCAATGGACCACCCGGTGGAAATAGACACAAAGAGAGACCATATGTGCGCCATACCAGCAGGGTATGTTGCACTACCCAGGGGAGTCCGCGGACAAGGGTCATTGGCAGGGCAGCCAGGGGTAGCCAGGGGAGGTTCGACAAGGGGGCCCTATGCATGCTCTCCTCAATCAAACCCCCATTTTTTAGAGGTGTATTGGGTAGAATAAACGATCCGCACTGCTACCGCTGCAATTAATTGGTTTTTATATCTGGAAAGGCCCAAACCCCCCTTCCCCTTTTTCTAATTAAAAAGCTTTTCGCAATTTTTTGGCTCTTTTTCCTGCCCATAAAATTGCCTCAGGTGCCTATCCACATTTTGGAAAAAATGATTTGTGTAGAAGACAGGGTATGGGTCTGCAGTAAGTACAGAATACGGGGAGAACATTCATATTTTAATAATATTAACTCGTCCTAACCAGGAGAAATCTTTTACATTCCACCGTGCCAAATCTAGATGTATATGATGCCCATAAGGGGGGCGAAATTAAGTTCCACTAGGTCCTGAAGGTCCGCTGTGATGTAAACCCACAAGTATTTAAAGGCCTTACCGGCCCACACAAATGGAAATTTCTCTTTCAATAGGGCCACCATAACCGCTTCCAAATTAATACCCATCTGGCATCATTTCTTAAATTTTTTTTTCACATTAGGGGGCTCAGAAATTTAGTAGTAATTTTTAAAACTTACACACAGATTTTTTTTTAGGGACCAGTCTAGTTCCGACGTGGTTTTGAGGGGCCTGTATGTTAGTTACCTCCATCTAAGAAACTACACCCCTATTGAAAACAACATTTAGGAAGTTTATTAACCCATTAAGTGTTTCATAGAAATTAAAGCAAAGTGGATGTGAAATTTCAATATTTTCCTTTTTTTTTGCAGATTTTCAATTTTCATCCATTATTTACTGAAACATAGTAGGCAATAATAGGGAAATACAACTTTTTTTTTTAGTTTTGGATAGTGCAGGGATGGGTTTTTACATTTGTTTTGCTGTCTGTGTCCCTGTTAAGAAGATTTCACCTCATGTTCACCTCATGTGCTGATGTGGCATGCTGGAACTTGTTGTTCCACAGCTACTACCTGCTGTGGAACATGTAACTAGAAGTGCCAGCATGTCCCATAAGTCTCTGTTTGTAACTAGATGATATATGTAAGTCAAAATGGTGTAAGTCGGGGACTGCCTGTATATCGATCACACAGGCGTTTCCCAATTTTTTTTAGCGTTAGGCTTTGAAAATGAAAAAGTAATTTTTTCCAAATTTTTCATTTTTGCAAGGAATCCTGGAAAAAAAGGCACCCCAAAATTTATTACCCAATTTTTTCAAGTTTGGCAGTACCCTATATGTGGGTGTAAACTGCAGTTTGGAGGTATACAGGGGCTTTTGGAAGTCAGATTTTGGTGGGAGTCATGCATTTGCAAAGCCACAAAAGTACTAAAACAGGTGAAACCTGCCAGACGTCACCACATCTTGGTTTCCACACCCTTCAGGGAACTTATCTAGGGATCTATTGTATATTTAGGGTGCACAGGTGTTCCAAAGTTTTTGTTAGCATTGAGCCATGAAAATGTGGCAAAAAAAACCAGTTCTACCATTGTTTTTCGGGCTTCATTTCTACAGAGTTTGCTGTGTGGTATAAATGGCATGATAACTTTATTATGCAGGTTAGTACTATTACAAGATATACATCCTTTATAGTTTTCTATTTTTTTACTTTTTTTTTGTTTAACTGTATTTTATTAGATTTTTCATAAGAAATCAAAATAAAGATATACATAAGAGATATAACATAACATGTTACATAGCCTAGCATAAAACACATATTCAAGAAATATTCAGGAAGAAAAACAAAGATCAAGAATCGTACAACATTTACATATCTTACATTTCAACCACTAGTAGCAGTGTAAATTGGGAAAACACAAGACAAGACACATAAGGAGTTAACATTCATCATGCAATGCAGAACTGCAGTGTAAAATCATACAGTAAGTATCCAAAATCAAATGTCCTGTAGGACACTGTAATGTTCCCAAGCTTTCCATATAGCATCAAAGGACTCCAACCTATCATTCCGTAAGGCCGTGACATATTCCATATCTCTGATTTCTTTAATACGGCAGCACTTTTACATTTCAGAGATGTGTGAAAACTGTGTTCTATGTGTTAAATATCTGAAAACGCAATAAAATGTGTTTAAAAAAAAAAATACGGGAGCACAAAGCTTCTTTAGATGGAGAGGAAGTCTGCTATCAATATTTAGAAATCAAGCATTTAGCCGCAGTTACCATATACAAAAACAGCCTACTTAACGTTCAAGATGTAAGTTTGAGGCGTCAGAGGTATCCAAATTTGGATAACCTCAAAGATTAATGATTGGACCTTTTTTCCAGAATGGGGCTATCAATGTACAGGTCCAGAATATATGCGGAACATCTGCCCCTGATTCCCCACACCTCCAACACACATCTGGTATAGACGGTTTCAGCTTATGCAGCAATGCAGGTGTGTGGTACCAGTACATTAATCACTTAAATTGATTCTCTTTATTCTGAATGGAAATGGAAGAACGAGCTGCCTGATACCAGATACTCTGCCATTCCTCCTGTGACAATTGTGTCCCCAAAAATTCTTCCCATTTAGACATGTATGCGTGCTGCGGTGTAGATCCCTGAATATGAGAAGTCATAAGCTGATAGATCGTCGATATCAGCCCCTTGGAAGACACTCCCCTACGACAGCAACTCAAACTCTGAAGGTTTTGACACTATATTATAACCTAGTATCGAGTACATATAGTGTTTGATTTGCAAATAAGAAAAAAGGCATGAAAGGGTCTCCGTTCCAAGGTGCAAGAACCGACTATATCTGCAAAACGAAACAGCTGGTTTACATACCATGGCTTACATCTCACATCCATCCCTCTGAAGTAAAGGGTGAAAAAGGAAAGACGTCATAGGAGATGCCTCTGAACACAGTGAAAATTTCTTGTAACACCTCTGCCAAACCGCTCTGGTCAGGGACATCGAATTCAACAATGACAACTCAAACCCAGTGTTAGTGGTTGCCCAAAGCAGGGAGTTGGGATGGAAGGGGGCCATCCATAATTTTTCAATTTCCATCCATTTAGAGTAGGCATAGAGCGCCGACCAGGATTGGATAACTCTCAATTGCGCAGCCCACTAGTATTTAGTAATGTCTGGGACTGATAGCCCGCCACTCCTTCTCCCTGCGAGCAAAACATTTTTAGAAATCCTATGTCTCCTACGAGCCCATATAAAGTGAATGAAATCTGCCTGTATCAATCGGAGGGTTGCTAGGGGACCCGGTATCGGGAGGGTTTCAAATAAATACATCCATTTTGGCAGGACTGTCATCTTTATGGCGGCAATGCGGCCAAAGAGGTACAATGACAGTTTATTCCAACGATCCAATAAGTGTTTAATTTCTATTATAAGTTTTGGGAAATTGTGTCTATAAAGTGAGAAGTACCACGGAGTCAAATGAATCCCTAGGTATTTTAGACTGTCTGTCTTCCACCTGTAATTAAAATATACCCTAAGTTGTGCCAACAATGTATCCGGAATGCCTATAGGTAATGCTTCTGTTTTAGAGGTGTTTATTTTATAACCCGAAAGAATGCCAAATTTATCTAAAAGAGAATGCAAGTTGGGGGGGGGGGTAAAAAATCAGGTAAAAAAAGGGCTTAAATAATACGTCATCCGCATATAGTAAAAATTTTTAAAATTCTCTCTTTTTTTAACGAAAAAAACCTTTTTATATCTAAGACAGCCTTTAAACCGCGGGGCCGCAAGGGTTAAAATAAAAAGAGCAAATAGCAAAGGCGAAAGAGGGCAGCCCTGTCTAGTGCCTTTAAAAAATTAAAATTTTTTGGGGGACAAAAGAAAGGGGGCAATCAAATAGGGGGGCCGAGGGAGCAGAATAGCCCCCCCCCTGGAGTCAGTGCCCAAAAAGCCATGGGACCCCAAAAAGGGCCCGTAGAGAAATGAAACATAAATGACCAGTTAAAGGCGGTCAAATCCTTTTTCCGCATCTAGGCTTAGTAGGAAAATAAAAGGTCCCCCTCCCCTTTTCACCAAAATCAATGAAAATCGATGGCTCCCCTTCGAAAAGGGTTAAACCCCCACTTGATCCTTTTTTTAATTTAAAGGTGGGTAGATAACTTTGAAAGCCCTGTTCCCCAAAAAAATTTTAGTGAAAAATTTTTATGTCCCCCATTCAGTAGTGCTAAGGGACCCAAAAACCCCGGGGCACTCCAGAGGGTTTTTGGGTATTTGGTTTTTGGGTTTTAATCAATGTATGTATGGGGGGCAAAAATCGGGTTTTACAAAGAAGAAAAAAAATTATAAATACCACTTTATCTGAGATAAATTTGGGGGTTTTAAAAATTTTGGTAAAAAACGGGTAAGAAAGGGGCCCAAACGGACCGGCCCAAACCAGATGGAAAAATTTTTAATAGAAACGAGATCTTCTCTTTAAAGTGAAAAGGAGCCATTTTAAAGACGCTAAGCCTCGGGGGTAAGTGTCGGGAGCTTACGGAGCTCAGGAAACCCCTCCATTAATCTATAAACTTTCCCCAAA
This sequence comes from Phyllomedusa bahiana, assembly GCA_025379985.1. Classification (NCBI taxonomy): domain Eukaryota; kingdom Metazoa; phylum Chordata; class Amphibia; order Anura; family Hylidae; genus Phyllomedusa; species Phyllomedusa bahiana. Next base: position 399,158 of record JAODAL010000134.1, on the reverse strand, counting down.
CGATCAGTGGGCAAGGACTCGGAATTTTTGAGACAAAAAAAAAAGGAATAAAAAAAAATTTGCCTGGCGTGGGGAATCAAAAACCGGCACACCTGCTTTTTTTCCTTAAGGCATGTGGGGTAAGCGTTCCGAAATCATCCCTCAAAAAATTTTAAGCTAAAAAGGGTATGTGGTTTATTTTGGTTTTTTTCATAGTATTTTTGTTTGGGAAAAAACACTAAAAATTTTTTTCCAGCTCTGTGCAGGGCCAAAAAACTTATCAATTAAAAAATCCAGATAGACTAATCTTCTCAAGGGGGTTTATCAAAACCTAGCACCAGTCTGTTTTTCCACCTTTAAAAGCCGGGGAAATATTCTTTTCCCACTTCGCTTGCCCTACCCCTTTTTAAACTAGTCCCAAAAATTAAAAAAGGGCCTTTTAAAAGACGGTTTTTGTGTGCCCCCAAGGACGAGAGGCAAATCACCGAAACCCGCTTTAGTCCCCAAAGTATTCTATAAGATGTTTTCTAAAACTTTTTTTCCTTTGAAACGGATTTTTTAATTTAAGGACTCATAATTCTTAAATTTGACAAAATCTGACCGAAAAAATTTTTGAATGTTTAAAGGGGTTAAATTCCCGGGCAGGGCCCTGATCACATTATCAACCCCAATTTTCCCGAAATTTTCCCATCACCCTTTAAGGAAAGGGGACTTTTCCCAAAAAATTGAAATTTCAATCCAAGATGGGTTTTGGTGAGGGATTGGGAAAAAAAAAGGAAAATAACCTTTCTTGATGGGGTGAAAAATTTCCTCCAAAAAGTCAAAAAGGCTAAACCAACGGAAAAAGCTGTTTTAAACCCCCAAAAAAGGGCATATTTGACCGAGCTTTTTTAAAAAAGGGTTTTTAAACAGAAAGTTTTTCAAATGTTTTCCTAAAAACCCAAATTGAAACCCCCACCTAAAATTTTTACGCCGAGGGGGAAACGGGAAAATTTTTAAGTTAATAAACCGTTTCCGGAAGCCAACTTGACCAACATTAGGGGGGTTTAAATTTTTAACAAAGCAAGATGGGAAAGCCCCACCCAATGTTCCCCTTCAAAATCAAAAGGGGCCCTCCAGGGTCACCCAAAGAACTCTTTCCCGGGATATGGGGCAGGGTTTTTAGAAAAATTAGAATTAAAAACCCCTGCTTTTTTCTTTTTTTCCCTTGAGTTTCCAAATTTTAAAATAGGGAAAAAATTTTTTATAAAAAAAAAGTTTTCCCCCCCCTTTTGGGAAGTCGTCTCTTTATGAAAACCAAATCTGGTTTTTTTTCCGATTTAAAAAACAAAAAGGTAAAAGTTTTTTTTTTAAAATTTTGGAGTTTACCCCCTTGGGAACCGGGAAATAAAAAAATTTTAACTTAGTAAATTGGTTTTTCCCATTTTGGCCTTATTTTCCCCCCCCAAATTAAAACCCTTTTCAACAAAACAAGGGAAACCCAGAAGGAGAAAGGGAGACACCATAGAACAAAGACGTACATAACAGAACAAAGAAACCATCTTATATCTCCCAAGGGTCTCGTTCCCTTGGGGGGTGTTCAACAAAAAAGAAAGTTCAAAGCATAAAACAGAAATCTTTTCCTTTTTAAGAGCAACAGGAGTCAGAAAGAAAACTTAATTTGTCACCTCGGGCGTTTTAACACCGGGGAAAGCCCGGGGGAAAGGAAAACCGACCCCAATAGGCCGGGAGTATCCCTTTTGCGGGTTTTAGAAATTAGAGCGCAGAAAAAAAATTACAACAAAAAAAACTTATTGCAGTAGTGCAAAGTGAATAAACTTTTTTTTAAAAAGGGAAACAGGGTGAAAACTTATGAGGGGGTCAATCCCCCCAACAGTCCTTTGAAAGATCCCTTTTCAAAGTAAAATCCGGGGCAAAGCCCAAATTTTATATTAAAACAACTCTAGAAACAAAAAATTTAAGCAAACCTCATTAATTTACAAAACCGCAACAAAGGGGCGGGTTTAAACAAAACATAAATTTTGGGGAAGCTTTAATAAAACACGTCAGGTTTTTAAGCAAACGGCCGGGGGGAAAATTTAAAAGTTCTGTAGGACAATAAAAAAAAAAAATCAAAAAATTAAGAAATCAAACCCCCCCATTTCTGGGAGAGAAGAAAAATTCCAAAAAAAGGAGAAATCAAGAGGATACCTCCACTCAAAAGGAAAGCAATTTTCAAGTATTTTTGGGGGGAAAGGGAAACCCGCCACCAACCCTTTCCAGATCAACTTTGCCCCCGGTTTTTTGGGCCTCTTGGGGGTTATTTTTTTTGCTATTCGGGCAAGGGGCGGGAGTGGATTTCCATTTCCCAATCGGTGAGTTTGAGGGTGGGAAAAACTCCAAGGGGCAGAGCAAAAAAGGGGTTGGAAGATTTCCCAAGGGTACGGAGACAGCAAAATGCGTCCCGTTTCTGGAAGTTTTTAAAAGGGAAAAAGGGGAACCCCCAAAAAAAGACTATTGAATTGCTTCTTTTTAAAACCCCCAAAAAAGGGTTTTTTAAAAAATGACGCGTTTCGGGGAGGGTAAACCAGGAGGGGGCTTGGGAAAGATAAAAAAACTCCCCCCCTGGTATTTTAAAAAGGGGGGAACCGTTTGGGCCTGGGGCCCTTTACCCCAATAATTCTTTCCTTTACCAAAAAAATAAAGTATCATCAAAAAAATCCTTTTTGAATTTGGCTTCCCTGGTTTTTAAGACCCCGTGAGCCTGCCCCTATTTTTGATTTTATTTTTGGGGTTTGGTTCCCAAAAAACCTTTTTCACAGAAAAAAAACCCCAGAAATTTGGGGAAAACCTTTTCCTAAACCCTTTAACCCCCGGGGAAAACCCCCCTAATCCTGAGGTTTTTTCGTCTACCTCTTTTTTTCCAAAGGTCTTCTTTTTTGACAAAATTATTTTTTCCGCGGGCACTTAGCCTAGTAAACACTACTTTTTTAAAAAGGGAGGAAACATAGGGCCCACATGAAATTAACGGTTTTTTTTCCCGGTTTTTTTTGAGTAAAAGCTCCCGCCCCCCAAACCCGAACCCCCCCTTTTCAAAAAACCAAGGTTTTTCGGGGTTTTAAAAGGGCGCAGCTTTCGCCCTTTTTCCCAGCCTGCCCCCCCGCATGAAGGGGGGGGGGCAATGGGCACCGTGGGGGGGGCGCGGTGAAAGGTTGTTCCGGGGGGGGAACGCGGGGCGCCTAAAAATTTTCCCGGGGGCAAGTACAAAATCGGGGGTTTTCCGGCAAAAGGTGGCTCCCAAATTGCACCCGCTGGGGGGCCAGTTTCCGAAAACAACCAAATTTTAAATTTTGGGGTCTAAATCCCCGGGCGGGCGGCCGGGGATAAGAAGAAACTAAACAGAGAGGAAGCATAAGAAGATCGCAACAAAAAATCTCGGGCCCCCCACTCCGGGGGCATGATAGTTTCCCCAAAAAAATCGCCTTTTAAAGGCGGAAAACTTTAAACAGAAAAAGAGCTCAAACCTCAAAAATAAAAATTAATAAAAAAAAAATCATTTTCCCCCAAAAATCTAGAACGGTGCAATACCCCAAAAATTAGGATATGGGAAATTGCCGGGAAATATAGTTTAAATTTAAAATTTTTGAAAAACTAATTCTCAAAGGTCGGCAGAAACCGGCCCCAAACAGAAAAAGGGGCACAGGAACCATTAAAACCTATGGGGGAACGAAATTTACCAATCAAAATCCCCAAAGGCGGGACAGTTCCCAAAAAAACAGTAAAAATTCCCGAAAAGAGCTGAAAGGGTGACTAGCGGGGGCTTGGCTATCCCCAAAACAGAATAGGACAACAGGGACCCCCTTATAGCCTATGGAGAAGTTTTAACCAATCAAAAAACAAAGGGGAAAATTTTAAAATACAGTAAAAAAAAACAGAAAAAAGCGATTGGGTTGAACCAAAACGGGGGTTTGGGGTTTTCCCCGGCCCCAAACAGAGCTGAAACCCACTTCTCCCATTGTAGTCCCACGGGGAAAAAAGGGGCAAAAAGCCCAAAAAATTTTGGGGCTTTAGCCGCCGGTGCGGGGGAAAGGATTTTAAAAAAAAAAAAACATTTTTTATTAGTTTTTAAAATATTCTCTAAAAAAAAGCTGAAACCTTCTATAAAATAAAACAATTTAAAAACCCCAACAACGCCCTTTTTCGCCGAAACCGGCGCTCTTCGGGGGGTTTCAATAGAGAAAAATTTTTCCGGAAAAACAGTAATTAAAATCTGTAAAACTCTTCTGGGTGGCTTGTTTTAAAAGCCGACCAAAAAGAATAGGAACGACCCGTGCCCATTCTAACCTATGGAGGAGATTTTACCAATCAGAATTTGGGGGACAGGACCCCCTTTTTAACCCATGGAGGGGGAATTGACCCAAACAAATTTCAAAGGGGTGGGCAGTTCAAAATACGTAAAAAGGCAGAAAAGACTGAAAGGGTTTTAAGGGGGGGGGTGGGCCCTCCCCGCTTAGCCAATCAGAGCGCGAGCTACTTTTTTCATAGAGGGTTTTATGGGGAAAAAAAAATTCAGAGGCGAGCTCTGTGATTGGCTAAGGTTTAAAAGAGGCCCGGGTTTTTTTGGGACCAAAAGGGGGAGCGAGTATTATCAAATGAAAATACTGCCGAATTGTCCTGATGTGTATATAAAATGAAAAATAAAATGGGGGTTTAAAAAAAAAAATATATTAAATCAATAAAACCTGGTTTTTTTTCTTTATTTTTCCCTTACACCCCAAAACAAATTTATCCTTGGCTAACGAAAATAAAGAAATAAACCTGTTTTATTGAATTAAAATTTTTTTTTTTTTTTTACCCCCATATTATTTTTTCCTTTTTTATAAAACATCGGGCAACTTCGGCATATTTTCCCTTTGATTTTGGGCCCTGAAAAATTTATTTCCAAATTGGGAAAAAGAAAACCCATAGGAAGGCGTCGCTCCCCCCTCACCCCTTCCCCTTGGGGGGGCCCCCAAAAAACCACGCCTCTTTTTAACTTACCAATCACAAACAGACTCCCCCTCTGCATTTCTTTTTTCCCCTAGAAATAATAGAAAAAAGCTTGCCCTGATTGGCTAAGCTGGACGACCCCCGCCGCTTTTAAAAACCCCAATTTAAACTTTTTTTTGCCTTTTTACTGTATTTTGAACTTTCCCCCTTTTAAATGATTGGGCAATATTTCCCAAAGGTTTGAATATTTCCCCGTCGCTCCTATTCGATTGGTTGGTTTATGCCCGACCAAACAGAAGAGCAAAAAACAATTTTAATCACTGAAAATTTTCCCCGGGAATCTCTCTATTGCAAATTTCCCTTTTGTAGCGCCGGTCCCCGGCGATAAAACCCCGTTGTTAGGGATTTAAATGCTTTTTTTTAAAGGAAAGGTTTCAGCGCTTTTTCGATTTAAAAATTTTTAAAACTTTAAAAAAAAATATTTTTTTTATTTATACCCCCTGCCGCACGGCCCAGAGCACCGAATTTTCATTACGACGATTTTCCCCTCCAAGACTACAAAAGGGAGAAAGGGGAGCTTTGCGCTCCCGATTGGTTGGGGGAAAACTAAGCCCCCGCTAGGGTCAGGGCCCAAACAGCTCTTTTTTTGTAAATTTTACTGTCTTTTTGCCCTGGGCCCGCCTTTGATTTTTGGGTTGGCAAAACTTTTTCCATATAAAAAATGGGTCCCCTTTTTCCCCTCCTATTCCCGATTTTGGCAATTTTTCCCCATACTTTAATGGGTCCTTTTTTGCTCCCCAAATTTTGATTGTTCCCAAATTTTCCTCCATAGGAAAATAATTTGGGTTTTTTCCCTCCTTTTCGATTGGCTGTTTTTTTGCCGACCAATCAAATAGCGGACCGATTTTGAATTTTCGTATTTCCCCGGCAATTCTTTCTTTTTGCAATTCCCGATGTAGAAACCGGGCTCGGCGACAAAAAGCCCTTTTTCGGGGGAAAGGGAAATTTTAAATTTTTTTTTAAAGAAAGTTTGAGCTCTTTTTCAAGAATATTTTTCACTTAATAAAAATGTTTTTTTTATTTTAAAAATCCATGCCGCAAAGGGGGCTGACGCCAAGATTTCAAATTTCGCCCATCTCTCCATAACTACAATGGGAGAAGTAGCTCACGCTCTGATTGGCTGGGTAGCCAAGCCCCCGCTATTCAACCAATCAGCTCTTTTCTGCTTTTTAAATGTATTTTGAACTTTTCCCCCTTTGGGTTTTGATTTGGGTTTAAAAATTCCCCCAAGGCTATAAAGGGTCCCTGTCCCTTCCTAAACTATTGGTCCCGGGGTAGCCAAGCCCCTGCAAACTCAGCCAATCAGCCCCTTTTCTGCATTTTTTAAAAAAAAAAAAAAAAAAAAAAAAAAAATTTTATTTTGAACTGTCCCCCTTTGGGTTCGATTGGTCAAAAGTTTTCCATAGTTTTTAAAAGGTTTACTGTCGCTCCTTTTTCTGAATTTGGGCCCTTTTTTGCCAACCAATGAAGGAAAAAGCTTTTTAAATTTTTAAATTTTTTTAAATTTTCCCCCGGGGAATTTCAAATATCCTACTTCCCCTTTATATTTCGCCGTTTTTAATTTTTTGGAAAATGATTTTTTTTTTTTATTATTTTTTTTTTTTTTAGGGTTTTTCTCTTTTCTGAAAATGCTTTCCCGCCTTTAAAAAGGGGATTTTTTTTATCATACTCCCAAAGGGCATCTTTAATGATTTCACCCCTGTTTTCCCCCACCTGTTCTCGAAAACGGAATAAAATGTGGGGGCACAGTCCCCCCACGCGCCCATTTCCCCCCCACTGCCCCCCAACACTGGGGAGGCGCAGGGAAAAATTTTTTCCCCCCATGTATGAATGAACTACCCCCCTTGGGCGGGGAATCATAAAGGGGTTTTCGCCGCCTGCGCCTAAGTCCCTCACTGCGCCTCAAACACTGGCGAGGCACGGCGGACTTTACATGGAATGTATGAGCGCGCCCCGGAGCCGACATAAATCAGGCGCAGATTTCGCCGGAAAACTGCCGGAAAAGTGCGCCCCGACCCGGCGAGATTCATACATGTCGCTCATATTGTCTAGTGTGATCATGGGCGGATTCAGTGGACTCCACTCTCTCTGCCATGTGCTTCAAGTCCATCTTAACTGAAGCAAATTCCGCCTTAATAGTCTCTTTAACATCTACCATGAGATCTTTGAGATCTTTCTTAGATGGGAGAACTTTAAGAATAGACTGCCAGTTTCGAGTATCACAGACATTAGAGCCTGCCAACTCTGCCTCACCTATCTCGGATGCAGAGGATAGGCTTTGGTTTTGTAATGGTATGGTGTCATCAGCCAACGCTGATAGTCCTGTCACGGAATCATTCAGGGGATCTATTTCTGCCCCAATTTCAGAGAACATAGTCCCAGTGGATTGTGGACTTCCCTTCTTTTTTTGTCCCTTGGATGGCATGGTGTCCACATAAAAAGGCGGGAAATTTTAAAGGGCCACGGGTCCCCTGCACAACATTGGGGATCCCTTGAGAAGGTGTCGGGTAGGGCCAAGCTCTCACGGAAAAAGCCCAAAAGGGGAAATGGGGGCTCAGGGTACTGTCTCTCCTCTTGAGATTACCCTGCACAATGCAAAAAAAATAATGCCCTTTGGTGCTGGAAACTGAGGACTAAAAAAAGGGGCAAAGGCTGTTTGGGGACGGGGGCAGCCCCCCGTTTCTTGAAAAGGGGGAAGAAAAGGGAATTGTGGGGGAAAGAGGAGCCCTTGAAGGTCCTTTTATGGTCAAGACCGGGTTTGGGGGCTTATGTTCCCGGGCCCCGGTACCTGCTAGACGTCCGGGCTGCCCGCCACGTGTTCAGCTCTGCCGGAATCCTGGGGTGTTTTCGCGCCCCCCGGTTCGGGGCCCTTTTCCCCCGCCTCATGATCGTCCCCGCCCCATTTGACCCGGGGAAGGGGAACCCCGGGATTCTCTGTTCAGTGCTGTGGCAGGTTTTTTAGTTTCGGGTGCTGGACCTCTAATTTTTTAAGTAGAGAACTATAGTTTTTAATTTTTCGATGGAAAAATAGTAAATTATGATCAAAACACTCTCTGTTTCCTTGCGAGTTCCCAATTTTTTGGAGACTAGTGACTGTTTCTACCACACATGCCCCAGGGGGGTACATCCAAATCTGGGGTAAGGGGCTAAAGATTTTCTTCTTGAGGTTGGAGGAAGTTCCATTAATACATCTGACATATTTGTATTTGCTTGCAAAGATTTTTTAAGTAAACATTTTTAGGTGATACAGCAATACTAAGAGAAAATAGAATGTCATAAAAAAGCATGTCACAAAGATCATGCAAGTGTAAATTGTTACAATGTAATGTGAATATACTTTACAATCAATAATTTGGGGAAAATATTGAGATTTATCATAACATCACATTTCTTTTTATTAAAATTAAGTAAGAAAAAAAAAAAACCCTTTTTTTTATGGATAACTGGATGGATAACTCCAGACACACAGAGAAGGAAGACATGACATACAAAGAAAAGAAGCAAGGGGAGTATTTAAAGCCAAATACTAGGCAAGAAAACCAACCACTGATCGTGAAGGACCTTTCAGGTCCATGGCTTCCATATTGTCTCAAATTGGCCTGTGATTCATTTCAGATGCTGGTTACTCTGTCATTTACCAGACCCCGCAGGGGTTTAATTTTAAACAAAGTCTGGGGGCCCCTAAAAAGTTTTTTACCCCTATATAGTAATTGGCCCAAAAATAAAAAAAAAAAAGAAACTTTTCAGTGTCTCTAGGAGTTTCTAGGATGGGGTCATTTAATAAGGTTTGCTGTGGATTTTTAACAAGGTCGACACCAGTGACAGAATTTAAATTATATATGTGAATCCAAGCATCTGTGACTGGTTGGGCTCTTCCATCAAATATGATAAATGGAGCCATGGTGCACACAACTCTCCATTCTGTTCTAGGGGACAGATCCAGAAGAACAAATAGATTGTGCGCCTTTGGAGGCCCCTTCCAAAAACTTACCGAAGGGGAATGCATCTTTAACTTTTATGGCAAACCTATTAAATTTTGCCTAAAAAGGCAAAAGGAACACCCCCAAAGGGCTCTTAATAAAGTGTGAGATTTGCTGGAAAGCAAAAATGTTCTGGTATTTAGTCTGAGTAATTTATTCCCAGTGTATCAATGAAATCCCCAATTCTCTAAAAAACCTTATTGATTCAACAGGCAAATTTAGAGAGGGGGCCAGGACTGAAGTCTGAGTTTTCCAAAAATCAAACTGTGTTTATATAAAATTTAAAGGGTATTTTGAGGATAAAAAAGAATGGGAGAGAAAGGGGCAATTATTCTAAGGGCGGGGGAAATAAGGGGAGCAGTTGTACGGGGGCCCATGGCTTGGGGGGGGCCCCGCGGGAGCTCTATACCTCTGCAACCCGGGGGATGCGCTCCCGGGCCTGCTGGCATGAAAAACAATATTCACTGGGCTGCAGAGCTCTGGGGCGGGGTTTTGGGGGCAGGGGGGGGGGGGGCCCCCCGCCGGCAGGCACCCCCCCTTGCTTCACAGAGGCTCTCTCTTAAATTGTATGCAGTCCGTGCGAGCGCATACAATTAAAATGAAGGCGGGGGAGGAGAGCTGTGCGCCCTGCCCCCCTACCTGTTGCAGGCGCGGGGGGACGTCATCGCGCCGCCTCCGAGCTTCCTTCCTCAGCCCCAAACCTAAAGCACAGGGTTGGGGGGTGGGGGGACGGAGACCCGGGGGGCGCGGTCAGGTAAGTAATAGCTACTGGGGGGGGGGGGAATACCTGCAGGGGGGTTCTAAAGGAAGAGGGGGGGGAAAGAAAAACCGACAGGGGGCTCTAAAGGAAGGGGGGGGGGGAAATACCAACAGGGGGCTCTAAAGGAAGGGGGGGGGAGAAAACCTACAGGGGGCTCTAAAAGAAGGGGGGGAAAGAATACCTACAGGGGGCTCTAAGGAAAGGGGGGGGGAAGAATAAAAACCCACAGGGGGGTCTAAAAGGGAAGGGGGGGAGGAAAAGGGGGGGGGTACCTACAGGGGGGTCTAAAGGGAAGGGGGGGGGAATCCTACAGGGGGCTCAAAGGGAAGGGGGGGGGAAAAACCACAGGGGGGTCTAAAGGAGGGGGCACTAACCTACAGGGGGTCAAAGGGAAAACAAAAGGGGGGGGGGGGGGAGCTTACCTACAGGGGGTCTAAAGGAAAAAGGGGGAGCACATACCTACAGGGGGGTCAAAAAAAAGGGGGGGGCATACCTACAGGGGGGCTAAAGAAGGGGGGGGGCACTATACTACAGGGGGCCCAAAAGGGAAAGGGGGGAACTTTTCTACGGGGGGGCCCAAAAGGGGGTGGGGAACCATCCCAATGGGCCCTAAGGGGGGGGGAAAATATGCCTAAGGGGGACCCTAATCTTGGGGGGGGATATGCCACAGGGGGCTTAATCTACAGGGGGGACTATTCTGCTACAGGGGGCAATTCTCCAAGGCTATTTCCCCACGGGGGGAAAAATTTTCCTAAAAGGGGCCTAATCACGGGGGGGGACATTCCCAAAAGGGGGCCCCAAATTTTCCCCCAAGGGGCCCCAAACTAAAAGGGGGGGAAAATTTCTCCTACAAGGGGGCTCTAATCAAGGGGGAAAATTTTCAGGGGGGATTTTTGGGGTAACTACAAGGGGGGTATTCTGCCTACAGGGGGGGAAACTCCACAGGGGGCCCCAAATTCAACCCCCACTACCTAAAGGGGGGCCAAAACAGGGGGCCCCATTTTAAATAATAGGAACCCCCAAGCTACTCCCGGGGGCCTGAAGCTGCCAACCTCCCCAAACTACCTGTACCGCCCAGGGGGCCCCCTTGTACCACAACCTACTGGGGGGCCCATAATTACCAGGGGGGAATTCTTCCATTTGGCCATTTTAAAGGGAGTTTGTATATGAGAGGGGGGGGTCCTCACTTGGGGAAAAAGATTAAAAAAAGGGGGATTCAGGTTTTGTGTTGTAAATTCTACAGGGGCAGTGGGGGAGGAGGAAGTCAACAGGATCTGGACCGAATAGAGAAAAAAAGGAAATTTAACGACTCCTCAACAAGACGTCACCTGTGAGGCCCTAAATGTAAGTAAAAATATTTTGCAAAACACCGTGTACCGGGATCCCACTAAAGGTCACTGTATGGGGTAATAACAGTCTGCAGACCTGTGTACACTGGGAAATACCCCTAATGTCACTAAATTTTTGGATTATTGGTCTTGTGTACTGACAAAAATAGGGTTTTGGGGATTTTTCAGTCACTTTTGTTTTTCTGGGGTATAATCAGGTTCCTATTTAACAGGGGTTTTAGTAATGTTGGTTTGAAGTGGGTTTGATAATTGAAGGTTTTTTTTTTTTTGTTTAACCAATAACCCCCACGATTTTAAATTTTTTCCCACCTTCGCCCTGATTGGTTCCCCCCGGAAAGGGAACCAAAGAAAAAACAGCAAAAATAGGAATGGATCCAGCGGGTTGTAAAATATAAAATTCAATTTTTTTCACATAACAAGTGGGCATATAACAAGACAATTTTAAAATTACGCGTTTCGGTAAAGGATTTTTCCCTTGTTACGGTACACCTACAGGTTTAAAAACCTTTAATAAAACAAAAAAATTATTTTCCAAAGGTTTTTTTTTTTAAAAATTTGTCTTTTAGTAGCCTCACCCTTTTTTTATTTGAAATAATTGGGAAAAAACACCAACCCGCTGGTTTCCCTTCCTATTTATGTTTTAAAAGTTGTCTTTTTAAAAAAGGATTGTTTTTTTTTAAAAATATTGGTGAGGGATTTACCTTGTATTACCTACTTTCCCTAACGCAGTCTTGGTAAATTTCGGGGTCAGGGAGGTGGGCGTGGGAAAGGGGGGGGCATCCAAAAGTTTGCTTTGGGGCCCTGACTTCTCTAGTTACGCCCCTGCTAGAGGAAGTGGGAGGAAATCCAAATTGAAATTGGGACAAGCTGTAGCTTTTATAGCCACCTACTGAGGTTTGTTAGATCTTAAGTGGACCTGTGGGAGTTGAGCCAATTCAGCCTCCTGGTAGTATTTAACAGTACAGGGCATTCCCAAGTCTCCACTATAATGCACAGTAGAATAGCTCCAATGGATCTTCCCTTAGACCCCAAATAGAACATGTAGGGTCTGGATCTAGAGTACAAAAGACATAACACAGATGGGGACAAACGTTCGGTTTTACAGAGGCCATTCTTCCCAGCCATGAGATGTTAAAACTTGCTTTTAACATCTCTGCAGGTCATCTCAAATTGTTCTAATTAACAGGTGATAGTTAAAACACGAAGATAAAGGAGTTAAAGGGGGTTTTTCAAAATGGGTATTTATTCACTTTTCTAAATATATGTGATTATGAAAAGTGAAGCCTGTGAGAGCTACAGCATTGCTTACTCCCCCTTAGTTTCCTGAAAGTTTACATTAGACATGACCAGGACACTGACAGGAGCTGATCTGGCGTGTTTGCACTTCTTATCTGATGAAAGGGAACATGAAGGAGCTTGCAAGGGACTGCGGAAAAAAAGCAGTGAATGAGCCTGTGTCTTTTGTATAGAATCCATTGGTTGTAATGTAATTATTTGAGTAAACATTGCATACGCTCCCCTCTTCCTCACTCTCTGCTCACCCCCCTCCCTCTCACCCCTGCAGCTGTTCATGACTCAGCATGCTTTGTTTATCTTCTCTCCTGAGCAGATAAGAGATAAGGAACTCACTTCCTGGCAAAACCCCTTTAATCTAAACTCTAAAACTCTAAATCAATATTTTATTGAACTAGTTAGACCATATTTTATGGCAAATTGATATTGGGAGACTCCAATTTAGTGAAATTTATCTCCAGGCTAATGATTTTCAAGTGAAATAAATTTGTAGGAGTAGTTAAAGGCAACAATGTGATTGTCTATAAATCTTCAGAAATCAAGACACGTGTATGCTCATTAGAGCTGAATGTAAATCCCTTAACGGTAATGCTACATCTCATGGAGGCCGCAAGGAGTTGCATGGGGAGGACGAACAATAGGGTAGTAATGGACATCCCTGTCTAGTGCCTCTCTGTATATTTATAATGTTTGACTCATAGCCCCTGGTACTCGTGTTAGCCACATCCAGTGGGAACACAAAATTGTGACTGAAGCTCCACTGGTACAACAAGAAAAGTTATTCTCGACTGAGCCTTGTTTAGATCCCAAAAAGCAGCATTCCTCTTATATGAGAAGTCCAACTTCTCTTTCTGGATAAAGAGATAACACTAATATCACTCAGAACAGCTGCCTTTCTTTCTGATAGAAAACCAACCTGATAAGGATGGATCTATGTTAAAAAACGAATTTAATCCAGTTGCCAGAATTTAAAAGCTTATCTTCATATCATTATTCATGAGTTAAGCTTCTTAAAAATATCAGACGCTGTAAGGTCGTTGTTGGGTTTTGGAAGAACTTTAATGGCTGCCATATTTAACTCCTGATGCCTTTCCTGATCACATTAAAATTGTTAAGGTGAACAGTTGAATATGGGACTAATTTTGTATAACAAGAAGCACTTTATCTATCTGAATTGTGGCACAAGAGGACTTTACTGATTTTGTAAGTCACATCACCTCTTCTGAAGAAAGTATCCTCTGTAATAGGTCCCAAAGAGCAAGGTTTAAGGGAACATGTCAGGAGTTTATGCTACTATATATGAAAGCAGGCTATGATAGAGGGAGAGAAGCTAAGCTCTATGATATATAGGGTTATATGATAGAGGAGAGGAGCTGTGCTCTGTGATATATAGGGTTATATGATAGAGGAGAGAAGCTGTGCTCTGTGATATATAGGGTTATATGATAGAGGAGAGGAGCTGAGCTCTGATATATAGGGGTATGATAAAGAAGAGAAGCTGAGCTCTGTGATATATAGGGTTATATGATAGAGGAGAGAAGCTGAACTCTGTGATTTAGGGTTACATGATAGAGGAGAGGAGCTGCCCTCTGTGATATATAGGGTTATATGATAGAGGAGAGAAGCTGAGCTCTGTGATATAGGGTTATATGATAGAGGAGAGGAGCTGCCCTCTGTGATATATAGGGTTATAGGATAGAGGGAGAGAAGCTGAGCTCTGTGATATATATGGTTATATGATAGAGGAGAGAAGCTGAGGTCTGTGATATAGGGTTATATGATAGAGGAGAGGAGCTGAGCTCTGTGATATATAGGGTTATATGATAGAGGAGAGGAGCTGAGCTCTGTGATATATAGGGTTATATTATAGAGGAGAGGAGCTAAGATCTGTGATATATAGGGTTATATAATAGAGGGAGAGAAGCTGAGCGCCGTGATATATAGGGTTATATGTCCCCATTAGGTAGGTCTATATATTTCCCCATTAGTTTGGTAGGGCTATATATGTCCTCCCCATAGGTAGGTATACAAGTTATATGTCCCCCAGTAGATAGATATACAGGTTATATGTGCCCCAGTAGGATGGTATACAGGTTATATGTGCCCCAGTAGGTAGGTATACAGGTTATATGTGCCCCAGTAGGTAGGTATACAGGTTATATGTGCCCCAGTAGGTAGGTATATAAATTATATATCCCCCTGTAGGTAGGTATACAGTTGAAAAGATTGCCGGCACAAGTCCCGGATAAAACTGCCTAGCAACGCCCCTGAAGGATAGATTGCATTAACAAGAGTAAATGCAGAAAGAGATAGCTCCTACTCGAATATGATTACAATATAAAGATGGCAGGCAAATAGGAAAAATGAAGAATATAGACATTAAATGGGGGTCTATGGCAGTAACAGCGTAGAAGATATTTTAAACTTTTACAAAGTACAATTATTGTTGATAAACTTTAAGTAAAGAAAGTGTTTCCTCTAGTGGTCAAAAGGCAAAAATAGCATTTAGGCAATAGCAATTGAATACAAGAGTAATAAAAAGAACTTGGTCTAAGCGTTATGGGGGCCATAAGTATATACTCAAACCTATTAAACAAGAGTGCTAATAACATATTGTTATGAAAACGAGCAAAAGTCCAGTATAAGACCTACGGATAGAAAATTGAATACACATCTATGGAAGATACATCAGTGCATAAATCCAAAACATGTCGCATAAGGCTTAGACTCCCAGATACATAGAGGGGCAAACCTAATAATAAGGATACAAAGTACTATGTAGAAAGGAAAAGAGTCCCCAATTCAGATTAGATGCAGTAGAGGAGTCCGTGTCATGGCGTCTACAGTGAGCTCCTCTAGGAGGGAGAGCAGGAGGACGTGGAGGTGCTTGGGATGTAGTCTTGGGATGGAGGAGAAGAATCCAGTCATTGGCCAGGAAGTAAGAGTTATCATGTGGATATCCAATTCTTGGCGCAGTACGGCGCCAATCCACGCCGAAATAAATCGTGTGAACATGGCCTTAGTTGTAGAAACTTCTGCAATCAATCTGCTGCATGTCAATATACCTTAAGGCCGTGTCACACGGCTTATTTTGCCGCGGATTGGCGCCGTACTGCGTGCCGGATTTGCGCTGCAGTACGGTGCCAATCCGTCGCAGTAATTACGGTAATCCACTGCTCTCATAGAGAACAGTGGATTCCGTCACTCCTCCCCGCTCAGTGAATCCGCCGGGCAGGGAGAAAGTGACATGCACATTATCCAGGCGCAATACGCGCCGTGGATAATGCACGTCTATGGGGCCGGCGGGCAGCGCCCCCGCATCCGCCCCTTATTCAAGCCGGAATTGCAAGCGCAATCCAGCTCGCAATTCCGGCTTGAATAAGCCGTGTGAACCAGGGCTTAGGGGCCATTCACACGGCTTATTCTGTGACTGATTCCAGCCATACTGCGCGCCGTATTTGCTCTGCAGTACGGCTGGAATCCGTCCCAGTCATTACAGTAATCCACAGTTCTCATAGAGAACTATGGATTCCATCTCTTCTCCCCGCTCGGTGAATCCGCCGCGGGGGGAGAAAGTGACATGCACATTATTTACGGCGTGTAAGTGCCGTGAATAATAAGTGTCTATGGGGCCAGCGAGCTGCCGGCCCCCCGCCCCACCCCCGCTGCACGGCAGCCGGTGTATTTGCGGGGCGAGACCCGTCCCCGCAATTACGTCGGCTTTAAGCCGTGTGAACATTGCCTAACAGTAATCATGCCGGACTCCAGACACAGAGAAGGGGTGCATTCCACAACCTCACTCTTTACCCCCAGAGAACTTGTCCCACTGGGAATAAGCCAACAAATACATACCCATAAGGGTCAGTCCACAAGGCAAGGTTTTTGGTCGGATTTTCAGACAGTCGGATTTGAAAATCATCTGAAAACCGACCAGCAACCATCCCCGTAGACTTTAATAGAAAATCCGTTCAGCAGTCCACTTTGAACTAATTTTCTACTGGATGTTTTTTTACACGGCTGGTGGAAGAATGGTTGAGGGGGATGGCAAATCCGCAAACTGCGGACAGAACTATCTCCCAAAACCATCCAAACAACGACAAACTACCGGCCGGAATCTTAAGAGAGACTCCGACCAGTATTTTGTCACTGCCGTGTGGATGGACCCTAAGGGCCAGTTCACACGGCTTATTGCAGGGACGGATTGCAGCCATATTGTGCGCTGTACTGCGCTGCAATATGGCTGGAATCCGTCCCAGCCATTACGGTAATCCACAGTTCTCATAGAGAACTGTGGATTCCGTCTCTCCTCGCCGAGCGGGGAGAAAGTGACATGTTCATTATCCCGGTGGGATACGCGAAGTGGATAATGAAAATTTATGGGGGCAGCGGGCCGCGCCCCCGCCCCTTAATCAATCTGCAATTGCGGGCGAAATCCGGCCCGCAATTACGGCTTGAATAAGCCATGTGAACCGGGCCTAAGGCACTTGATCCAGCATCCATTCAGCACCGAAATTCCTAGAATTCCAGCACAGAAATGTTAGAGGAAAATTATGTAACACCTGCTGCTTGTTTGCAGCAGGTAAATTCAGGATAGTACAGAAAACAGTTGCCTGGCAGAAACAAGATGGAATACCAGCCTCAGAGCTTTGTCTGCTCCGGGACCGACAGACCATCGGTGCAACCTGTAGAGCTGCACAAGGACCCCATAGGGCCACTGTCACCCTATTGCATCTGCCTACTTTCTTTTAGATGGCATGAAACGAAGTTCAAGGTTAATAATAACTGATAATGGAGGGTGCTCAGTTATAAATAAAGGTGGCCCATATTTTGTTTCTGCACAGTGGTCCTCTACTGTCTGTGTCCATACCTGGTCTCATCTGTATGTATGTGCAGATTTTGTGCATTATTATTTTTGTTATACAGAGATAAGTAGCACAGATGGTATTTAGGCAGTGTCAGACTGGGGTGACTAGAGTTGATTCCTGGGGTTCACCAGTGGAGTTGATTCCTGGGGTTCACCAGTGGAGTTGATTCCTGAGGTCCACCAGTGGAGTTGATTCCTGGGGTTCACCAGTGGAGTTGATTCTTGGAGCCCACCAGTGGAGTTGATCCTTGGGGCCCCCCCAGTGGAGTTGATTCTTAAAGGGGTTTTATCACTACTATGGTTAACTTTTAACATGTAGGGACAGGTAAATATATTACTATGTTGATTTTTCTTTGGTCAGAAGATGAAGAAACTTTTATCTCTTCTTAGAGCACACAGTTTTCCCTGCTCTCTCTTATCTCCCATTGCTGTAAGCAGCCTTTACTCACTCACTCCATCTATGGTTAGTCTCCCTCTGCAGAGGACTTTGAAAGCCTTTAATTTAGCTAATTAAACACTCTATAGAGCTCTGCAGCCTACTACAGTAATCCACTTTATAAATTTCTCGTCCTCATGTCAGTGGAAGAGCTGGCTGTGGCTCTGTGAAACTGCATAGTGAAAAAAAACCTTAAGGGGCTCCCTAGTGCAGTTGATTCTTGGGGTCCCTCAGTGGAGTTTATCATTGAACCCACAGCTATTATACATGACTCTTGCTTTCTGCCTCTCTTTCTCTACCTTTATCGTTAAAAAGCAGTAACAGGTGTGCCTTGCCTAGTGGACCGCCATACACAAGAGTCCAACAGGGGTTTCCTCTGCTCCTCGGCAGGCCAGTCCAAGCCTATATGTAAGCTTAGGCCAGCCCCTCTGAATCATTTGATGGGCACAGTTAAAGTGCCCCTTTCTTCCATACCCTCATGTTATGCAAAGTGATGTTCCAACCCCAGGGTCACTTTAAAGTGAATTTGCTGACTGGTTCTCTTTATAATATGCATTAAGCTCCTAATCTTCCCCTGGTGACATCTGTCAGTAAACAAAATGCTATCTATTAAATGGAACCTGTCACAGTGAACTTGCTATCTGATCTGTGGGCAGCATGTTATAGAGCAGGAGGAGCTGAGCAGAGTGATATATATATAGTTTTATAGGAAAAGATTCAGCAGAGCTCATATTTTATTTATTTAAATCCCTGTTTATTCTATGGTTAAGGAGTCCAGTGGGCGGTGTTATCAGTGAATGACAGCCTTTCTTCTATCAGCGTGCATACAGCGGTAGCTGTCAATCACTGATAAGATCACCCCCTGCACTCCTTAAAGGGGTTCTCCGGTTTAAAAAAAATCTTCATCTTCATATACCCTTAATGGGAAGTCTGAGATAATGGAGGGGGGGGTCTCATGTCAAGGAACTTCATGTCTTGACCAGAATGAAGAGTAGTAACCATAGGCGGTTACAAAGATCGTATCTCTCTCTAGAGGACCAGTCCTGTCCTGCATTACACAGACAGCCCACTGATGTGAAGGAGTTCGGTGTAATATTTAATTTCACCTTGGGTGGTGTGCTGCAAAGAAAATGAACACTCGCTGCCAGATTTTTACAAAGATTACAGCATATTGCAGGGGTCCCAGCAGGGGAAAACTCTTGTCAAGGGACTGTTCTTTTAAGAAGGAATTGTTCAGAGCTGAGAAACACTTTAACCCAGAATAACCATTGATTTAAATGAATAAAGTCCAAGTTCTACTGAATATTTCCCCACAGAACAATATATCAATCTGCTATCTCCTCCCGCTCTATAATATACTGCCAGCGGATCAGATAGCATAGACAATGTGACAGGCCCCTCTAAGAAAAAGCCAATGTGGCAATTAGATAATCTCAGAGGGTCCAGCTTTTCTAAGCGCCATTGATCAGCTGTTATTGCTAAGGAAAGTCTTAAACAGGTTTTCCCACAATTGACATTTATCACCAATCCATGCATAGGTGATAGATGTCAGATCGCTGAGAGTCCCACTGACGGGCCCCCCACTCAGTGCTAGAACGGGGCCCCTGAATCCCCTATTCTTCTTCACTGTGATCTAGCTCAAGAATACATGAGGAAGAATGGGGAACTCAGGTCCGCTGGTGATTTTCGGAATTTTAGGTTACATATAATGTTGGTTTTGTTAACGGCATTCACCGTGCAATAAAAACACTTAAAAAAAAAATTTTGTCATCGCATTCACACTATTTGGACGTGGTTTTGGACGCGGTTTTTGGAGCGTTTCCGCTCCCAAAACCTCGCCTGAAACACACTTTTTCAGAAGAGGTTTTAGAGGCGTTTCTCGCGAGGTTTTGGATCAGGTTTTGGATGAGGTTTTTGACGAGGTTATCACCCATACAAATGAATAGCCAGGACAAAAACCGTGCCTAAAACGCGCTTCAAGAATTGACATGACACTTCTTTTTCAGTGCTGCCAAAGAAGCGCGTAAAAACCTCGTCGTGTGTGAACGACCACAACATGTTACATAGGAATCAATTAATTGAACTGGGGGCGTTTTGGAAACGTTTTGGGCGAGGAAACATTCTGAAAACCTCGTCCAAATAAGCCGTGTGAACGTGTCCTTACACAAAGACTAGCAATTTATTTTTTTCATTATTGACATAAGTTTTATGGAACAAGATGAAGCTTCCATTGATATCACTCTGGGGTAAATGCACCTTTTCCTTTTTTACGAGGCAAGATGAACAAAAAAAGAAAATCTGGCCTTGATTTCTTTTTCCCCCCTTGGACACATGTACGGAGTCAGATTTATTGTGTTTTAGACATGTTCTACACCTCTATAAAGAGTTTTGAATTGTGTCAAGAAGGGAGATGGAGGCAAGAGGAGCCTTAAAATTTCCTGGATTTATAAATGGTATTTGCTATAATTTTGAAGCAAAATATTGGTCTCTAAAGAAAACCAACTAAGAAGTAGTGTAAGGAGGATATATCGCACAGTGCATGTAACTGTAATACATGTGGTGCAGTTTCTGTCTGCTTGGTCTAGTTTTAAGCTCTCTAAATTTGAGAGTAATAATAAATCTCTTACAATCAGCATTTTCTAGGATATTTGTGTCTTCTTCTGTGTGTGTTTTGAGTGGTTACATGACAACTGCTCAGATTCTTTACATATTAGCTGGCCATTTTGCACAGCCACGAGCAGTTAACCCCTTAAGCCGAACGCCTGAAAAGTAGTTAATGACCAGAACATTTTTTTAGTTTTTTGCCTCCTTGTGTTTCAACAGTTGTAGCTTTTTTATTTTTTCAATGACGCAGTTGTATGAGACCTCGTTTTATTCGAGACAAGTTGTACTTTATGGGGGAATAGTTTAAGTTCACTTATAAATAATTGCAGTATTTTTTTTTTTACACCATTCACATTTCACACTTAATAACTTGTTAGATTAATTCTACAGGTTATTACGGTCGTGTGGATACCAAATATGTGTAGGTTTTTTTGTGTGTGTAATTTATGCACAATTATTTTTTATTAAATATTTATTTTTATTTTATTATTTATTTTTTTATTCTTTTTTTTACACTTTTTATGTTTTTTTTTAACTTTTTTTTTTTACTCCCATGAAGGGAGAACTGTTTTATTTTTTTTATACTTAGTAATGTATTAGCATATTCATATATGCTAATACATTCTAATCTGTGTCAGTCTCACACAGGCAGTGATCTGGACAGCACACAGTGCGTCCTAGTCACTGGCTTAGTACACAGACAGCTCTGGGGCCACTCTAGGTCCCCAGGGCTGACTGTGCAGCCGTTCCCCGGGCTCTGTCGGGTCACCGGGTGTTCCGATCACTCGACAGAGCAGGAGAAACCCTTTGATTGAGCTGTGGTAACGCACCGCCGCAATCAAAGGGTTAAAGCACCGAGTTGTGGAGGTTTCCGCCGCTACCCGGTGCTCGCAGGGGATGCTCTGGGATCGGGGCTGTGTGGTACAGCCCCGATCCCAGCGCAGTTGCGGCGCCCGGGCGCTGCAAACTCCGATGTCTGCAGCGACACCAAAAGACGTTGCTGCAGACAAACGACCCACACTGGCTTACGCCAAAAGACGGTGCGCAGTCATTAAGGAGTTAAAGGGGTGTTCCAGGACTGATTAATGCTTGTTTAACCATTGAGGTATGAGTAAAAATAGAAGAGAAGACTCATACTTACCTCCCAGATGCTCCCGTTCACTCCCGGCTGCCGATCCATGCACCCCAGCTGAAGCAGGGAATGTTCATCGTTCATGTGACAGCGCCAGCCAGTTACAGGCCACAGAGGTCACGTGCGTGTGATGCTGTGGGCTGTGATTGGTTGGGGTTGTCACATGAACGATGGACGTTCACTGCTTACTTCCTGGTTGAACGGATCGGCAGCTGGGAGTGAACGGGAGTTAAGTATGAGGTTTATCTTCTATGTTTAATGCTCATTCGTCCATTGGGGTATGAGTAATCAGTCCTGAAACACCACTTTAAGTGAAATTGGCTATTTGTCCGTCTCCCCACAGGGTAGTGTTCACACGGCATATTTGCGAGCCGTACTTTGGTGCATAACTGTGCCAAAATACACTCCGCAAATACGGTAAAAAGAATTTTACTAGTAAAATCACTAGCGTCGTTTAGATGATGATGATGATTTTACTATTGTATTTTTTGCTGTGTAATGTACGCCCTGTCCTATCACTTCTATCAGGCATGTACACACCAAGAAATAGGAAGGTGACAGAGAGCTGACTTGCATTGAAAGTATGCATCGGCCAACACTTACTTTCACTAGCGCTAATGAAGCTTTGCACGCTGCAATATGCCGTGTGGACGTCCAGAAGGCTGTGGTCATACATTCAGTTTTTAAGATGCAGTTTTTGCAGCCGATTACAGGAATGAATCATAATCGGAGGACCCATACTAAGGAAAGACTGAGACTTCTCATTGTTTTAAATCTATTCTTGGTTTTGTCTTCAAAAACTGCATCTAAAAAGCTGAATATTTAAATGAGGTCTAGAAGTTCCTGGCTTGGTACAAGCAGGGGTTGTTTATAGTGGAGCTTTGATTATGTCTTAGTCTTCTCTTTTGTCCATTTCCCATTATCTTCACTGCACCCTGTCTAATCCTGTTAGGTCAAAATCTAGTGTCATTGCCTGTCCTGAGAGATTATGGCTAGGAATCTGCTGGTATGCTGTTCCAGTGACCGAGTATCTTCTGTATATCTAGTTCTCTTTTGTTTGGTTCAGTTCTGGTGATTGCATCTAGTCATTTGTATTTTTGGCTCTGCATATGCGAGTGTTGTTTATTCCTGAGTCCTGATTCATACCAGCTTGTTCATATTAGGGTCAGTTGTATCTTGGAGACATTTATCTCAGGGATAGAATAGAGTAAGGGGTTTTGTGTCAGAGACAGCAGTAGGGTTAGGTCTAGGGAAAGATTAAGGGTGCTTTCACACGGTGTGGTTTTTGGTGCGTTTTTGCTGCGTTTTTTGGATGCGTTTTTTGTGCAGGAAGGCACAACAATTAATGCTATACATTGTTGCACAAAAAAACGCATCCAAAAAACGCATCAAAACCGCACCGTGTGAAAGCCCCCTAAGGGAAAGTTAGTTAGGGTCAGTGATCTTTGCCATACCTTGCTTCTGGAATGAAGCCTTTATGATGTCAACCTCACCTGTGCCCCTTCCATCGCCTTCCTGGCGTTCTGCAGCTTCAACCTCTAATGGTCCCACTGTTTAGTATTTGATACACGCTTCACATAGTTATCGAATGCTACTGCTACTTTACTGCCTTATTTAATTCTGTTTTCTTGAATCCACCAGTGTTATTATAATTAATACAAGTAAACAACACAACAGCTTCTTCCATACCTAAACTTTATTATTATAATTGCAAAAAATAACTAAAGAAACAGAAAAAATTATGTTCCAATCAACCATACATCTTTCTTTAATCTTGACCTTTCAAAATACAAAAACATCATAATTAATAGAATAAATATTATGTTCCAATGACCTAGAATCTTCTATGTATCTAGCTCTCTTTTGTTTGGTCCAGTTCTAGTGACTGTATGTAGTAATTTGTTTAGTTGACTTACCCAGTTAGTATTTGACGGATTCAGTATTAAAGGGGTTATCCGGGAATTTAAAGATTTCCTAGAACACTATAAACAGAATTTAGGTTGAAAAGTAAAGATATTCCATTACCTTGTGTTTTTTTTTCTTTTGCCTCCTTTTCATCTATCAGATCCACTTTTTGCAGTGAGACTTCCTGCTTGTGGGAGGCTCCGTAGGTCTCCAGCAGCTCTATCCTACAAGTTTCGGACTGCATTGCAATCAAGGACTAAACTCCTTAGCTATCACTGCTAGACATTGTGCTGACATAAGTGTGTAATCTCCCCAGCTCTGTACTTGCTGTCATGATAATAATGAGAGCTATTACTCGTGAGTCTCTGTATAAACTGCACTCTGCTCCCATATCTTAGAAATAGAATAAAGCAAGGGGTTCGCTGTCAGAGACAGCTGTAGGACTAGGTCTACAGAAAGATTAAGGAAAAGTTTGTTAGTGTCAGTTATCTTTGCCATACCTTGCTTCTGGAATGAAGCCCTTATGGTGTCAACCTCACTTGTGCCCCTTCCATCCTCTGCCTGGTGTTCTGCAGCAGCCAACCTCTAATGGCGAGCCCCACTGTTTAGTATTTGATACACAATTCAACCAGACACATATGTATGCTTTTCTCACTATCTGACATGAAATCAGAATAAACCTTACCCGTTTTAGGTCAATTAGGAACCAAAATACCGTATATACTCGAGTATAAGCCGAGTTTTTCAGCACAAAAAATGTGCTGAAAAACCCTCCCTCGGCTTATACTCGAGTCACTGTCGGCACTCCGGCGCTGCGATGGCCCGAGTGCTGACAGGGACGCTTCAGTTCTATGCGGCTCCTCAGGGAGCGCATATAACTGAAGGCCGAGCACGGCTGACAGTGTCCAGGCGCTGCGCTGGCCCGGGCACTGTCCGTCATCTCTTCCCTTGCATGCGACTCCTCCGGAGCGCACACAGGTGAAGAGATACCCACTGCGGAGCAGAGAGCGAGCGCTCCGGGCTCCGCAGTGGACTCCGGGCGGCCGCAAACTCGCGGCTGTCCGGAGCTCCCCGGCACAGGCAGCGTGTGTCATCACGCTGCGTGCGCGGCCTGATGACGTCACCCGCCTGTGCCGGGAAGAGCGCGCAGGACCGAACAGCGAGGAGGCCGGCCAGTGAGGGAGACGGAGCAGCGGGGAGCCAGGTAAGTGATTTTTTTTTTGGTTTTAAAACGTTGCCTACACCTGCCTATACCTGTCTAGTACTGCCTATAGCCTACCTATACCTGCCTAGTACTACCTATACCTGCCTAGTACTACCTATACCTGCCTAGTACTACCTATAAGCCTACCTATACCTGCCTAGTACTACCTATACCTGCCTAGTACTACCTATACCTGCCTAGTACTGCCTATAAGCCTACCTATACCTGCCTAGTACTGCCTATACCTGCCTAGTACTACCTATACCTGCCTAGTACTGCCTATAAGCCTACCTATACCTGCCTAGTACTGCCTATACCTGCCTAGTACTGCCTATAAGCCTACCTATACCTGCCTAGTACTGCCTATAAGCCTACCTATACCTGCCTAGTACTGCCTATTCCTGCCTATTACTACATATAGCCTACCTATTCCTGCCTAGTACTATGGGGGACATATAGCTGCCTATACCAGCCTATGGGGGACATTAAACTGCCTATACCAGCCTATGGGGGACATTAAACTGCCTATATCTGCTTATGGGGGACATTAAACTGCCTATACCTGCCTATGGGGGACATTAAACTGCCTATGTAATTTTATTGGTATCTATTTTTATTTTTAAAATTCACCAGTAGCCGCTGCGTTTTCCACCCTAGGCTTATACTAGAGTCAATAAGCTTTCCCGTTTTTTTGTGGCAAAAGTAGGTGCCTCGGCTTATACTCGGGTCGGCTTATACTCGAGTATATACGGTAATTTATATTTGCCAAATGCCATAATAATGAGAGATCATTTTTAAGGCATTTTTATTACTTTTTGCAAATTCAAAATTTAAATACATTTCATTAATATTTGGCAGCATTGCCTTTAAACTGTACGACTGTATAAACCTTTTGAAAATCCTTCCACAAAGTTCTCAGAATAGTTGGTAGGAATTTTGACCCATTCATCCTGACAGAACTGGTGTAACTGAGCCATGTTTGTGGATCGCCTTGCTTGCAACTGCCTTTTCAGAGAGGCCTGGAATTGACATCATATGTAGACCTCAACTATGGGAGACAAAATGAGAAGACAAATCCAGAAAATCACATTGTCTGATTTGGAAATAATTTATTTGTAAATTATGGTGGAAAATAAGTATTTGGTCACCTACAAACAAGCAAGATTTCTGGTTCTCACAGACCTGTAACAACTTCTTTAAGAGGCTCCTCTGTCCTCCACTCATTACCTGTAGTAATGGCACCTGTTTGAACTTGTTATCAGTATAAAAGACAACCTCAAACAGTCATACTCCAAACTCCACTATGGTGAAGACCAAAGAGCTGTCGAAGGACATCAGAAACAAAATTGTAGCCCTGCGCCAGGCTGGGAAGACTGAATCTGTAATAAGAAAGCAGCTTGGTGTGAAGAAATCAATGGTGGGAGCAATAATTAGAAAATGGAAGACCTACAAGACCACTGATAATCTCCCTCGATCTGGGGCTCCACGCAAGATCTCACCCTGTGGGGTCAAAATGATCACAAGAACAGTGAGCAAAAATCCCAGAACCACACCCCCGTGTGGACCTAGTGAATATCCTGTAGAGAGCTGGGACTAACGTAACAAAGGCTACCATCAGTAAAACACTAAGCCGCAAGGGACTCAGATCCTGCAGTGCCAGACGTGTCACCCTGCTTAAGCCAGTACATGTCCGGTTCCGTCTGAAGTTTGCTAGAGAGCATTTGGATGATCCAGAAGAGCATTGGGAGAACATCATATGGTCAGATGAAACCAAAGTAAAACTGTATGGTAGAAACACAACTCGTCATGTTTGGAGGAGAGAGAATTGCATCAAAAGAACACCATACCTACTGTGAAGCATGGGGGGTGGCAACATTATGCTTTGGGGCTGTTTCTCTGCAAGGGGACCAGGACAACTGATCTGTGTACATGAAAGAATTAATGGGACCATGTATCGTGAGATTTTGAGTGCAAACCTCCTTCCATCAGCAAGGGCATTGAAGATGAAACGTGGCTGGGTCTTTCAGCATGACAATGATCCCAAGCACACTGCCAGGGCAATGAAGAAATGGCTTCGTAAGAAGCATTCAAGGTCCTGGAGTGGCCTAGCCAGTCTCCAGATCTCAACCCCCTAGAAAACCTCTGGAGTTGAAAGTCCATGTTGCCCAGCGAAAGCCCCAAAACATCACTGCTCTAGAGAAGATCTGCATGGAGGAATGGGCCGACATACCAGCAACCTTGCCAACCTTGTGAAGGCTTACAGAAAATGTTTAACCTCTGTCATTGCCAACAAAGGATATATAACAAAGTATTGAGATGAACTTTTGTTATTGATCAAATACTTATTTTCCACTATAATTTGCAAATAAATTATTTCCAAATCAGACAATGTGATTTTCAGGATTTGTTTTCTCATTTTGTCTCTCATAGTTGAGGTATACCTAGGATATCAATTACAGGCCTCTCTCGTCTTTTTAAGTGGGAGAACTTGCACAATTGATGGCTGACGAAATCCTTTTTTTACCCACTGTATGCTTCAGGTCATTGTCCATTTGAAAGACCCATTTCCACCCAAGTTTTAACTTCCTGGCTGATGTCTTGAGATGTTGCTTCAGTACTGCCACATAATCTTCTTTCCTCATGATGCTATCTATTTTGTGAAGTGCACCAGTCCCTCCTGTAGCAAAGCAACCCCACAAAACCCCACCACCCCTGTGTATCACAGTTGTGATGGTGTTCTTCCAAGCTTCTCCCTTTTTTCCTTTAAATGTAACGATGGTTATTGTGGCCAAACAGATCAATTTTAGTTTTGTCGAACAACAGGACATGTCTCCAAAAATGTAGGTCTTTGTTTCTGTGTGCATTTTCAAACATTAATCTGGCTTTTACATGTTTCTTTTGGAGTATTGTCTTCTTCCTGGCAGAGTGGCCTTCCAGCACATGTTGATACAGTTTCACTGTGGATAATGGCACAATCTTACCAACTTCCGCCAGGATCTTCACAAGATCTTTTGCTTTTGTTCTTGGGTTGATATGCACATGTCGGACCAAAGCACGTTCATTTCTGAGACAGAATCCGTCACCTTCCTGAGCAGTATAATGGCTGGATATTCCCATCTTGTTTGTACTTGCGTATAATTGTTTGTACAGATGAACGAGGCACCTTCAGGTATCTGGAAGTTGCACCCAAGGATGTTCCAGACTTGTGCAAGTCCAAAATTCTCTTCCTGATATCTGGGCTGATTTCTTTAGACTTTCTCATGATGTTACACACAGAAGCAGTGTGTTTCTGGTGTTCTGTAAAATACATCTACAGTTGTGTCTCTAATAAACTCAGATGTTGCCAATAAACCCATCAGAAGCTTCCAAAGCCATGACATCATCATATGGACTGTCCCAGATTGTTTAAAGGCATAGTAATCCTAATGTATGTAAACTTCTGACTTTACAGAAAGTAATAAAAATGCCTTAAAAAGATATCGCTCATTATTCTGGTATTTGGCAAATAGAAATAATTTTGGTTCCTAATTGACCTAAAACGGGTAAGGATTATTCTGATTTCATGTCAGATAGTGAGAAAAACATGCATAATTGTGTTTTTATATGTAAACTTCTGGTTTCAACTGTAGTTCTCTTTTGTTTGCTCCAGTGATTGCATCTAGTAATTTGTTTAGTTGCTTAGTTATTTAGAGGCCTTGGTTTGTTCTTATATTTATGGCTCTGCTAATGTGACAGTGCTGTTTATTACTGGATACTGATTAATTCCAGCTTGTTCATATTATGGTCAGTTTTGGCTTCAGGGTATTTATAAGGGATATCAGGAAAAGTAGTAGGGCTGGAGCTAGGGAGTGATTAAACAAAAGATAGTTAGGGTCAGTAATCTTCATTAGCTTGCTTCTGGATTGAATCGTTTATGGTGTCACCATCACCCATGTCCCTGCCAGCTGCTGGTGTCCTGCAGCTCCAACATTCAATGGTGAGTTCCACTGTTTAGTATTTGTACTAAAAGTCAAAAAAGGGAGAAAAATCGGGCGCTCCTAGAGTAGATCGTATGGAAAATGAGAAATCAGCGGGTAAGGCTATGTTCACACGGCTTATTCTGGGGCGCATTTTGTTATGTATTTCGAGCGTACTGCAATCTAATACGAGCGAAATGCGCCCCAATCATTAAGGTAATCCACAGTTCTCATAGAGAACTATGGATTACGCCTCCTCTCCCCGGGCGTACAATACGATCGTATTGTACGCACGGGGAGATAAGTGACATGTCAATTATTTGCGGCTATTACGCGCCGCGAATAATGCATGTCTATGGGGCCGACGGGCTGCCACCCAATTAGCGCGACTCCCGAACACCCGGTGTAATTGCGGGGTGTACTGTATGCCCCGCTGTTAAGCCATGTGAACATACCCTTAATATCACAATAACCTGTACCTAATTGCTCCGCTGATTACTATCATGATTAATTGCAGAGTGTTTTAGTGCCATATGTGTTATTGGACCTGAGGAAGCGCTTATATAGCGAGAAACGCGCAGTCCGTCCTGTCTTTATGTTACAATAAATTGTCGAATTTTATGTTATAAGCCAAGTCTAGCGCCATATGTTCCTCCATTTTTACTCACGCTTTAATTAAGTGGTGAAATTACCTATTATTTAGTATTTGATACACACTTAATATAGTTATTGCATGCGACTAGTGGTTGACTGCCTTATTTAATTCTGCTGTAGTCTTGCGTCTACCAGTGTTATTACAATTAATACAAATAAGACAACACAACAGCTTCTGCCATACCCAAACTTTATTATTATAATTGCAAAATTAACAGAAAAAATTATGTTCCAGTCAACAATACATCTTTCTTTAATCTTAACCTTCCAAAACACTAAAACATCATAATTAATCTGCATTTGTGTTTCATTTCAGCAAACCAGAAACATCAGATTATTGATTTCTAATGCAGACATGCACTTAGCGAGTCAAAAATGGCTATATCATCCTTCTTTACAGTCTTAGTGCAGTATTTGAAAGTCTTATAGCAGGAGCGCTTGTCACTAAATATTGAGAATTACAAATTATCCCAAAACAAACCAATCACATTTTAGGAAACCTTAAAGGGGTTTTGCCACGATGCAATGTTGACGTGGGATCCTCCAAAATGGGTATTCAATCACTTTTCTAAATATATGTGATTACAAAAAGTGAAGACTCAGAGCTACAGCATTGCTCAGTCCCCCTTAGTTACCTGAAAGTTTGCATTAGACACGACCAGAGGAGCTGACATGGCGCACTTGCGTGAAACACTTCTTATCTGATGACAGGGAAAATGAATGAGCTTTCAAGGGGCTGTGGAGAAAGTGCAGTGTATGAGCCTGTGTCTGCTGTGTCTGCACTGTTGTAATGTTATTATTTGAGTTAAGTTTTGAGACGCTCCCTTATTCCTCACTCCTTGCTCACCCCCTCCCTCTCACCCCTGCAGCCTTCATGACTTAGCATGATTTGTTTATATTCTACTCTGTGCTGATAAGGAGGTAAGTAACTTGCGTCCTGGCAAAACCCCTTTAAAGGAACCTATAGCCAATTGCATTTAATATATATCCTTAATGATCATTAACACAGACATTCTGACGCATAGAATAAACAGGTCAGATGTTTAGATATTAAGGGTCACATGTATGAAAACTGTCTAGGTCTAAAATTCACTTTTTTGTCCATACCAACCAATCAGAGCACCCCTTTAATTTCATATAGGGCTCTGGAAAAATGATAGGGGAGCTCTGATTGGTTGCTGTGGACAACAAAGTGAGTTTTAGACCTCAACAGTTTTCATACATGTGGCCCTTAATGTAGCCTATATGCAACTTAATAATGTAGTATACGCCACTATAGATTGCATAGTACCTTAACTATGGCACAATATAAGGGCCTCCAACCCTATATCCATACAGTTCAACACAAAAGTGTGCCAAACTCCGGCTGGAGTGTGAAAGAGGACTGATTGTTCCTGAAAACGTATGTAAAGCTCACAACATTTAGAGCATGTGTACCTTATTTGCAAACATGGATGCTTTTTGAAAAGGATTTGAAGCAATTTGAATAAAAATATATTTTTTATAACTGGCACACTTTTGTGTTGAACTGCCTATATGCAACCCCATTCCAATATACCTCTATGGTAAACCCAGCTTCCCGTGAAATACAGGTTTAGGCATAAAAGATAGATATACTTTTAATCTAATCAGAACAATGAGATTTATGAGAAAATAAGATAACTCATTTGCATTTTTAGAAGAAATTAATTTGCATTTTAATTAAATTCGGTCCCAAACATGCAAGGAAGAAAATCATATATCTGCCCAAATATTGATTATTAGAAAAACAGTCAGCAACTGATAAACTTCTACTAATGAGCCATGCTATTGATTAACAGCTTAGTATACCCTCCCAATCAAGCATGAACCTGTCAATGTGTTGACACCAGTGAAGAGCAGGTGTCTAAACGAATACAACATACTGCTATGGATAATATTGAACATAGTGAATGGGATTCAGACTTACAATTACCAGCTCATTTTACTTGCCAAATGTTGTCATGGCAGACACAGGGGCAATATCAATCAATTGAGAAAAGGGACTTCTCAGTTTTATGTAAGTACTCAAGGCAAACTCTTATATCATCATGTCCTAGCTTGAGATATGCTAAAATGTATTGTCACAAGCCAAATTATAGGAAACTGCATATTTCTCATGCATTTTATACAACAGGGTGCAATGTTTTGGCTTTATTATCCCTATACAAAAAAGTCTAACACTTTGCATCACATCATACATAATGGATTAACAGTATGCAGCCTGCTTTCTTCCAAATGTAGCTTAAAGAGGTCTCTGACAATACAACCAAAGTATTTCCAGTGGATAAAAATGTCATATAACTGCTAGACACTAAGGGCCACATGTATGAAACCGTTTAGGTCTAAAACGCACTCTTTTGCTCATAGTGACCTATGGGCAAAAAAGAGAGTATTAGACCTAAACAGGTTCATACATGTGGCCCTAAATCTCTTTGTAATGTAGAGGCCGTCATTCTATGTTTCCAGTCCAAGAGATGTTAAAAATGATAACTGCCTATTAGCAAAATTCTACAACTGACTTAGTACCAAGTCAGAGCAAAGGATAAATGGATAGTTGCCTTGTTAAATATGTATAAGTAGTCCATTTTCTCAGCTCCTGTGTCTGCCACTTTCTACTATTGTAAAGCTAGCCTAGGTCAAGCAGCTGTGCATAATGCATGTATCAGAGAAAGCAGCCTGTAAAAATGCATCCGGTCATTTGGTCCAAGGGGGATTAAAACGCCCCCATACTAAAAATTCTCTACTCCTGCCACATGGCTCCGTTTTCTCCGTTCTCATGGAATTTGTGCAAGTGGTCGGAGTATCTAAAAGTGAAAGATCAAGTAGAGGATTATTGCAGGCTATTTTCTGATGTAGTTAAAATGACACTGTAATAACAGGAAGCTTTCATACATTTCTATTTTATCTTTTAGTAATATCGACCCTGGAAACATTTAGGCCCCTATATAATCATATTTGTAATGCTATCTTTACTTCTGACACCTCGGCTTTTTTATACATAGGATGTGTTTTTTGTTGGTGAAATTTTATGTAATGATATATGGATGTATACTTTTGTGATATGCAACAAGTTTCATTTGTTTACAGTGAACAGTATAGTGATAACTATACATTGCCTGTATTTATGGTGGTAGCTCCATTATGGCTTTGTACATGTCTCTGGAATGCTCTTGTATTTAGCACAGGTTGGTGGGGCTTAGCTTATGGAAAGTAGTCTCCAAAAAAATGGGAATCTAGCAAGAGAACAAAGAGTGACTTTTAATGACTATTTTTATTTACTATTTTGCCATAGGCAAACTTAAACTCTACCAGTTCTCAATCTATAAAGCACTAAAACTTAACTTTTATTATGTATAACACTTAACCTCGATACACACTATTTAAAAACCTGATTTCTAACCTCTCAATTTATCCCTTTCTAATTGTGAAGGAATAACTCCCTTTCTATTACCAAGTCTGGTGGAACGCCACCTATTAAGGGGAACCTTATATATACAATGATTTACTAACTCCAGTAAGGGATCCCAAGCATCCTACTTGGGCAATCATCCCTAATCCGATGGACATAATACATAAGGTTTCCTTGTTATACCCTCTGCAGCGGGTGACACTATAGAAAGAGGTGAGAAATCACAAATTAAAATGTCATGCCTGACCTCCCCAACATGTTTCACCAACTAAATGGCTTCATCAGGGGATAGAGGACCTAGGTTATACATAATAAAAGTTAAGTTTTAGTGCTTTATAGATTGAGAACTTAGAGAGTTTAAGTTTGCCTATGGCAAAATAGTAAGTATTGTTTATGGAAAGGTCACCACATTCTAATGCCCTGTTCAACCAGCAAATTTTTCTATGTGGAAAAATCTAAATACTTCCGATTTTAGAGTTACCTGGGTGAAATACCTTTCAAATACACAGGTGTGTGTGTATGTTCCTAAGCCAGCGTTTTTAATTTTGGGATATTGCCATCTGCGGCAAAGAATTAATTTGTTCACCTATTGTGGAGAAATCCAATTTTTCTACGTGGAAAAATCCACCCCGTATCCATGGCAGAAATCCAGAAATTTTGTATGTGAAAAGTAGGCACTTTTGAAATATACTTCCATAAATTAGCTTCCTGTCATTCTATATCAGCCTATTGATGACTGGAAGCTCAGAACTTCTGTGTTTCTGGATACACAAGAAGCATCTCCGTGTCAAGCCCTGGAGATCACGTGACAAATGGGGTCTGGCTTTTTATGGGGCAGCCTTTAAAGCCATACCCCTTTGGCTCCATGTCCTAAGGCTTTAATCACGTGGGAGAGAACAAGAGGCCTGTAATTAGACTGAGCTAGGGAAGAAGCAACATATGTTTTGTAAGTGGAAGCCATATTTGCACAGGAGTTTTGTCATTTTTATCGCCTATCTTTATATTTTAATGATCTTTCAATAAAATTTAAGCTTATATTATTTGGTTATGGGGTGTTGTATTTGTAGGTGATATAACCCCACATTGTAGGATTTTAGAATATTTGCCCTAACGCATTCAACCATTTATTGCTGGAGGTCTCTAGTGTTCTCTAGGGATGTAGCTTTACTATATCAGGCCACAATGTAGTTTTTTTTTTTTTTTTTTATAATTGTTTTTATTGAACAATATCCTTGACATCACATCAGCATAACAAACAATAGCAGTATGTATACAGGGATTACATAAAAGCAATCTGATTGAAATGTCCACGCATACTGAAAAGAAAGGATTATTGCATCAAGGACAGTTCCCTTTTTCTTTTTTATAACAAACAAACATCACACAGTCCTATGCACGATATTCTGAATTGACTTTATATTTCAAATATAACTGCGGATAAATGGTTACAAACATAACATAACTATTAAAAGTGCAGCGTGTCTCAGTTCTCCTCTCCACAGTGCAGGCTCGGGTGTGCGACTCCCCCCTCCCCCGCCAGAACAACTAGCGGGCACGATTGCCCCCACAAGCCGCGGCAACATCATCCCCGCGTCGCCTGGTTAATATCCATCCCGCCAGTCTGTTTATGCTAAGCCAATATACCTCATTAGGGATCGACCGCTACCCGTAAATTGATCGGATCAGTACCTGCCAACCGTCTGTACTGGTACCCAGAGGTTGTCGCAAAGCATCGTTTTATGCAGTCGTTAATATCTGTCGAAAGCGTATCTATGTATTTCTCCCATAGCTCGAAGACCTTTTTTACTCTTTCTTCCTTTTGCAAAGTGGCCTCAACAAAGTCCATGTGCATTAAAAAGTTAAGTTTACTCTGAAATAGACTTAAGGTAGGGCCCTCAGGCTGAAGCCAAACCTGCAAAATATCATTGCGAGCCGCCGCCGCCACAACATGCCTCATTCTTTTGACACGATTGGGTGTGTCCAAGCCTCTGTGCCCCATTACACCAAACAATGCCCAAGAAGAGTTGGCAACACACTTCAGATTCAGAGACTGGTCCATGTATTCCATTACGTGGCCCCAGAATTCTCGTATTAATGGGCAATCCCACAAACAGTGGTAGAGGTCCGCTGCTGGGGACCCACATTTGAAACAGCAGTCGGTTGGGGACCGGCCCATACGATGTCCCCTGACAGGTGTAAGATAGGCGTTATGTGGTACCTTCATGAACATCTCAGCATATCTAGCCATCGGCAGAAATTTATGTGCGTCAGCAAATGCCTTCAATATCATAGATGTGGAGAAATCAGCATCTCGATCATGTCACTTAGCCAGACCAAAGTTTGATGCGTCATACTCCAGATCCTCAAGAAGGTATTTATAAATAGTAGACAACTGCGCTCTCCTTGTGGGAGGGTTAAGAATTGTACGGTCAAAGGCCACATCCCAATCTGCAGGTTGTAGGTGTCGCTTCACCTCCGATACGTAGCTAACTGCTTGTAAATAGTTAAAAAACGGAATCGGGGGTGTAGCGTAAAGGTATCGCAATTCAGAAGTAGTATATAGTTGTTTAGTGTCAAGGTGCAGGAATTTTTTTATTTGATGCAAGCCCTGGAAATTTGGGTTATTTATTAAAGATAAGTACGGGGAATAATCCGAGTTCAGTTTTTTAAGTTGCCTAATCTTTCGCCACGCCCTCCATACTGGCATGAGCAGATGATCATCTTTTATCCCCAGGGAAAGTTTGTCATATGGTAAATAAACAAAATTAATAAGTGAAATATTCGGCAGCCCTGTCTGATCCAAGGAGCTATCTGTAAAGGTCGCTGTAGACTGTGCCCAGACCGTAAGAAAACGGCCCAAGGCCGCTAAATTGTAAAGACGGATGTTAGGAAATCCCAGACCACCCTGTAACCTACGCTGTTGAAGTATGAGCAACGGATTACGCGCCCTTTTGTTATGCCAGATAAATTTCCTATACTGTGCATTAATTAGTTTCTCGTCCTTCGGTCGCAGATAAACAGGCAGCATGTGAAAAAATATAGAAGTCGTGGGAATTCCAACCTTTTTTATTAAGTTACACCTCCCAGAGAAGGAGAGCAAAAGGGTCAGCCCATCCCTTCACAGTTTGTACAAGTTTATCATAATATTTTTGACATTTTAGCAGAGTACAGATTGCTGGGAATTTTTGGTCAACCAGATCCCTAAATATTTCAAGGCTGATTACACCAGGGATCGGGTGAGTCCTTGACCAAATGGGCTAAACCCCGGTCCCTTAAAAGCATTCCCTCACTTTTATCAACATTAATCGTGTAGCCTGATAAAAAATCCTACTGCCTTCATGTCATCGAGAATGGGGGCTAGTTCTGTCTGGGTTCCTGATCATCAGCAGCAAGTCGTCAGCATATGCTGTGACCCTGAGTACCCTAGTGGGGACAGGAAATACCTGCGTAGAGCGGTGACTGAGTGATATGTAAAGGAGTGGATCAATAGACAGTTGAATAGTAGGGGTTTGAGAGGGGACACCCCTGCTTGGCTCCCCAAAAAAAGGTCAATAATTTGGTGATAGTGTGTTTTTTGATGAGCAGGGTCGTTGTAGAGTTGGAGTGCATGTGGGCAATGAACTGGCGAAGAGGCCCCCCAAACCCACAGCGCAAAAGGGTGGCATCCAAGGAACGCCAAGAAACCTTATCAAAAGCTTTCTCGGGCCCAAACTAAGAAGCATGACCCAAATGCTCCTCCTTTCCTCGCCTGGCAATGGTTGCTATAGCCACACGGACATTTTTCCCGTGGAGTTCTGTTTGCTATGAAGCCATTCGCGAGGGGTGAATTATGTGCGGCAGAAAAGTTTGCATCCTAGTAGCCACGATCTTGCTAGAATCTTATAGTCCTGGTTTAACAAAGAGATAGGTCTATAAGAAGTCAGCAAAGTAGGGTCCTTTTTGGGTTTTAAAAATAGTTAGTGCGCGAGTCGTGAAAGCATCTACGTCAGTAGATTGAGTATAAATGCCAGTATAAAGTTTTGCTAGGAGGGGGATATTCGTCTGTAATATTTTATAAAATTCTGCCGAAAAACAGTCTGGTCCTGGAGTCTTCCCGTTCGCCAGCCCCTTCACCACACCACGCACCTCCTCCTCTGTGATCTCAGCCTCAAGGAGAGCCCGCTGCTCATCAGTAACTTTTGGTATTGACAGTGAATCTAAAAATGGAGGTCACCTCTGTAGACGCATGGTCGGCTCCATAAAGTGACTCATAAAAACTCAATAAAACTCCCTTTCTATGTCCCTGTGATCCGTCAAAATGGCTCCTGAGAAGGCGGATTTTATTGCCGCTATCGGTGGCCTGCCCCGCCATGGTTTTGCTGTGTTTGCCAAAAGTTTGCCCATCCTGTTACCCCATCTGTAGTACTGGTTTCACTGCATGTGTAGGTTAGCTTTAGCTTCCCCCTGTAGGAATGCATTCAAAAGGTGCTGTGCTTCCACAAAGTGCTGTTGATTTGCGGCCGTGGGGTCCACAGAGCACCGGTTCTGGGATTGGCACAAGCTGGAGTGCAGTTGCCGAAACTTCTGCTGCTGTGCCTTACGCTTCATGCTGACATAGCTGATTATATGTCCACGCATAACAGTTTTGCTGTGGCCCACAAAAGCGGGGTATTTGGTGCATGTATCGCATTATCCTTCAAGAACTGCACCCAGTGAATCTTTATAAGTCCCTAAAATCGTCAGACTGATTGAAGATACGCTGGGAATCTCCCGGTCCGCTCCCTGCGACTGAGAAGCGGGCCTCCCCAGAGATATTGTTTATGGGGCATGAAATTGAGACCACAATCGGCAGAATGTCCCTGTGACTACACTGTGGTAAAGTGAACCAAGAGACTAGTGCCATATCTATGCGGGAAAACGACGCATGGACAGGGGGGTAGAAAGTGGTTTAAATGCGTGAGGTCGGGTTCAACCGCTCCTCCAATAGTCGACACTTCCAGTCCCGCTGACCAGGTCTTCTAAATGGGAACCCCTAGAAGTGTCTTCCCGCGGGTTGTTGGATCTATCCAATCTAGGGTCAAGGACTGTGTTAAAATCCCCCATCAGTACGAGGTTGGAGTGTGGTTTTGTGATAAAAATCCGTGAGGTTATTGAAAAAAACTCCCGACCCCCCCCCCCACGACGCGCGTTAGACATTGCAAAAAATGTTATATGACAGTTCCAATGCGGACTCTCACATATAAAAATCTACCATCGGATCAGCCCTATTGGTCTTCTATAGACTGCAGAGTCCCCTTCCTAAAGTATATTGCCACCCCCCTAGACTTTGTGTGATAGTTTGCCAGTATTGGTGGCTCCAGCCAGGGAGCTCTAATTGGGATGAACCTATCCCCCTGGCAGCGTGTTTCTTGTAGGAAGAACATGTCTGCTTTTGATCGTTTCATATGTGTCATGACCTGTTTACGCTTTTCTGGGATGTTTGGCCTGCCACATTCCAGGACACAAGTTTAAGCGGCACTACGGGAGCCCCGTCCCCATCTTCCACCTCAGAGGGACTCATCCCGTGTCCCACTGTGGAAGCTGTAAGAAACGAGCATACCGCAAAGTGAAGAAAAAGGAGGCGTGCCAGCGAGCGTTTCCCCCCTTTTACCTGTAGCGCGGGAGGGGAGCCCACACGACCCCCCCTTTAAAGAATGTATACTTCTTTGATCATTGTTGTTTAATGGTAATATTATATTAAAATTGTGTCAAATTAGAACTATGAAAGAAATGAAAATGTTTAATTAAGTAAAGCTCGGGTTTGGCGCCAACTCACAACTCTGGAGAAATTTCATGTTGAGCATGCAGTTAGTTTTGCTTACACATGGAGATGGTGGTGCAATTTTTCTTTTTAAGTAAACAGTTTTAAGTAATATTCCACTTTTTCTATTGAACACTACATTAAGATACTGCATGCAGTAAACACAATCAAGTTTTTTTTTTTACATGTTGTGTGTGAACATTCCCTAATAACCGATTTAGTGCTTATTGTATTGTTATACTAGATTCAGGAGACAAATTCAAATTTAATTTGAACAATGTTTTTTATTCTGTTATGAACTGTGGTAAATGGTGAAACTTAAAGGTGTTGTATTATTTCATTTAAATGGTCTTCAGAATAGGGGGACAGTGAAAACAAGCAGCTTTGCAATTGGATGTCATTAGTACAGCTGTCTTGTTTTCACAGTCTCCCTTATCTTCGTTTTCTGTAAACACTGTTCCCCAGTGTCAGTCAGATCCCACCTCCTTTCATTTCATTGGCTGCCGGCTCTACTAATTTACACTCTGTTCGGCCCCCGCTCCTATTCACGGGAGCGCTCATTCCTGCCTCTTTCACTCAGAATAAGGGGTCGGCAACAATTCCCTCTGTACAGCTAGCAGCTCCTCATTGACACTACAGCTGCTTCTACAATCAGAAAACAGCAGAATTGTGCCTCGGGGCCTAATGCTCCTGCGTGTAAGGGGCTGGCAACATTTATCTCTGTACAGCCACCAGCTACTCAGTAACACTGCAATTGCTTCTACAATCAGAAAACAGCAGAATTGTGCCTCGGTGCCTAATGATCCTGCATAGAAGGGAGACGATCTGTGCTGTGGATGAGTTCATAGAAGACTGGATTCAACTGTAACAAACCTCCAGCTGTAAGAGGAGAAGAGATCAGTGCTCTGAGTTCATAGAAGGCTGACTAGACTGAATGCAGGCCTGTGGTATGTAAACAGCTCTTACAAAATAAGACTGCAAAAGGAGAGGAACGACACAGTGACATGTGGAGGGAGGGGGGTTGAACACACTGACTCAGGAGCGAGCATGAACAGTGAAGGGGGAGGATGATGTCATCCCCCTTCAGTTAAGAAACACCCAGCTGGGAGGGGAAGAAACACCCCTGGATTTCAGGAACTGAGAAAATCAAGCTACAAAAAAACAGCCGACCTGAGGAAGCGATACATCCCCTTTAAGTTTTACAGTGTTGTGAATAATGGGGCTACAATATAAAAAGGTGAAGGTCCCCAACATCAGGGCATCCTGTGAATGGTGTTATTACAGTGTCTTTCATGACATGTTATGGATGCCATTCACATATTCATGCTATAAATGGCACCTGTATTCAACAAAAAATTAGGAGGCTCTGCTCTATTATCAAAAGGTTTCTACTTGTAAATGATCTGTTTCAATAACAACGTTATATTGGAGATTTGTGCAGAATGTAATTAATCTGAAATTTAATTTGAAATGGCTCCAAACAAGGACTCATAAATTTACTGCATTACCCAATGAATCATTAGTCCATAGTCCCAGATCATGTGTACCAACAAACCATAATGTTTAAATAAAGCTTCTGAATTGCTTCCGTACACTGTACTGATCATGTATAGGGTTTCAGTGTAATGTACATCTAGAAGGGCAACAGAATGAGCAAGGTATAATGATTTTATAATGTCCTAGGTCTGAGCTGGAAATGGAGATACAGTTCTCTGCTCTACTTTTCCATGTTTCTAGTTTTTCTTTTAAATGCAAGTCTTTTATTTTGGATCTCCAGAAATCTCCAATAGGAATTGTAAGGAGGTACAACAGCAATTGTAACATGATAGCAAGAGTACTTTTCTGCAATAGCAAATCCCTTACTGACTCATTTATATTGGAGGGATCATAGGTCCTTTTTCTTACACCTCACTGTAAAGCATTTACTATTTACACTTTCCAATAAAAG
The DNA here is from genome assembly GCA_025379985.1 of Phyllomedusa bahiana. NCBI lineage: Eukaryota > Metazoa > Chordata > Amphibia > Anura > Hylidae > Phyllomedusa > Phyllomedusa bahiana. The sequence goes on along the minus strand of JAODAL010000134.1, from coordinate 358,857 downwards.
GGGTATGGAGAACTGGTCCATGGTTTCTGTTAATACTGGCTTTGGTGTTATATCTTAGTTGCAGATGGTCCCATTTTTAACTATGTTTTCTCCAAGACCCTTCTGTATGGCATATCACTCATGTTTTGCAATGGTCTAATAAAAAGTACAAGCCAGTATTAAAGGGGTTGTCTCATTGCAAAGATTGCGTTTAATGTTAAAGATCTTGCAAAAACAAGTCACTTTGAAATATGTGTCAATTAACAGTATCCTACCTATTCGGAGATATCCCCTTTTGTATGAGCTTCATCAACTCATCAGGTTGCTATAGCCACAGACCTGTTCAATCTCTCATGATAGGCTGTCAGCACTGGTTGGTATAGCTACAGACCTGGCTTCTACTGTACCCTAGTAGAAACCAGTAAACACGCCCCTGAATTCAAAATGAAACCAAGAAAACAGGACTGAGGTAAGATAATTCAATGTAGTGAGACAACCCCTTTAATGGTCTGTAATGAGTTTGAATGTTTCACTGTATCAATAGGGATAATGTGAAGTGTAAGGCCATGTCCACACGGCTTAATTGCGGGGCGTAATTACGCCGTGTGGATGGGGACGAGAGTGGGGGCGGGGGGCGGCACCACGCCGGCCCTTAGACTATCATTACTAGCGGCGCGTATACGCCGCTAGTAAATGACATGTCACTTATCTCCCCCCGCGGCGGATTCGCCGCGCAGGGAGAGGAGACGTAATCCATAGTTCTTATGAGAACTGTGGATTACCGTAATGACTGGGCCATATTCCAGCTATAATTTGCGCAGTACGCCGCAAATTATGGGCTGAAATACGTGCCCAAATAAGCCGTGTGAACATGGCCTAACAGTAGCTATGAAAATGTAAATTCCTTATGTTGTAACATCTAGGTCATGTTTTCAGCTGTCAAAAGCCATCAAGGTAACTATGTTCACTATAATGTAAGACTTTGTGATAAAGAGGGAAAGAGCAGGAAAACAGAATACTGAATTCAATGTAGAACTAAAGAATGTTCTATTACTTTATAACAAGGCTTTATAAGTGCAAAAAAATATCACCATGATATTGACATTACCATTTAACGCATTAAAGTTTCAGGCATTCACTTACTTCTTTGCACAGTAGGCAGTACAATCTCTTCCCACACTTTCACTCCAAGCTGTTTTGTACAGGACCTAAAAAAGAAATAATGTATATTTCAATTTAACATGATAGGCAAGGTATAGCCCTATTCACTTGTAGGGGTTTTCTTATTACAGACATAGGAGATTGGATATTCCCTGTTATTCTGCGCTACAAAGGAGCGATGGTGCGGCTCTAGGTAATGCACTGTGGCTCTTTTAGATTTCTATGAAAAAGTGTTATGGTGACCATAGATGTAATAAACCTCACTGATCTGTCTTATAGATATGGGGTCCATCTTACCCTTCCTCTCCTCACCACTAAGAAAAAGGTTGTCTGACCCAGACAAATGGGTGAACTACTCAGTGAATGTATGTTTTCCTAGCTCTAAAGAAGATTTTTTAAGCTCCAAAATTTATACAAAAAATAACATTAAAGTCGCTGCCCTTGGCTTATGTTCCCTTGTCAGTTATTGGTTTTATGGTTGACTTAATCTGCTACATTATGAGAGTAAGCTGTGTCAGAAATTTAGCTATAACACTTACGTTCTATTATACAGATGACACCGTATTCTAATAGGATCAGAAATGACATCTACCTCATATCTTTAACCCCATAACTGCCACAATTAATGTTGACTGTGGCTTCTAAGTGATTATAGATAAAGCCTCCCTCTGTCAACGCATCAGCACCCCAGCCACATAATTATGGGTGCAAAGGGTTGCTAAACCAGCTGGCGGCCTAACACTGGCCGCCAGGTCTACTATGTTCAGAAGACAATTACAATGCCTTTCAGAAGTACTGCAGTGTATTACATGAGCAACCAAAGGATCATATCCCCAGCTGGTAATGGTACAATAAAACAAAAATAATAAAATAAATAATAAAAGTTCATAAAAGGTTTTGGAAAGGTTTTTCCTTTTCAAGTTAATTTATTAGTAGAAAAAGAATAAGTATCGTTAAATAATTATCACCACATATATAAACAGTAAGCAACACAATCAACATCTAAAACCAAATTAAAAAAAAAACCAACATTGCTGAATTTTGCTCATTCCGCCATTTAAAATATCAAAAAGCTACATGTATCCCAAATTGATACCAATGAAAGCTGCAAAAATTAAGTAAGCATATGGATCTGTGGACAGAAAATGAAAAGATTATGGGTCTCTGAATGCAAGGAGACAAAAAAACATTTTCTAAAAAATAGTCTTTACTGTGCAAAAGTTGAAAAACCTAGCAAAACTATGTAAATTTCATAAAGCTGTAATAGGAATGACATGCAGAACAAAGACTTTGTTTCACTGCACGATAAGTGTCAGTCTCCCTCTCTGCAAACTCTCCCCTCTCCAATCTGTCCAGAATGCAGCAGCCAGGCTTGTCTTTCTCTCCAGCCGCTATACTGATGCCTCTACCCTGTGTCAGTCACTGCACTGGTTGCCCATCCAGTACAGGATACAGTATAAACTCAGCACTCTCACCCATAAAGCTCTCCACAGCGCTGCTCCTCCCTACATCTCCTCCCTAGTCTCTGTCTACCGCCCTACCCGTGCTCTCCGCTCTGCTGATGATATCAGAATGCATTCCTCAATCATCCGAACCTCCCATGCCCGCCTACAAGATATCACACGTGCAGCACCATTTCTCTGGAATATGCTACCGCGGGCGATCAGGCACATTCACAACCCTCACAGTTTTAAGAGGGCCCTGAAAATACATCTTCTCGGTCTGGCCCACCAAGATCCCTAACTGCTAACACACACATTTGTCACTCCCTACACTAGGGCACTCACAGGCACTTCTCTGTATATAGATGTACTGTCAGGGTGGCAGGTTCATCCATTTTTCATGTCAACAACCCACTATTTTTGTATCATGGATGTACCTTTGTAAACTTGGCACTTCTTACCGTATGTTTCACCCATACACCCTAATAGATTGTAAGCTCTCACGAGCAGGGCCCTTACGCCTTGTGTCTCATTTGTAAGTACTTTTAATGTGTAATGACTATGTGTACCCTTGAATTTGTAAAGTGCTGCGGAATATGTTGGCGCTATATAAATAAAGATTATTATTATTATAAAACAAAACTTAAAAAGCAATGAAGGAATTGCTAATGTTTTCTACCCCTGTATAGTACATTACATGTACCCCAAAGTGGCGTCATTAAAAAAAACATGTAGCCCCACTGTGTGGCAACCAGCCATCAGGACACAAACATGCTTTGTCTCTGTCCTCATGCTCCAGAAAGCAATGTTAATCTTTTTACAGCTGCATTCAGCTGATGGCACTGTTATGGTGGAGACTGGATGGCTGTTACTGTTATGGTGGGCACTGCACAGTCGGCTCGGTTATGGTGAGCACTGTATGGCTGGCACTGTTATGGTGGGGACTGTATGGCTGACACTGTTATGGTGGGGACTGTAAGGCTATGTTCACACGGCTTATTTCGGTGCGTATTTGCGGACGCATTTACATCCGCAAATACGTCCCGAAATACGTGTCACAAATGTGGCACGTATTTCGCGTCGTAAATACATTCCCCATTCTTTACTATGGGGATTTACGTCACGAAATACGCCTCAATAAGTGACAGGGGACTAAATTGTACGATCGTATTTAAATGGCGAAAAAAAAAGTCGCGGAAATACGCCTCGTTTGAACGAAGAGGCGTAATTTACATTGGAATCAATGGTAATCTAATTGTTCATTATTTGAAACGTATTTCGGGACGTATTTGCGGACGTAATAACGTCTGCAAATACGCCCCGAAATAAGTCGTGTGAACATAGCCTAAGGCTGACACTGTTATGGTGAGTACTGCATAGCTGAAACGGTTTTGGTGGACACTATATAGCTGGCAACGTTATGGTGGACACTGTATAGCTGGCAATGTTATGATGGACAGTGTATGGCTGGCAATGTTATGATGGACAGTGTATGGCTGGCAATGTATGGGCCAGATAATGTTGTGTACCCCTGCTTTAAAGGTTTAGGCATTTTAAGTTAGTATTATTGAGCATGGCTTATTTACTTAGTTACTTACCAGGAATACCAGACAATGCAGGAACAGAGTATAGAAGAAGGCACGTGTGCGGGCCATCTTATTTGAAAGAATGAGCCGTCCCTGTAGAAGGTAATAAAAAATAAAAAGCATATAAAATATATTACATACACATTCACATGCATAGATTTTGTCTGGTACGAATGGAGCCTGGCATAGTTTTCAAATGTAATTCCTGCAGTTATTTACTACAGTGTACGATGATTCAGACAGTCCACAAAAAAACCTCTAGGTTGTAATACAATGCAATAGGTTGTACAAATAAAGCGGTTTTACTACTTCCTGTCCGGGGCAGGAAGTCGTAAAACCGAAAACATGGCAGCGATGGAAGCCTTCACCAGGCTTTCAGCTGCCATGTTAACTGGTCGGAACCATTCGATCTCACCGCGGAGGTACCGATCGGAGTGAAGAACAGTGCGCAGCACCGTCTCTAATTCATTTAGAGGGGTGTCAGCTGCAATTAGCAGCCACCAACCGCCGCCTATGTAGTGGGATCACAGCGTTATCCCACTACAAAGCTCTTTACTGCCATCAGGACAAACCAGATGCAGTAAGGAGTCACTATATAACCTCATATATCCCGCATGGTGAACACCATCAAATAAATACTCTGTGCCAAATTTGTAAGGGTTTTTATGGTCACTTTGTTTCCCCAAAAAATGAAATAAAAAGTAATCAACAAGTCACAGGTATCTGTAAATGATACCAATGAAAACCACACTTCAATCCACAAAAAATAAGCCCTCATACAGGTCCAGATGGAAAAAGTAAAAAAATGAATATGGCATTGTAAAGCATGTTAAAAAATAAAAAAAACATGAGAATCATACTGACCCACAGAAGATAACAGGTAATTTATACTGCACCTCCAAAATAAGATGGCACAATTTTTTTTCCCCATTTTAACTAGGTGGGGTGGCGCAGCTGTAGGTGCTGTGCGTCAAGACCAGAGATTTTTTCCAAGGGGATAGTGGTCCTGTGTGGGCGAAGGGGAGACAATCCCCTTTTGCCCTATTTGCGTATGGCATCATAATGCCTTATTTCAGTTTTGAAGAACAGTCAGTGAAGGTAAGTCTGCCTGAGATGTATCCTAAAATGGAAATACAGGAATAGGGGAATAGTGTAAGGGCTGATTACATGTACCATGTGACATTGTATGTGTGAATCTTCTGTGTTTCTCTTTTTGTAAGCAAGACATTAAATGGGGATCCCCATCTTAATGATTAGCTTTAAACAAATAATAATTTTTACATTGTAAAGTGCTGTGGAATATGTTGCCGCTATATAAATGGAGGGTGTAAGTACAGACAAAAAACAAACACTACATAGTAAAACGGTAATAACAAATCAAAGAGGTATGAGGGTCCTGCTCGCAGGAGCTTACATTCTAGGTGGGAATAGAGGTGAGACAAAAGGGAAGAAGTGCTTGGTATGTACAATGGTTCACTCATGTTTCATAAATATGGGGTAGTAGTGGATGAACCTGCCACCCAGACAATACATCTATATACAGCAGGGCCATCTTTTCCATTGGGCACACTAGGCAGTTGCCCAGGGGCCCCACAAGTATAGGGGCCCCAAATGGTCTATGTATGTCACAGGAATACAAGAAACATAACCTGGATCCCTTGGTTGGCTTTACTTATGTAACTGTGTGTTTTTAGGATGTGCAAATGGTTAGAAACCATGGTGGAGAAGGGAGCCAAAGTCTTGCAGGCTGCCAGTGTCCAGACATAAGTGGTGTGATAATATGGATGTGCTTGAAGGGGGCTCGAGGTATGGCCAAGTGTGATGTCCTGTATTTGGGCATGCCCTACTGCAGTTCTATGCCAAGGGCCCATAATTCTGTTAAAGACAGCTCTGATATACAGATAAGTGCCTGTGAGTACCCAAGTGCAGGGAGTGTGTGTGTGACTGAAAGCGAGCGGCTAGCAATTAGTATTGCTTGAGAAGACTTATTCTACATTTAAAGCTAATGACGATTAATACCAAATACATTGATGTTCTGATTTTGCTTGCTTTCAAAGTTAGAACAGTTCTTAACTCGTACATGTTTACAGAAATTTTCCTAAGCTGCTGACCACCTGTCTCTACTTTGGCAGCCCTGGTAGAGTCTGGCTATAAGCATGAAGGTGGCTGTGAAGAGCACGCTCTGTGAAACAGTGAGATGAAAAAACCCTTTAAGACACTGTGAACATCATAGACATCATAGGAGCTGCTTACAGGAGCCAGAATGGGGAGTCAGACTGGTAGACATAAGCTGTACATGTATTATACGGACGGCCACTCATTGCATTTCCAGGTTCCAAGGAAAATCTAGCTGCTTGCTGAGGGTACCTGGAGTCAGATTTATGGCAATCATCAGGGTGGAAGAGGCTGTATTTGTTTAAAATTGTCTTTAAAGTTTTAATGTTCAAAATGCAAATTCTAAATACCTTTTTTTAGGTGTCATTTATAATTTGTATGCACTCTGGAAATATTAAAAATATTAAAAATGCTTTAAAGGGGATGTATCGCTTCCTTAGTTCGGCTGATTCATACTGCTTTCAGCTTCTCAACTCTAGAAATGCAGGGGCATTTCTTCCCCTCCCAGCTGGGTGACATCATCCCCCCCTTCACTGTTCATGCTGGCTCCCAAGACACCCCCCCCCCTCTCTGAGTCCACATGTTACTGTGTCTTTCCCTATCAGTCTTATTTTGTAAGAGCTGTATATATACCACAGGCTGCATTCAATCTAGACTGAGCAGTGATCTCTTCTCCTCTCACAGCTGGAGATGTATTACAGTTGAATCCAGCTCTATGAACGGCACAGATCTCGCTTCTATGCAGGAGAGTTAGGCACCGGCCAAAACTGTTATGTTTTCTCATTGTAGAATCTGTTGCAGTCTGTTTCTGCTGGGTGTGGAGAGAGAAAATGCTACAGCCCCTAACTCTGAGTCAGACAGGGATCGACACAAATTGTGCTGTTTCCTGATTGTGTAAGCCCTTCAGTGTAATTCTGTTTCTTCTGGCTGTATAAAGTGAAAATGTGCCGGTCCCTTACTCTGAGTGAGAGACACAGGAATGCTCGCTCTGTGAATACGACCGGGGGCTGTACAGAATGTAAATGAGCTCTCAGCTAGAGAAATGCAAGGAGGAGGGATCTGGAGGGATCAGACCAGCACTGGAGATCAGGGTAAACAAAAACACAAGATAAGGAATACTGTGAAAACAAGACAGCTTTGCTAATGACATCCAATTGCAAAGTTGCTTGTTTTCACTGTCCCCTTATTCTGAAGACCATTTAATGAAATTATAAAACCTCCTTAATTACTGATATAATCTAACACAGAGATGTGCAGCTACTCACCATGCTAAGAGTTGCTTTATCCCAGGGACTTAAACTGAGATACTTTCTCTGGCGTTCCTGCAATAGGAAAGTAAATTGTCAACTTTTCAGCCACAAAAAGCAACTATAATAGATTGAAGAATTAAAGAATTAATTAAAGAAACACAGGATCAGGTACTGAAGACATCACCCGAGGCAAAGAGATCTTCCCTATAAAATAAGAAATAGGCCACTAGAAATGTAAAGGGGTTGTCTGTGAGTAGAAAAAAGGTTGGTACTTTTTTTCTCCATAAATAGTGCTAATGTTGTCCATAGACATTTCAGGGACTAGTGATGTGGTCCTTGAAAAAATACAAAAAACAAATAGGTTTTTTGTCGAATTCCCAACAGCCCCATTATGTCCTTTCCTATGTTCTTTCCTGTTGAGGTCAGTACACAGGTTGATCTTATCAGGGGTGCATTACACGTGGCCTCCAGTGCCCCTTTGTGCGGCCCCCAGCCATCAGGACACAAACATGATTTTGTCTCTATCCTCATAATTCAGTAAGTAATGTTCATCTTTTGATAGCTACATTCAGCTAATGGCACTGTTATAGTGGACACTGTAAAGATGGCACTGTTATGGTGGACACTGTACGGATGGCACCGTTATGGCGGACACTGTATGGAGGGAACAGTTATGGAGGACACTGTATGGATGGCACTGTTATGGCGGACACTGTATGGAGGGAACAGTTATGGCGGACACTGTATGGATGGCACCGTTATGGCGGACACTGTATGGAGGGAACAGTTATGGCGGACACTGTATGGATGGCACTGTTATGGCGGACACTGTATGGATGGCACTGTTATGGCGGACACTGTATGGAGGGAACGGTTATGATGGACACTGTATGGAGGGAACGGTTATGGTGGACACTGAATAGAGGGAATGGTTATGGTGGACACTATATGGAGGGAACGGTTATGGTGGACACTGTATGGATGGCACTGTTATGGTGGACACTGTATGGATGGCACTGTTATGGTGGACACTGTATGGATGGCACTGTTATGGTGGACACTGTATGGATGGCACTGTTATAGCGGACACTGTATGGAGGGAACGGTTATGGTGGACACTGTATAGATGGCACTGTTATGGTGGACACTGTATGGAGGGAACGGTTATGTTGGACACTGTATGGAGGGAACGGTTATGTTGGACACTGTATGGATGGCACTGTTATAGCGGACACTGTATGGATGGCACTGTTATAGCGGACACTGTATGGATGGCACTGTTATGGCGGACACTGTATGGAGGGAACGGTTATGGCGGACAATGTATAGATGGCACGGTTATGGTGGACACTGTATGGATGGCACTGTTATGGCGGACACTGTATGGATGGCACTGTTATAGCGGACACTGTATGGAGGGAACGGTTATGATGGACACTGTATAGATGGCACTGTTATGGTGGACACTGTATAGATGGCACTGTTATGGCGGACACTGTATGGAGGGAACGGTTATGGCGGACAATGTATAGATGGCACGGTTATGGTGGACACTGTATGGATGGCACTGTTATGGCGGGTACCCTATGGCTGTATATACTATTTCAAGCAACCTAAATAAACAGTCCAGTAAAAACTGTTTTTGTTTTATCTATGGATGAGATTTTTTTCTGACACAATCATGGCATATCAACAAGATTTACTATAAAAATGTCTGATGGTTGTGAGACTCCAGAGAGGAAGAGATGAGTTGGAGAGGAGGCTATATACAGTATCTAGGAAAAGTAAGTACAGATTTTTGTAAATATTGTATTATAAGTTTTTATGGGACAACACTGAAGATGTGACACTTTGATACAATGTAAAGTATTCTGTCAGTGTATAAGTGTAAATTTGGTGTGCCCTCAAAATAACTCAACACACAGATATCAATGTCTAAACCACTGGCAACAAAAGTGAGTACACACCTAAGTGAAGATGGACAAATTATGTCCAAAATGTAAATATTTTGTGTGACCACCATTATTTTCTGCACTGCCTTAACTTTCTTGGGCATGGAGGTCGTTAGAGCTTCATATGTTGCAGCCACTGAAATCCTCTTCCACTCCTCCATGATGACATCACAGAGCTGGTGGGTGTTAGGCTATGTTCACACAGCAATAATTGCGGGACGTATTTCGCCCGCAATTACGTCGTGTGCCCCGGAGCGGGGGCGGGTGGGCCGGCAGGCCGCCGGCCCCGTAGACATTCATTATTCACGGCGCGTATACGCAAGGAATAATTGACTCTATGAGAACTGTGGATTACCGTAATGACTGGGACGTATCTCGCCCCGTATTTAGCGCAGTACGGCGTGAAATACTGGGTGAGATACGTCCCATTTTAAGCCGTGTGAACATAGCCTTAGAGACCTTGCGCTCCTCCACCTTCCGTTTGACGATGCCCCACAGATGTGCATCCACAGGATGCGCATACAGGGCTTTTATTGGGCTTTTATTGTTTTAAACAGAGGAGGCGAATATCTTCCCTCCATAAGTTTAAATAAATCGTTTTTTATACCTTAAATCTGGAGTAAATCCTAGGTTCTTAATCCTACTGAGCGCCGCATGTCCCCCCTTTTTCCCTTGGTTGGGACAATCTTCTACTGTTTCCTGCACTGATTGTTTTTGTCCGTGCAAGCAAAGGACTGCAGGCTGCCGGGATCTATAGCTTCAAACGGAGCTCATACAAACATACCCATACGAGTGTTGTGCCTCTATTGGAACAGCACAACTAATCCAGGTGAGAACAATTACCTCATCCAGATTTTAAGCATCTTATTTATTGGACTTCACTATTGTGTGCCTTTGTGTCTCCTCTTTTTTCTTTTATTATTGTATACAGTAGAAAATTACAGCAGGGACAGAAGCCCTGTGCTCCCTGACCTGCTGAGTACTGCTATGGACACAGAGAACACAGTATCCTCACGTGATGATGTCACGTTGCCCGCGATGGCCCTCGAAGAAAGCGGCTTGGTGAGGAAACGTGGAGAGACATTTCTTTTTTTAATGTCTAATGGGGGCTCTACATGCTACCTACTGGTGGGGTTCTATATAACTAATTACCTACTTGGGGACAGTAAAACTAAACTTTATCTTACATACAAGACAACAGTGTCACATTTTTCAAACATTGGATATGAACTGAAGACATACTCTGTGTTGGTCTCCTTTGGATGTGTCTGATTACTAGTGTATTTTCTAAGGAAGTGCAGAGGCAGCTCTACAGACCCATCCAGAGAGGCTTGTTGAGCATACATGGATAGCAGATGTCCATATACAAGTTTTAAGGTTGCTGACAAAATAGAAGGAGTTTTGGGCAATCATCAATGTAATAACTAATGCTATCAATCTGGAAGATCTCATGAAAATATTTCAAAGAAACACGATTAGCGTTCTATGGATCTGCTTTTGTCAACATGGACACTATTTATTTTAGATCGTATTGACAAATGAGGTCCATTGTGTCTGCTGCTCAGTCTTTTGCAAAAAAAATGTATTTGTTAAAGGGGATTATATCTCAAAAGGGGTAAGGTAACTCATTAGGGTGCAGAATCATGAAGATGTATGGATGCCTCCCTTGAGCATATTTGAATATTTAAATTTTAGAGGAGCATTCATGGCTTGATTTTAAAAAAAAAAATTTCATTTCACTTTCAATATTTTTTAATAATTCTTAAGCCCTGCAGTTTTCACTTTGGCCACTAGACCTTGTTTGCACTGCTTTAACAGCAGTCAGAGAGATGCGTTACAGTAGCTTCATGCACATAGGAGCCTTAAGACTGACTCAATACCATTGACTTCTATAGGAGAGTTTTCTATTCATGCTGTGACCTGGGAAGAAGTCAATGTGCAGGGAGGTGAAATGGTGAACTGTGACTATCTCCTCTTGTGACTGGTGGATCCTGTGTTATCTGTACACAATGGTGTCTCCTTTCAGTTTGAACCTCTTTGTGCTGATAATGAGCAGACAACTGAGAATCTTTCTCTACAGAACAGGAAGTGTCAGACAATTATTACGCTTAGTGGCCAAAGAGAAAACTGCAGGACTTATGAATTATTAAAAAAAAAAGTGATATGGAAAAGTAAAAAGAAATATCACCAAAAATTCTTAAAAAATGTGTTTAACATAAAAACAGTTAAACAATAACTCATTTTTGATGACACATTCCCTTTAAAAGGAACCTGTCACATAGATCATGCCACTGTTTCTGAGGACAAGCTAGTGACAGACATGCTGTTTTCAGTGCTGTGTCCCTTATTTTGTAAGGTGCAGTAGTTTCAGGTGCACTCATTCATAGACTATATTCGGTATTGCAGTGCAGTTCTATCCAGAATAGCACCATTTATGGAGAAGAGAAAAAAAAATAAAAGTAGACTTTTTGTAATGTAATACCAATGTCTCTAAAATAGCTGGATACAGGAGTCCAATTTTTAAAGGTTATTTATTTGCTGAAACAGAGAATGGATCCAAAAATACTTTACTTATGCTGGTCTCTTTAGTCTCTACTTCAAAGTTGGCTAAGAAAAGCATAACAACTGCAAAGTATGAACTTTTCTTTGAATGGGGAAATATAGCAAAAAATATAGCAACTTTTTTTTTTTTTACATCATATTCTAATGGGATGTCTAATAAACTGAACCAGATCTATGATAGCTTCTTCTGGCCATAGGACAAGGCGAGCAACAAAAATAAGTAACAGCTCCCTGTTAGTCTTTCATGATGGTGCGGCAAACCACAAGTAGATTTTCCCCATTATGGCAGTTGTACTTTCAAGAGTCTGAGTTTGTGCCAGGCTGGGTTTAGAGAATTCATTGGTTGATTGAATCAACTAGTAAATAACAATTTAAGTGCAACAATCAATAGAGGACAATAAATTGTAAAGAAAAAGCTTTTATATGGAAAGACAAATGCCTTCTGTGTACACAAGTCTTGGAAACACATTCCATCAAAAATCTTTTGGAAACATCCTGTGGTTTATGTTAGAAACAGAGACCACTAAGTAAATCTTAACGCTCCTTATTGTGGAAAAAAGCTATCTTATAAAACCTCTGCTTTCATTTCAGGACTAGCTTTGTGCAAGCAAACATCAAATCGCAACCATTAAAAATTAATTGCATTATCTTATGTGTAGGCTTAGTATTAATCACATACATGGATACTCATGTCCTTAAGTAACCTCGACAAATATCAAGTATTGCAATATATGAGCTGTAGAATAACGGTGTATAATATAATGCAAAAACATTACTTAGTTTACTGTTACAAAAAGTAGATGGTGTCTCTAAAATGTCAGAAAATAATAGTATTACAATAGTGATCACAAGCTGTAGGAAATATTGCATGTTCTGGGACAGCGGATGCTTTAAAGGAGTTGCTTCATTACTGACAACCACTTTAATATTGGAGCTGCTGAAGCAATTAGCTAATCTACACAGGTCTGGCTCTTAAGACCTGCAGAAAACAGCTGATTTTTGGTGGGGGACATGTCGCAGGAAAATGTCGCACTACATGGCAGTCATTGAAATAAATGGCTGATCATGTAATACACTGGTGTCCACCAAAGCAAGTGCTGCAGCTTGTTAGTAGCTCTCAATGTTGGGTTGGCGTAACATACAGTGGGGAAAATAAGTATTTGATACACTGGTGATTTTGCAGGTTTTCCCAGCTACGAAGAATGGAGAGGTCAGTAATTTTTATCCTATGCACACTTCAACTGTGAGAGACAGAATCTAAAAATCACATTGTATGATTTTTTAATTTAAATTTGCATTTTATTGCATTAAATAAATATTTGATACGGTAGAAAAACAGAATATTTGAATATTTGGTACCGAAATCTTTGTTTGCAATTAGAGAGGTCAGATGTTCTATGTAATTTTTGACTACATTTGCAAACATTACAGCAGGGATTTTGACCCACTCCTCCATACAGATCTTCTTCAGATCTTTTAGGCCTAGGGGCTGTAGCTGGGCTACATTGAGTTTCAGCTCCCTCCAAAGATTTCTGATTGGGTTCAGGTCTGGAGGCTGGCTAGGACACTCCAGAACTTTGAAATGCTTCTTACGGAGCCACTCCTTAGTTACCCTGGCTGTGTGCTTCAGGTCATTGTCATGCTGGAAGACCCAGCCATGACCCATCTTCAATGCTCTCACTGAGAGAAGAAGGTTGCAATACATGGCCCCATCCATCCTTCCTTCAACACGGTGCAGTCGTCCTGTCCCTTTTGCAGAAAAACACCCCCAACGTATTATGTTTCCACCCCCATGCTTCACGGTTGGGATGATGTTCTGAAGCTTGTACTCATCCTCCTTCTTTCTTCAAACACAGCCAGTGGAGTTGGTGCCATAAAGTTCTATTTTTGGTCTTATCTGACAACATGACCTTCTTCCATGCTTCCTCTGGATCATCCAGATGCTCACTAACAAACTTCAAATGGGCCCGGATATGTGCTGGCGTGAGCAGAGGGACCAGGTATGCCTTGCAGGATTTTAATCCATACTAACCGTAATCAGACTGTGTTCCCAGCTCTACTCAGGTCATTGACCAGGTCCTCCTGTGTAGTTCTGGACTGATTTTCTCAGAATAATCCTTACCTCATGAGGCAAGATCTTGCATGGAGCCCCAGACCAAGAAAAATTGACAGTCACCTTGTGTTTCTTCCGTTTCCTAATAAATGAGCCAACAGTTGTTGTTGCTTGCCTACTGTCCTGTAGCCCATCCTAGTCTTGTGCAGGTCAACCATTTTGTCCCTGGTGTCCTTAGACAGCTCTTTGGACTTGGCCATGGAGGAGAGGTTGGAGTGTGATTGATTACAAGTTCAAACAGGTGCAATTAATACAGGTAATGAGTGCAAAGTAAGAGGGATTCTTAAAGAAAAACGAACAGATCTGTGAGTGCCAGAATTCTTGTTGGTTGGTAGGTGATCAAATACTTCTTTCATGCAATAAAAGGCTAATTACAGTGCCTTGCGAAAGTATTCGGCCCTCTTGAACTTTTCATTCTTTTGCCACATTTCAGGCTTCAAACATAAAGATATAAAATTTAAATTTTTTGTGAAGAATCAGCAAGAAGTGGGACACAATTGTGAAGTGGAACGAAGTTTATTGGATATTTTAAACTTTTGTAAAAGAATAAAAAACTGAAAAGTGGGGCGTTCAAAATTATTTGGCCCCCTTAAGTTAATACTTTGTAGCACCATCTTTTGCTGTGATTACAGCTAAAAGTCGCTTGGGGTATGTCTCTATCAGTATTTCACATCAAGAGACTGAAATTCTTGGCCATTCTTCCTTGGAAAACAGCTCGAGCTCAGTGAGGTTGGATGGAGAGTGTTTGTGAACAGCAGTTTTCAGCTCTTTACACAGATTCTCGATTGGATTCAGGTCTGGACTGTGACTTGGCCATTCTAACACCTGTAGATGTTTATTTGTGAACCATTCCATTGTAGATTTTGCTTTATGTTTGGGATCAATGTCTTGTTGGAAGATAAATCTCCATCCCAGTCTCAGGTCTTTTGCAGACTCCAACAGGTTTTCTTCCAGAATGGTCCTGTATTTGGCTCCATCCATCTTCCCATCAATTTTAACCATCTTTCCTGTCCCTGTTGAAGAAAAGCCCAAACCATGATGCTGCCACCACCATGTGTGACAGTGGGGATGGTGTGTTCAGGGGATGAGCTGTGTAGCTTTTACGCTAAACCTATCGTTTTGCATTGTGGCCAAAAAGTTCGATTTTGGTTTCATCTGAGCAGAGCACCTTCTTCCACATGGTTAGTGTCTGTCTCCCAGGTGGCTTGTGGCAAACTTTAAACAAGACTTTTTATGGATATCTTTGAGAAATGGCTTTCTTCTTACCACTCTTCCATAAAGGCCAGATTTGTGCAGTGTACGACTGATTGTTGTCCTATGGACAGACTCTCCCACCTCAGCTGTAGATCTCTGCAGTTCATCCACAGTGATCATGGGCCTCTTGGCTGCATCTCTGATCAGTCTTCTCCTTGTTTGAGATGAAAGTTTAGAGGGACGGCCGGGTCTTGGTAGATTTGCAGTGGTCTGATACTCCTTCCATTTCAATATGATCGCTTGCACAGTGCTCCTTGAGATGTTTAAAGTTTGGGAAATCTTTTTGTATCCAAATCCGGCTTTAAACTTCTCCACAACAGTATCACGGACCTGCCTGGTGTGTTCCTTGGTCTTCATGATGCTCTCTGCGCTTTAAACAGAACCCTGAGACTATCACAGAGCAGGTGCATTTATACGGAGATTTGATTACACACAGGTGGATTATATTTATCATCATCAGTCATTTAGGACAACATTGGATCATTCAGAGATCCTCACTGAACTTCTGGACTGAGTTTGCTGCACTGAAAGTAAAGGGGCCGAATAATATTGCACGCCCCACTTTTCAGTTTTTTATTTTTAACAAAAGTTTAAAATAACCAATAAATTTCGTTCCACTTCACAATTATGTCCCACTTGTTGTTGATTCTTCACAAAAAATGTAAATTTTATATCTTTATGTTTGAAGCCTGAAATGTGGCAAAAGGTTGAAAAGTTCAAGGGGGCCGAATACTTCCGCAAGGCACTGTATTTATTTAAAAATCAAAAAATGTAATTTTCTGGATTTTTTTTAGATTCTGGCTCTTACAGTTGAAGTGCAAATACCATAAAAAGACCTCTCCATTCTTTGTAAGTGGGGAAAACTTTCAGAATTGCCAGTGTATCAAATACTTATTTTCCCCACTGTAAGCCCAGCAGAGAAATTAAATCAGAGGGCCTGATCTCCATTTACTAGTTTCTTGATTTTAGTTTTTCGATTACATTGAGACACAATTCTTCCTAAAGATCTGCCTCCCTTGTGCACTGCTGAAATACTTCAACTCGGCAAGTGTCATACAATTGTCTAAATGAGAGCACCACAGCAGATCGTGGATAGATTGCATACACACCGGTCTATTGTGGTTCTCACACAGGAATGAGAATGCTGATACAAAAATAAAATGAAGTACTAGAGAAAAAAAAGTTGGACTTCTTATCTCAGCTACCTGCAATGTAGGGTATAGATACTTGTGTAGCTTCTCCATGCACAATTACATATGCATTACTGCATTACGGTTAAAAGAGAAAAAGTTTGCTACCCTGTTAGACAGTTTGAAAAGGTTTAATTGTTCTTCAGAGAGAAAATCAAAGTAGCAATCATGCAGAATTGATACCGTTTAATAATATGATGTTAAATAATAAGGTCTCTTCATCAGGCATGATATAACAAGGTAAATGAAACATAAATATATACACAATAGCGCAGAGACATGATGTAATAAGTCAACAGACAAAAAAAAAAACAGGATAAAGTTAAAGAGTAAATCATTAACCCCTTATTGATATTTGATGTACACCTATATCATAATGCCGGTAAGGTTGTATGGAACAGGCTTCATACGCGGCCGGTGGCGCCTGATTATCACAGGTGACACCCGCCGCTTACAGCAGGGATTGCGGCCACGGCTGATCGCTCCACCCCCCCACAAAATCACGGGGTGCCGATCGGCTGCCATGGTAGCGGGATACCTAATGTAGGCTTCCATAGCCACCATGTAAGTGCTTCTACTACTTCCTGACCCTTTTGGCATTTTAAAGATATAAGAATAAAAAAATGACACAATTGGTATCGCCACGTCTGTAAAAGTCTGATCTATAAAAACATCATTACATATGTTGAAAGCCATAGAAGAAAAAAATTCCCAACAGGAAAACTGCAGTTTTTTGGTTATTTCACATCCCTATAAATTTGGAATACAAAGTGATCAAAAAGTGTCATGTGTCCTAAAATTGTACCAACAAAAACTACACTTCAGCTCACAAAAAATATGACCTTACTCTGGTCCATATGTAAAAAAATAAATAAATGTTATTGGTTGCAAAAATAGCACTGCAGCGCAAGGTTAAGTAGAGAACGTTTTTATTTTTTTTTTTAAAGCACTAAAACATAACGAAAACCCTACATATTTGGCATCACCAGAACTGTACCAACCTGCAGAATACAGATAACATGTGACTTATTTCACCCCGGTAAGAATTTTTTTTCTTTTCCCTTATATTCTATGGTACGGTCAATGGCACCATTAAAAAAGTTCATCTTTTTCCACAAAAAAGCCCTCATGTGTCTATGTAGATGGAAGGTGGGGATGAAAAAATTGAAGATCCAAATTTATGACCATGTGAAAAGAAGAGGTTAAAGGGTTTGTCTTCCTCCTATAAAAAATTACTAGCAGCACCTTGGGCCCCAAGTGCCTATATTTTCACCACTCTAACGGAGATCTAAGTAGAGGCAAGTGACTTCTGCAACAGTCACTTGCTTCTACTTACTTCACTGTTCGGAGCTCTCCACTTCTGATTAGTGATGTAAATTAGTGGCACGTGACCGACGCAGCTGGAAGGGACAGCATGTCAACAGAAAACCAGGGAGACGTGGCGCTGGAAACGGGAAAGGCGAGTATGATTTTTTTAAAAATTTTACTGGGGCCCCCAGACCTGCTGGTATTATTTTTATAGCAGGTGGACAACCCCTGTAATCAGTTCACAATTTAAACAGCGTGACAGTCTTATTGTCTTCCTGACAGCCCATCATAATAAAGCATAAGAGCCTTAACTTTTTTATTTTTCCATCTATATAGGCATATGAAGGCTTTTATGTTGCAGGACAAGATGTACTTTCAATAGTCTCATTGACCATACCATTGTGAGGGTAATATTTATAATTTTGTTTCTATGTGATTTAATGTATACTCTTTGTATGCTTTCCATTAAAGTTTTCTTGTTCTCTGCCAGGAAACACTGGTGACTTAGGAATGTTGGAAATATAGGGGGCCCCCTTCCTCCAATAATTGGAAACACATGGCCTGGAGGTGTAGACATTTAAAGGAATAAAGTTTCTTTTTTTCAGTGGGGTAAGGTTAAATAATGTTTTAGTCAGTCCATAAGAACAGGATGCAATAGATCTCAGCAAAAAAGGAATGTTAATTAGGGTCACTTCCTCAGTGAGCCAAGATATCATGGGGCTGACCAAATGGCTCATTGATCAGGGCGCAACTAAAGGACCTCTTTTGCCTCAGTAAGAAGTCACCCATATGGAAATTTTTAATTTAAAAAAACCAGGATAAGGAACTAGCTATGTTTGAATTGATTGGCTAAATGTATTCTTACAGAAGAAGGGGGCTATAAAACCATGAATTGCAGTAGGATGGGCAGACATTCTTCAGCATATGCAATGATGATGTTATATGCTGTGTGCTCACAATGCTTGCATTGAATAAACCTGGATATTCTTCCCTTTTCAACTGATTCTTAATTTGAAAACCCGATCAACATCTAAAAAGCTTTATTAAGCTCCGACAAAATGGCGCCCAACGTGGGGCAGACAACAGATTTGGTTATCCGGACAAAGCAAGGGGTTATCAATGCTTGAAAAGTGGAATACGCAGCTGCACATTAAATCAAAAAGGTAAGCAAATATATCTTATTTCTGCTTACTAAATAAATTCGTCTCTTCAAGTATTGGTTCCCTGTCCGAGTCTCTAAGTCTCTATAATTGGTCTGATCCAAGAACTTTTGATAAAATATAATGAAATATGTGATCGTGGTTCAATACTAATATATTTATATGTGTTAGCGGGGTATCTTTTGTGTGGAGTGAATGGGCTGCATGTGTGAAGGTGAAAGGTCTCATGCCTGCAAGGGGGGGTTGAGGCAGTGTCCTTAGATGGCTTTAGAACAAAGGAAACTCCTGAGGGAGGGGGAGTGAATCCCTCCATGAATGAATGAATGGAGCTGAATAGGTTGTTGGGTATTGACAGCACAATGATTAATTCAATAAAGTGTGACCTGCTCTTTATAATAGTGGTTATTGCAGAAAATAGCGATTGATTAGAGAAATTATTTCAGTCCGTTGGTAAAGCCAGACAGACAAGATTATTGAATTTTGTTTTAGGTAGGACAACCATAATATTTAGACACGTGAATGAGTGGTTAGATTTTTAATCTAACTATCAGAGGTACGATACTAACTAGTTTGTTTAATAGTTAGAGACGTGAATGAATGGATTAGAATTTTTAATCTAGTCATCTCAGAGGTACGATACTAACTAATTTGTGTATTAGTTTAGGAACTTGAATGAGTGGTTTAGATTTTGAATCTAACCACATGAGAGGTATTATGCTAAACTAATTCAGTGTGACGACACTGTAGAATTTGGAAAGAGTAATGCATACTCGTTGGGCAGTGAAAAAAATTCTCTCTAAACTGCAATAGAAATTGTAGAGGAAAGAGCAGGAAGTTAGAAACAGTTGGAAAATTGTAATGGTGAAAGTTGGACATTTGAAATAAATGATGGAAAGTCTTCATATAAGTGTGAGGTTTTAGTTGTCAGCTGTATATAATGGGTTTAATGAAGGTATTATGCCATGTGAGATGAGAATGCAGTGAAAAAGGTTATTTTCCCTCCATTTCTGTGACTTCTGGGATCTATAGTGCCACAGCAGCAGCAGCAGCAGCAGCAGCTCTGATTTCAGAAGGGAGGGGGGAAGGGTCCAGCTCCAGATGCTGAGAGACCATTGTGTGTTTTTTCGTTGATTACTGCACTTATCTGTGTTGAACATTGATGAATTTTTAGTTTGTTTGTGTGTAATTGATATTTTTGTCTGTACAGTTAAAATTCTGCAGATGATGTTTTTGGGATATACAGATATATTCTATATTCATGTATGCTTTTGTTCTAAATATAGAATATAAGTTATATCTGGTGTATAAGTTATAAAGGATATCCTCTCAAATTTGGTTTAATTAGAAATAAGTCCACGTGGCAAATTAAAGAGCTCATTTAATATAAGTAAATAAATTGGGGATTGTGCACAAAAGTTGTCAAAATTTTGAAATATTTCTATGTTTTAACTACTTTTATATTACCAGGAATGTTACTTACTGTTTTTTTCCCAAATGTTTCTTTTAGGTGAGAGGAGCAAAATTAAAAAAATTAAACTTGTGTTCTCTTGTAGGAATGAAGAGATGATTTTTTACTAATTTTTTATATTGATTTGAAGTAAAAGACTCTAATGTCTAGGGGATATTTTGATTTTGGTCATTGCCATTGTTTTGCATTTGTGGCATTGATATTTTGTTTTTGGTTTATTTTTTCTTCTTTTCATTTTGTTTAGTCTGAAGTTTTTTTGTGTTGTATGTGTGGAAATGTATGAAGGATCCTTTGTTTCTTTTTTGTTTTATGTTAATTTGTGGGGTTTGTTTTTTTGTGTCTGGCTAACTTTTTGTTTGTCTGTCTTGTTATATGTAAAGCCATGTAGTCCTACATGATGTGTACAGCTGGTGAGCTTTTTACAACTGATGGTAAGATAGAGAGGTACATGCTGCCAGACTCAGGGGGCGGGCCAGGGGAAGAGCCAATGGTTGTAGATCTTCCAGAAACAGGCTCCAGTTTGTGAGTGGTCAGCTTTTTGGGACTAGCAGGTTACTGTAGAGAAAGGGTTCAGTTAGTCTTCTCTTCCTTATGTATTTTTGTTGTAGGATGTATTACAGATACCTTAACATATAACCTGAGATGCTCACTACTTTCTTAAACTAACCAATAAGATATAAGCAGTTCTGTCCTCAGTGCTGTAACAGTGGATATCACCTGACTTACGGACAGTAGTGTACATGGATGACTAATCTGGCCAGTGACAGCGGAAAATGTTAGGAGGCTGCACTATCTCTGTTATGTTTTGTTTTTGTTTCTTTTAGCTGATCGAGGGCCTGAGTCTTGGGCATTAAGTATACATTTAGTATGCCACATTATGTTACATATATAATGTTATATTTTAACAGCTCAGACTTATGGATGCGGCGATACCAGTAATGTGTAGCTTTTTTTATTATTTTTTTATTTGTAAAATGGCAAAAAGGGGGTGATTCGAACTTTAAAAATTTTTTTTACAGCATAAATTAGTCTTTTTTTTTTTTACTTCCACTTTGAGTCCCTCTGGGGTACTTAACCACTAGGGGGTGCCATTGTCACTACACCCTTTTGCATTGTATAAACAATACAGAATGGTGTTTAAAGATGGCGGTTTTACTACTTCCTGTCTGTGATCTCACCACAGGAGTGCCGATCACAGCGAGAAACAGTGCGTGGCTAAATGATTGTTCAGTCTTGAGAACTGCTGTCCCTACTATCTTGGTATATATTGTTCATTGAAAAGCGCTTATACTCAGCTATCTGCAGTGACAGAATCCAGGGGAATCAGTCATGACCTTTCGAAGCCACTCTTGCCTCTTATCCAGCCAACCAGTGCACTGACGAGGGGCAAAAACCCCAAAACAGCTGTCTGTAGTTGAACTTAACTGGTTTGGTTCAAATCCCTTTCACATTGCTAGGCTCCTGCGAGCTACATGTGAACTGAGGATAACTACATCCAATAGAGTGCGCTGTGGAGCTCCTCAGCTCTTTCCCCATAATCCTTTACTTTATGCAAAACATTCAGTGAGGACTGAATGGCAAGTAAATCCTCACACCGACCACTGTATTGGTTCCTCTCCTCAGGGAGAGTTTTTTCCCTTTAAATACCAGAATAGTGAGAGAGGGTTTTTAAGGCATTTTTATTACTTTCTGCAAAGACAAAAGTTTACATACACTAGGATTACGATTCCTTTAAACAATTTGGGACAGCCCATACAATGATATCATGTCTTTAGAAGCATCTGATGGGTTTATTGGCAACATCTGAGTTTATTGGACACACACCTGTGGATGTATTTTACAGCACACCAGAAACACTTTGCTTCTGTATGTGACATGAGAAAGTCTAAAGAAATCAGCCCAGATATCAGGAAAAGAATTGTGGACTTGCACAAGTCTGGATCATCCTTGGGTGCAATTTCCAGATATCTGAAGGTTCCTCGTTCATCTGTACAAACAATTATACGCCAGTACAAACTAGATGGAAAGATTTTTCCCCTTCTGAAGCCACTCTTGCCTCTCATCCAGCCAAACAGTAAGTTCTACACTGCACTGACGAGGGGCAAATACCCCGAAACAGCTGTCTGTAGTTTAACTTAACTGGTTTGGCTCAAATCCCTTTCGCATTGCTAGGCTCCTGCGAGCTACATGTGAACTGAGGATAACTACATCCAATAGAGTGCGCTGTGGAGCTCCTCAGCTCTTTTCCCATAAGCCTTTGCTTTATGCAAAACAGTCAGTGAGGTCTGAATGGCAAATAAACCCTCACACCAACCAATTTATTGGTTCCTCTCCTCAAGGAGATAGTTTTCCCCTTTCATGACCTACTAGAGTCTACAAACTGGGATCTGGGTCACAGTTCCCAGAAACCACGATATACAAACGGGGCTAGTTGTAATGGAAGGAACATGGGCCTTCTGGAGGATCTCTCAGTGAATAGTCTGATGCTGGGAGCTCTACTCTCATGGTAGGGGTCTCAGGAATCACCTCTATGATTTACATATGCCATAAAGTTATATCTTTGAATGCCACAACTGTTTTAAATAAGGGCCTCTAAGATGCTTACTATTTAGCACTCTGACCACTCTCTAGGCAACACACTTACTTAAAGACCTGGAGAACATGCTGGTCTATGAGTGCCTACTACTTTAACCTACATAATTAACGCCTATTCTACATCAAGATGATGACGCTTCCAAAAACTATAGTCTGTGAACAGTATAGTTGTAAATATTACTACAATGTATAACATGGAGCTGTTTTTTTCTCTAGAAAGATTTAATTTGGAAAAGATTAATAAAATTATTTCAGCACATTTAAAAAAAACCTCTAATGTAAGGAAAAAGAAGTAACAACCCCATAGCTGACACAAAATGGAGCCCCATGGTTTGTTACAGGAACCCATATCATTGGGAGACCTGCACAAAAATTAAGAAACCGCACCAAAGATGACTATAATAATAGCGGATATTTTGAGCAATTAACGCAGGATCTGTATAGTGTATTTTGGGGCATGAAATTGTTCCTTAAAAATGGCATGTGCGGAACATTTCACATTGTTGATAAGGGTCTTGTGTTTGGAATGGGGGTGACTAAATGGGTGAAGAGTGATTCATCAGGAGATAAATATTGTGTGGCAGCCAATGCCAAAAAACAATCAATTATCTACAAAGTTTTGGAAGTTATATTATGTTTGATTGAGAAGAAGATATTATCTGGACCAAAGAACTTACCTTCTTGCTAAATGAGGAGAATGGATCCAGTCGTTCTTCATATTGGGAGGAGTAGCGAAGCTCGGTGTCATCACTCTTACCTCCCTGGTAAAGGAAAATAGAAAAAGTTAATGGTACGTCATTGAAAATAGGTACATCTGAATAGAAGTCAGATTACAGTACGAGTTTACTGTCATCATAAACTAAACTCATTCCAGCTAAAGACCATTATTTTAACTACCAAAATGTATCATTGTTGGATAATTATAGTCTTTCAATTTCTTTGATCTCAAATGTACATTCTGTTCCATATTTGATTTATAGGCTAAGAATACAGGATAATTTATTGGTATTGTTAATTTAAAACCTTTTCTAATGGCGTTCTGTTTTATCATAAGTGCCTTAAAGAGAACATCCAGGGAAACCTTATGAAGTAACAAGAGGTTAAAATACAAACACTTTCTCAAGTATGCTTCATTAGGAAAGTCAAAGTATCTCACCTTAATTCAGTTTTTTAAAAAAGCGCTGGCCCTTTAAGAAAGAACTGATGTTGGGTCAAGTCTGCTCCTGACCACATGATGGATCATTATGTTGATTGACAACTCTGAAACTTCCTGCTTCTAAGCTTGATTCCGGTGTGAAAGGGGGAGCCTGGAAGTCTACATCATGTGTACACTGGGAAGCTCGGTGCTGCTATTTTCAGGCTTGGTGTTATTATACTATCAGCAGTATAATATTGATGCCTGTGTGTTATGGAGGAGGCTAGAAGCAACAGATAAATCCTGTCGCACTATGTCCTTAGTGTGCTGTGCCTGCAGTGTATGTACAGTAGTGGGAGACTCTGATTAACCCTATACAAGCAGCTATGTCCTCAGCTCTCTCCTGCACAGTTGGTATCTCCCATGGAAGGAATTTTACCATGTCGTGCGCTTTCGCTGACAAAGTTTAAGTAAAATTTGTTTCCCTGTAATACTGGGGTAAATCCTCTGATTTGTTAATGACATGTATTTTAGAAGTCTTATAATCTTATTTACTATAAACTTTTGTGTGATAGGTACTCTTGAAGTCTAACAAAAAAGTAAATGCAATTGAAACTAGAAAAATATTCTAACATGTAAGTTGTATGATGATGTAGTTTGGCAGTACATAAACCTTTATTCTAAAATGACATCTTTTTATACTGCTGCAAAATAGTAAGTGATGACTAATGTTGGCCTTCGAATTCTGGTCAATGTCAAATTCAACCCGTATCATGGTGATTTGGTTAGGCCCAAATCAAATTTTGACAAAAGCTGCCTCAAAATCAACCCTAACCTTAAATGGGTTTTCTCACCATTCAGTTTCACAGAGCCACAGCCACCTTTAGACAATAGAAGGTACAGCAACATTTGTTGTCACATGCGTTGTGCAAAACATCCCTGATTCCTCTGACTTAAGGGTTTTCTGATCAGGCTGCTTCACAAAGCCTGCTCTTCCAGCCAGCTTAAGACTCTTACTTCCTTTTTAGGCTGTGGGTGGGTCTATAGCAGTGATTGGCATATCAGCTCTGCTGTTCCTAGTTATTCTTGTTACAGTAACATGACTGCAGGAGATTAATAAAGTGTAGTACACAAAGCTACAGAGCTATAAAGAGTGAAAACTTTTCATTTTGGTAGTCAAACCAAGTCTCTTGCTAGAAATAAGACTCTGCAGGGAGTGACTTACCATGGTCTAGTGGTGTGGGAGTGATGTGGGACCCAGGATGACACTAAAAGCTAAGTTAACCCCTTAAAAATCCTAAAAATCACAACTGGTCCGTCAAGGAACAATTCCTGCGGGCGTACCGCCGATGCCGGGATGTATGGGTGGCTGGTGAGAGGATTCTTATTTTTCAGGACTTCTCTAATAGGGTGTCCCTGAAGAGAAGAGCATATCATCCGGTCAGAAAGCTACCTGCATGAACAAAAACATCAGATTTCAGCTGCTCTTCCCGGCAAAGCTCAAGGCTCTGGACAACGGCAGAATGATAACTTTCGACTCCCCAGAAGAGGCGTCCAGACGATTTTTACATCAGGATGGGGACTAGCTGGAGGAGTCCTTATCAGCCCCTCGGGAGGGCTAGCCGCATATCTTAATTTTGGCCCGGAGTGCTATGGAATTTCTCTTGGAGAGGTCTCGTTACTGGGTTTAGCGCTCCTCTGGGCCATGGGCTGCACGGGTTGCCACTTATTGTGGTATCTTGGTTCAAGTTGTTAATCTTGTTGTAGAATTACAGGATGTTCACATACTTTTGTTGGGTTCCGCCGCTCTCCAGATTATATGTCGTCCTGGATTGCTCCCCAGAGATGACATTCACTCGCCACCTCCCTCCCCCTTATCTGGATGGGGAAAGCGCTTGCTGGGATGCTTGGAACCATCCCTTTTCAAAGGTGTTCTCCTGCCGGCTTCCCTTGTTTAGGGATGCGGGATGAGTGGAGACGCCCCTCTACCTTTGGGCTGCCCCCCGGCTCCGCGAATAAATGTCCTTTCCTGGAACGTTGCGGGTCTTAATATTCCAGAAAAACGCAGACGAGTCCTGCTCCACCTAAAAAGACTGAAGGCGGACATTATATGTCTGCAAGAGACACACTGGAAGGCCGACAATTTCGTGCCCCTGCGAGTCCGATGGTTGGATCCCCCGGTGCTGGCCAATTACTGTAAGAAATCCCGTGGCGTTGCAATATACTTTCGAGCTGGCCTAGTACAGTCTATCGCTGATCAGTATGTTGATGAGGCAGGTTGATTTATATACTTGAGAGTGATGATTGCTAACCGACTGTACACGTTGGTCAATCTCTATGCTTCGAATGCGCCGAACGATTCCTTTTTCGCCGACATCGCCAATTTTCTATTACAACGGGAACATGACAATTTAATTTTAGTGTGAGACTTTAACGTGGCACCAGACCCCACTTTGGACAGATCTGGCACAGGCCGGGTTGCAGGGCCGGTAAATTCCTCGATCACGTACCTCATGGACCACCTGGACGTCTATGACCCCTGGCGGCTCCTGAACCCCACTGACCGATCTTTCACTTTTTACTCGGCTGTTCATGATTCGTTTTCGAGGATTGACCTGGTCCTGCTATCTACGACTCTCCATTCAATGGTGCTGCAAGCGGATCTTCACCCCATTACTATCTCGGACCATGGTCCTATCCAATTAGTCTTAGCCATTCCGGGTGGCCCCTCCACGGGCAGGTCATGGAGATTCCCCACGCATATGTACGAATCAGATGACTTCCGAGCCTTTTTAAATGTACATTGGTCTCAGTTTCTATCAGATAATAAAGCGCACGCCGGGGATGCGCCCTTGCTCTGGCTCACTGCGAAAGCAGTGCTGCGCGGACTAATAATCAGCTATACGAGCATGAGGCGCAGGGACGCGAATGACAAGTTTAGAAGGTTGCATGAGGATTTGCGCGCCGCCCAACATGGATTTGCAGCTTGTCCTTCGGTGCAAACAAAAGCGCGCTACGCGGAAGCCCAAGACCTTTTGAGTACTTTCCTTAACGGTCACGCGCGCTGGCAAGTTAGGGCCACCCAGAATCGATATTACAGGTGGGGGAATAGGCAGGGGAAGCTGTTGGCTAGCATGACTGCTCAATGGAAGCCGAGGCCGCCAATAGCAGCTGTTAAATGCCCCGAAACAGGTACCATCCTGAAAGACGCGACAGCCATAGAGGAAGCTTTTGTGGCTTATTTCGAGTCCCTATATAGCGCCACCCCTTTTGATGCGGACCGGGTCGCGGGATTCTTGGAGTCGGTGCGTACTCCAGGTCTTACCGAAGATCAGCGCTTACAGCTAGAGTCTGATATCACCATGGAGGAGGTCTCGGCGGTAATCACTTCCTTAGCTAACGGTAAATCGCCGGGGCCCGACGGCTACTCGGCAGAATTCTATAAAATCCTAAAACCTGACATTGTCCCCCATCTAACCCAACTATTCAACGATGTCTATATTTGTTCTGCCCCGATAGACTCCTTTTTTGACTCCAAAACGGTGCTGCTGCTGCTGAAGGACGGGAAGGATCCTGCGTCCTTAACGTCATACCGGCCCAGTTCCCTGCTGAACCAGGATTACAAGCTCCTGGCCAAAAATTATGCGAACCACTTCAGAAATTTTTGCCTGCCATCTCACACCCCTGCCAGTCGGGTTTTGTCTCTAATCGACACTCGACCGGAATGTACGGTTGGCTGTGGCAGCGGCAACAGCGGCGCAAGACCCTGGCCACCTGGTGTCCATGCTGTTAAGCTTGGACGTGGAGAAGGTTTTTGACAAGGTCTCCTGGCCTTTTCTGGCGGCCACACTGGGGCGGCGGGGATTTGGGTCTGTGTTTACGTCTTTCCTGTCCCCCATGCAGCAAAACGCGTCTACGGCCCTACTTCTGAATGGGCGATCATCTCCTCTTATTGATCTGTTCCGTGGGGCGAAGCAGGGATGCCCCCTTTCACCATTTCTATTTAATCTCTCCATTGACCCTCTTCTTTATCACGTCACCCAGTCTCAAACGTTTTTGGGAATAAAGCTAAATGACTGCGAGATAAAGCTGGCAGCCTATGCGGATGATTTGTTATTGATGGTCTCCAACCCCAAAACCACCCTGGCGACAGTGCTGCAGGATATTAAAATGAAGGGGGACCTCTCAAGGTACAATATAAACATTGATAAAAGTGAGGGCCTCCTACTTGGAGGACCGTCACGTCCATTATGGGCCTCCTCTCATCATATCCGCTGGTGCACTTCCAGTATAAAATACTTAGGTATCCTTATTCCCCGACACCCTGATAAAATATATACGGAGAACATCTGCAGATATGTGACGGCACTGCAACATACTCTTAAGAGATGGGCGACCATCCCGCTATCCTTTATGGGACGAGCCAACTTGCTTAAAATGGTGGAGGTGTCACGCCTCCTGTACCTATTTAATATGCTACCAATATATCTCAAACCTAAGGAGGAAAAGCTCATTAACACCCTTTTTCGGAACTTTTTTTGGGGGGGGGGGGGAAGCGGGGACGCATTCCTCTTTATTTCTTCACCAGCCCAAGCTTCTTTGGCGGTCTTGGCTTCCCCAACATCAAGTACTACAATTTAGCAGCCCTGGGACGATATCTTGCGGACTGGTGTCAGGCCTCAAATGTATTCACCACGAGCTGGGTGGACGGTCTGTTCATGCCAGAGTCCTCTCTTGTAAATTTCTTGCATTTACCATATGCAGAGCTTCCATCTGATGTTAGGAGCAACGTCCTTCTCATGCCGGTTTGGAGGGCATGGAAGAAGATCAGAATGCTGAAGGGCCTGTTTACCAGACCACTCGCTTTATAAGTCCTTAGTCAGGAACCCCCCCTTCCAGGATGGGTCCTCACATGGCTCGTTCCGGGGGTTACATGATATGGGGCTGTCTTGCCTCGAGCAAAGGGTTGGACCCGGACTGCCAGACGGGCTTACTCGTTTCAGGAACTCCAGTTGCAGTTTCCTGACCTTCCAATCCCTTTCTTCACTTATCTTCAGGCTAGCAGCTTCCTAAACTTGTCCTCCGCACATTGGGGGGCAGAATGGAGTTCAGACTTTTTCAAGACTGTGGTGAGACCCCCCGACGAGACGCTCTCATCTCTCGGTACTCTACAGATATCTGCTAGAACACATTGATTATGCTCAAACCTCTCTGCAACTCGCACGCTGGGAGCAAGCCGACCCAACCCTGACCCCTGATACTATACTGCGGGCACTTGCAGATTCCTATAAGTTTCTTCCAGCATCTCGATATATTGAGATGTCCCTCAAGGTAGCACACAATGCCTACCTAACACCTCTAAGGGGACATAGAATGGGGCTGTACACTTCAAGTAAATGCTTCAAGTGTGGCACACTGGAAGCTGATCTCTACCATTGCCTCTGGCACTGTCCTAAAATTCAACAGTACTGGGCGGATGTGGCATCGCAGGTGCAGAGATACCTCGGGCGTGCATTTATCCCTACCGCACAATGGGCCCTCTTTGGGTTTGTAGACACTGCGACCAGGTCGCATACCAGAAGGGAGAAGAGGCTTTTGCACGTTCTATCAGCAGCGGCGCGAAAGGCAATTTTGCAGGTGTGGAGCCAGCCGGCGAGCCCCAACAGACAACTTTTTCTTGATAAGACCTTTTTTTTTGTTGAAAATGGACTGGATCGAGGCTTCGCAGCGAAAGGAGCAAAAAGTCAAACAGTTTTTTGCCTTATGGCAGACGGTGATAGATACGTCGGCCCCGATTCGGGATAAGATTCGATCCTGTTTTGGAATGACAGGCTGGTACCTGGCTCAACAACTAGGGGGCACTGAGCCAATTAACCTTCAGGATCCGGACTCCTGCCTGACGGAGTCAGACATGGAATCCCTACTTTTACTTTAATTACTTACTTTCCAGTAACAATACCCGTTTAACGTTGTGTGTGACCTAGAGCTGGGGTAGGTGGCCATGTCTGAATTGAGCACAAAAGGGGGTGGGGGGGGGTACTGACGAGGCTCTCGGAGGGCAGGGGCGGAATGGGGGGATGTATTGGAGCAGAGTTGTTTGTTTGTTGGTTTTGAATGTTTATCCGTTTAGTTAATCATGTCTCTTTCCTCATTTGCCTATGTGAGTTCCTGCCTGCGATACTTGAAGCATTGCCATAACCACTATGGTTAGTGACTTTTCTGTTAGTGACTCTCTTTGTTCTTATTGGGCAACTCAATCTTCTGTTGATTTTATGTTGGAAAATGTGAAAATTGAAGTCTTCACAACTAATTGTCTGCCTGCGACAGAGATGTAACTGCAAGGTGAACTATTGTATTAATTCTTCATGTTGTATTTTATTTGAAGACTCATAATAAAAACAAGTTTAAAAAAAAAAAAAATCCTAAAAAAACTTAAACCTTATCCTAAACCAAAAGTTAAAGGGATTTTCTCACTACAATAACTAGCTTGTAACATGTAAGAAAAGGTAAATGATGAATATTACCAAATACATTGTTGTTTTGATTTTTTTTGTTGGTGAGGAGATAAAGAAGATTTTACTTAGTCTTTGGGCAACATGTATGATTTATGGCTCTTAGACGCCAATTTTTAAGCGCATTAGAATAGTATAAATTGCTCCTGAATTTATGAGCCTGGTTTACTGCAGGTAATAAATCAGGCACATTCTAGCGCTAAGTCGACACTTCTGGCTCAGCTAAACCACTTTTCAAGTGTTTTACCTGTTCCAGCAGTAATGAGCCTAGATTTGCCGTACTGAAGCTATAAATGTGTAGCTTCGTACGGTTGTAGTGCGGCACCTCCCTCCCCCCCGAAATCCACGGGCGCTCTGTAATGTGCCTGTTATTGGCGTGTGGGAGATTTAAAACTATAGCGAATGGGGCTAGATCTCGGGCTGAAAAGACACCAGACTTCTGGTGCAGCCCTGTTCATACATGTCGCCCTTAGAGTACACAAGTTTCTTTGGTTATAACCACCTCTCCCTGCTCTCTCATCTCTCTTTGTTCCAAGATACTGTCAATCATTTACCCTGACAATGGTGAGTCACCTCCTCACAGAGTCTTCTCTCTAATAATGGACTTTGAAAGTCTCTCATTTAGCTAAGTAAACACCCTTTAGAGCTCTGTAGCCTGCTGTGAAAACACTTTTTAAAAACTCTTACACTAGTCAGTTTAATAGGAATAGCTAGAAACAACAGCACTGATGTATCAATCAGTGTTATATACCCACCCACAGCCTGACCAGCATGTGTGATTCAAACTGGGTGTGAAAAAGCAAAGGGGAAAAACCCCACTTTTAAAAGGGGTTAAAGAATAACATTTGGAAAAACATACGTTACCTACAGAAATTTTCCCTTTTTATTTAGGGGTAATGGCATATTTAGTTTTAAGATGATTTAGTGTTCATAGTGGACAGAGACAGATGATCCAGGCCTTTAGTAGCAGTCCCATAATGTCATGTAAAAGGTTCTTGTTCTGAGATTATTCCACAAAAAAAACCCAAAACTCACTTTGCCCGCATAACTTTGCAGGAATTTAATCTTTTCATACAGCTTTATGTTGTCAGCTCTCAGGTTATCCAGTTCACTTTGAAGCGCCCTCATAGTATGATGCATCATCCGATTTTCCTGTTCAGTTGAGACAAAGCAAAACAGTCAAGAAAGGTCACTGACAATAATAATTTCAGACACAAACTGTAAAATCTAAAGTGACTGGTAATGCAGAACGTCATAAAACCAGACAAATTGCTTTTAAGTATTAAGAGTATTTATACTGGAAATTATTCTTATTTAGGGCTGAATTTTAATTCCCATTAAGCTACACATGTTTTAGGAGAACGTCTACCCTTAAATGATAACTAAACCTAGAAACTAATGAAAGAAAACAATTTCCAAATATGAGTCTAGGAGATGACACTCAATCTCCCTGAGGAGCTACAGGTTGGGAGTCTTCAAGACAATGTTCCATGGGAGAACTATGCAAACTTGGTCTTCTCCAGGAGGAAGAAAGCCATCTCTCTAGTGCCACCTATAGGTGACTACCCTGTAAGACAGTCTTTAACACTTCGCAAGGCCCTTGCATAATCTGCTGGATAAAGCAGTGGTCCATTTAGTTTTGGTAACCTTAATTTCATTAAAGAAAGAGAAAAAACAGCAAGATGGGAATAGTTTATCTCACTTTTTCCCTTTGCACACAGAGCAGGTGGATATGTTTTCCTGTAGAAAGTTGCTTCTTAAAGTACAAGAAGTGCCTTTTACTTTTTTTTCTGATGATATTGTTTCTTGTTTTGCCTTCTTCTGGATCAACACTATAGCACAATAGGCTATTTGGATGGATGTCTATCTTTTTTCAGCCATACAAACTATGTAACTACGTAAACCTGAAGATACAGTATTAAAAATAGTTGCAATAGATGTCTTGGACACATAGGGAATAACTTATTACTTTCCATTTCTAAATTGCAATACGAGAAGAAATGAGAAAAGTAGGGCATTGCTGCTATTATTATTATTATTTTTTTTTTACTTTTGAAGGGTGCCTTCTTGCATCTCTAGAATAATCTGGAATGTTAACCCTGCATGTTTTAAAATGATAGATTCTTGCTGATAAGCAACAGGATACGGGCAAGAGTACTATAGACATAACTGTATATGAGTTATTCTGTTATCTTAAATAGTGAGGAGTACTGAAAAGTCTTCCTATAGAATAAGTTTTCAGATAACAGATAAGATATAGATATCATTTCTTTCTCATTCTTGCAAGTGCAGTTTTGTCTGGTGTCATCAATCATAGCTCAGTTTTTTATTATTTCTTTGCCAACATTTTGCCATATTAAGGTTTGTTTTTGAGGAACAAATTGAATTTTTTAATTGCTCCATTTTAACTTACTGATATACTTTTTTAAGTATTCTCACCACATTGATTGGGCAAAGGTAAATAAAGACCATTACCCAATACATTGCTGTTATGATTTTGTTTTGTTTCCGAGTTAGAGCAGTTCTTATCTTTGGCTTGTGTGTACAAAAGCTTCCCTAGGTCACCAACCACTTCTCTGTGCGGTAGACCACCGTGATATCACTCCCTGCTGTGTTTTTCCAGCAGCACAAGAGCTCATTTATCTTTCTTACTGACATATTTTAACCCTTTAGAGCTCTGTAGTCCTGTGATTTTGTAAAGGAAAAAGGGATTTTTTTTCTTTTAGATTTTTTTTTAAACTATTTTTTAGTCCCACTTTGGGACTATAATTACTTTGTAAAACTGACAGGCATCCTGTTAGACCTTATCTCACAGGCATACACTGAAAGGACACCTTGATGTCTTAGGTAGCCACCCAGCTAGTAAGTAAACCCACTGACACCCTGAAATCACATTGCAGGTGTGCCAGTGGGGAGTCTCTTCCGTCTGAAAACCACTTAGATGCCATGATCACTTGACTTTGGCATCTAAGGGGTTAAACACATGGAAACTGATGTTTATTTGATCCCAGTCATTAGACCAGGAGTCTGGCATCAGACAGCCGCTCGAGCCTCTGCATTACCCAGCGCAGGACAGCTATAGCAGCTTATTCCTGTCCCTCAGTAAAAAAAAATGTATTGGTGGTTATAAAGAGTCTCTGTGTCAGTCTGAAACGCGTAAGCGTTCATTTGGACCTCATTTGTTTTTTTTTCTTTCTGACAGGATGCTGTCATTTTTTAACTAGTACTTTTAAATAAAGCTGCTGCACATATTTTTTTAATAATGTATGTGATGGTGCCGGATTATTTTGTTCCTTTCTGGGAATTTAGTAAGTTCCCTTTTCATATACCTGATTATAAAATCATAGAGAAGGGTCTTCCGTTCAGGATCCTCGCCTTTTGGCCAGACTGGAGAGCAGTTACAAAGAGCGTCTCTTGCTCTGGCGGACCTGTCCTGCATCACACAGATGTACCGTTGGTATGAATGTAGACTGTGTCATACCTCCTGTCCCCTATGGTTGCACTGCAGGAAAATTGTACATTTACTGCCAGATTTCCCCACAAATTACAGTTTATTGCTTGGAGTCCCAGCAGAGTGATAATTTGTGGACATCTTATTGTCATGGGACCCTTTTAACAAGTCCGGATTGTTCAAAGTGGATTGTTCAAAGGAATGGATTGATTGTTAAAAACAGCAGACCTGTCTGATCTTGACTAAAGACTGAAATTAACTAAAGAAAGAAGAACAAAAATCTTGGACCAGACAGATTCTGGAATTAGATCATCCAGACTATTTCACATCTCAGTCTAAAATTAGAACTGATTTCTGGGGGAATCTCCATTCCCTTTAAGCATGATTGCAGGATATTGTCCAGTGTACATCACATGACATAGGGGGAGACTTACAGCTTCTAGCTCTTGATTTCTGGCTCTGAAACGCTCTCTTTGACTGGATATAATTGACAGAAGAGAGTCCATCTGTCCTTCGGGGATTGGACTATTTGCAGAATAGCCTGAAATTACACAATAAAAGAAATAAAGCAATTAAATCACATAAAATCTATAACATGCAATATCAGAATAATAGTTACAAGTAAAGCCAAACTGTTCTATGGGTCGTTTTCTCTCCCTCCAATAGGAAGATAGTAAGCACTGATCGTCATACTGGTAAAGTCAGGGCACAGTATGCTAAAGAGAGCCTCTCTCTCTCCTACTGGCAGGTAATGGATCATGTGGTCATGGAAGTGCCATAGATGTGGCCACACGAGGTAGTCTTTGTTTTTTCTACTGCACGCTGTAGTCAGCACTTGTATTTCTCTGGATGCTCTTAGTTAAGGGGAATGTCTCATGAAGACCACCCCTGTTCATGTGCTCTATTAGGGCATTTTGACACTAGAGCGGGATCAATAATTTGAGCCACCCTTTTTTAAAGGGGGTTTTCTTGCTACAAAGATCATATCTCTAATGATGGAGACAGTAAAAATAAGCACTTTTGCAATTGGTTTGTATTATCTAAATCATTTAGTATAGCAGATATGAGCTAATTTGTGTGTGTCCAGAGCTAAATAAACAGCCTGAGTGTCAGCTGGTTTACCTAGGCAGCATTCAGCCTGCAGGGAGCAAAATTCTGCAGCAGCTGATTTGCGACCCCACCCTGAGGGACACTCTGCCAGAGGCTCTTTGGATGACAGAGGTCCAGCCACCCTGGACAGGAGGCATGTCACACTGAGGTTGGGCCACGCCCCCCGGTGCCGTGTTTGGCATCCTGCACTCTGTGCTTACTCCCCTCTGAGCTGTGGAAAATGAAAGTGAAGCTAGCTTCCTATGATGGCTGTGTCTGTATAATAAAGGTGTCTGAGCTCCTTTATGCTCATCTCCCAGTGATAGCTCTATGTGAAGGATCTGGGCAATTACTGAGTCTCCAGCTGCTAGATTCAATCTCCCTCATATAACACAGCCTTTTACAGTCTGTTCCCCTCTATCTCCTGCCTGATAACAGAGTGGGGAGCAGAGTGCATTTCTCACATTTGTTTAATCATTTCAGGCTGTATTTACAATTGTTTACAGAAATACAGGTGTTCTGGTTACAAGGAGCTTGTGGAGGGAGGTGACATCTCTGCTGGCATGAGAACCATTGCATGAGTTCTGCAGAGCTGTGACATCCTCTCCCTTCCACTGCTCACACAGAATTATGATGTCACCACTCTTCAGTGAGGTAAGACCCACCTACTGGGAGGAGAGACCCACCTACTGAGAGGAGGGACACGCCCCTGGATTTGGAGTTGTAACAGACATGAACAGCTCAAGTCTGCGAAAGCTTGTGATGAGAAAACCCCTTTAAGTCTGTGCTCCGTACCAGTATATCCTTTTCTGGTAGATTTGGGCTTTCTCTGTATGACACAGCAATTTGTCTAAATGGCTTCAATGTAATACTATACTCAAACAGTGAGGGGGAACTGGGGCGATGAGCTGATGTCTCTGGTGGCATCACTATGGGGTTGTCTATGAGAAAACTTCTTTTTGGAAGCTTAGTGCAGTGACAAATCCCAATAACAGCTTTAGGATGGAAATTTAATAGGTATTTAGCATGCATTAAAAAATTGCAAAAATGTTTAATATTTTCTACGTTGATCTCTTAAATCGAGAGCTATTTTCAGAATTTTGCTTTTCGTTTTTTTCTTCTTCTCCTTCCAAGAGCCATACATTTTTTATTTTTCCATCTAAATAGACATTTCAGGGATGTTTTTTTTATGGGACAAGATGTACTTTTTTAATGGTGCCATTAACCTTGATAACATAGTTAATATCGTTTTTCTGGAGTCCACTTTTCAGTGTAAATGATGTGTTTTCTAGTGATGCCAAATTTGTAGAGGTTTTTGCTATATTTCAATACTCAAAAACTTTTTATATTTTTACATTTTCACCGAAATGCCATTTTATGCAACAATAACTTTTTCGTTTTTTCAGTCTATGTACTTGAGCAAGAGCTCATTATTTTGCTAAGTGTAGTTGTATTAGTACCATTTTGGGATAAATGCGACTTTTTTTAACGATTTTTATTCCAATTTTTTGGGGATGTAAAATGACAAAAAAAAACCCAGTTTTGGCATTGAATTTTTTTTTTTTTACTTCTAGGGTGTTCACTGTATGGGATAAATGGTTTTATATTTTAACAGATTGGATTTTTACGAATGTGGCGATACCAATTATGTGTAACTTTTTTTTATTTGTAAAATGGCAAAAGGGGGTGATGTGAACTTTTAATTTTTTTTATACTTTTTCTTCTTTTTTTATACTTGTTCTAAATATGGCAAAACTACTCCACTGCTGCTTCATTCATTGCCTATTACAGGGTGTAATAGAAGTACTAAATGATGCTTCTCGCTGTCATGGCAGCCTGCGATTACGAAGTCGTGGGCCGTGGCATCTAAAATGTTAAACAGCAAGGCCTGGCTCTGATCTCTGCTGCTAGCAGTGGTTGACGGCTGTAATTAACCCCTTCATGTCTAAATTTGTGAAGGGGTTAATATATTCTATGGTGATATGATCGCTTAAATTTGCAGGCCCAAAACCTAAGGGTACATTTACACAACTGATTTGGACGCAGATTTTGGAGCGGATTCAGCACTAAATCTGCCTCAGAATCAGCATCCAATCTAGCTGCAATCCGCTTTACATTGTTCCTATGGTTTAGTGTTGTTGTTCACATGGAACTGATATTCCTTGGCACCGATTTCTCAATTCTTGAGACGGATTCTGTGCTGAATCCTCACTTTAAATTATAGAATATAGAAGGCTGAAAATCTGCCTATGAAAATCAGCGTCAAATTCTTTTCTGAAATCCGTGCTTATAGGTGCGGATTTTCCAATGGATCTGATGACAACATGTTTTCGTCAGATTCCTTGTCAGGTTCAATGTTTCCAAAGAGACAATAGGACAAATTTTCTGTGCCAATTCTACTGTACTTCTGTGCCATGTCCATCAATAGAGAGGTGACTGTGCAAAAGGGGGCGTGACAATATGTGACACGAGGCACCAAAATGTTGGTGCAATTGTTGGCTTAAAGGGGTTGTCTCGCTACAATGATTGGGTTTTAATTAAAAGATCTTTAAAAAACAAGGAGCTTTGCAATATATGTTCATTACAAATGTCCTACTGATTTTGAGTTATCCCTGTTAGTAGTAATATATCAGCTTCTCAAATCTCTATAGCAGCTGACCTGTCGATCTTTATCTCACTGGCTGTCAGGTCTGATGACTCATCACCTTCAGAATACAGGTCAGAGCAGAGAGCCCCCCTGTAGTGGAGGGAGGGGGAGGGCTCTGGCTTCTGTGTCTGTGCTGCCTGGATTAACCCTCTGTGTGCCTGCTTCCTCCTGCTCTCTACACAGATTGAAGAGAGCAGAGGTGAGGCTGATCAATAGATGTGACAGCAGTGACACTGTGTGTTACTATAATCATGATGTGTCTGTGGAGCTGTGACTATACTAATAGAACAGATCAGGAGGCATGTGAACGCTTCATGCTCTGCTGTATTAGTGACACATCCTGAGTATAGTAACACTTCCCAGCTGCCCTGTGTCTGTTCTGACAGGATTTGTTTGTTGCTGGAGATGTGGAGATTTGTATGCTACAGCAGGGGGGTATAGGAACACTCTGCTGTCTCCGTGGAGTTGACAATACAGCTGATCTAGCAGCAAGAGCCTGCAGCAGACCTAGGCAGGCACACACAGGGTTAACCCTGGCAGCAAACCCCCCCACCCCCCCCCCCCCTGCTGTATAGAAGTTATGGAGGAGAGCTGTCTGTGTGCTGAGGGGAGGGGGGAAGAGGGAGGAGAAGAGGCAGACAGGAAGCACGCCCCTCAATTCAAAAATCCTTTGCTCCTTTGCCTTTGAAGCAGGCTGAAATCTTGTTATGAGACAACTCCTTTAAGCTGGGAGAACTAATAAAGTGTGTAAAATTAGAAAAAGGTGTTCTAAATTGATAAATCTGGCGCATTTTAGTCTAAGTTTAATACTTAGTGTAAACAGCAATAATAAATCTGCCCCAGCGTGTTAGCAGACATCATGAAATACACAAATGTTCCTACTTCTAGAAATATAAATATGTTTTTTTTTTAATTATCTGAATCCACATAAAGTCTTCATGACAAAGTCAGAAAGCAACATGTTGTCTTCAGAACCCCTTTGTAGTGCGGCCTCAGTCTTTGGACCTGTGATCACTAAAAGGGTCTGTATATTATAGTAACCTTTAAAATCCTTAAATTCAAAAACTAGTCCAATGCCCGAGCACATTGCTGCCCTTGTAAGTGGCAAGACAATACTGGTTACCCACACTGGAATAACGACCATAAATCACAATGAAACAACCCTAGAGGCCACTGCTGCTTTAAGGGAATGGGTGGATTGCAGTACTAAGACGGTTATCAAATTTGGGATTATTCGTCAAAAAGATGGCTCAGAAGCGATTTAATTACCACGTACAAATATGTGAATGGAAAGTACAAGGATCTCTTGGGTGACCTTTTTACCTAGGCCTATACTTATAACAAGGGAGCGAACTCTACGTCTAGAGGAAAGGTTTAACCCCTTAACAACACTGGGTGTAAACTTACGTTCCAGTGTTGGTAAGGGGGCCTTGTACACAGGCGGATGCCGGCTGCTAATTGCAGCTGACACCCGCCGGTGACAGCACAAAATGGAGCCGGCTCCATTCCATGCTATTTAACTCATTAGATACCAGAGCAAACACGGCTGCAGAATGAGAGATGTTGACGCACACCGTTCCTCACTCCATGTTTTTAGTTTTACTACATCTGCCCTAGACAGGAATTAGTAAAATTGGCATCTTAGTACACCCTATTGCATTGTTTATACAATGCAATAGGCTGTATAAACCATTGGGCCAACTAGTGGTCAAGTACCCAAGGAGGACATCGATCCCAAAATGGTACCAATAAAAAGTACACTTGAGCCTGCAAAAAAAGTCCCCTCACTCAGGTCTAAGGGTGGAAGTGCGGCGCCAATTTCAAAAACAGAATATGTTTGAATTTTTTTATGTTACTATAACATAACGCAAACCCTAATTATATGGTAGAACCGAAATCGTATCAACCTTTACAATACAGAGAACACCTCGTTTATACCAGAGAGTGAACGCCATGAAAAAAAACCCCGCAAACATGGCGCAACTAAGTTTTTTTTTCACATTTTGACCTACAGAATTTTTTGCGGTGTCCCAGTATACTCTATGGTACGATGAATGACACCATTAGAAAGTAGTGTACATCTTGTCCCACAAAATAAAAACCCTCATATGTCTATGTAGATGGCAAAATAAAAAAAGTTATGGCTCTAGGAAGGCGAGGAGGGAAAAACTAACCTGTCAACCAATAAAAAACTCTCAGTCCTTAAGGGGTTAACCATCATTATAGATGGGGATTCTTTACTGTAAGAGCGTTGAGACTATAGAACTCACTGCCACATGATGTGATGGTAGATTCAAGGAAGTTCTAGATGGGTCTACATACCTATATAATGCTCATTTGACAATACAAAAGTGGATTTTTTTAGCCCCGTCACTGGAATGCTTCTCTCGGGGTTATATTGGCAAATTCTAAGGGAAAAATAAGTGCTAAATAAAATTGATATTCTAAGTGGCCACTTACACTATCAATTTTACTCAGCATAATTACGATATTCAGGGTTGCAGTCCATTTATATTTTTATACAGTATGAATAACAATGGAATTGGAGGTTACTGGCATATTTAGTATTTAAGAGTTAGATTTACATCAGGTTCTGCATGATAGTGTCTGAATGGACACACCTCCTATTTCCATTGGTTCACACATTGTTTTAATTAGCTAGGAAACGACAATTGCACTAACAATGATTAGGAGCATTAAGTTCGAAACGCGTATGCTGTGATCTTGGCGTTTCAATGGAACTATGGAAACTTATTTTAACAAAATGAAATAGATATTAATTTTAAGAAGAATTCCTGAATGTGATGGATTTACGAATAATTTTGGATATAAGTAACTAATGTTCTTTGGATAGGCCTAGATAAAGATTAGTCAATGACAAAAATAATTAAAGGATAATGGAATAATCTTTTTCTGTACTGTGAGAGGGGCCTTTCCAGTTTTCTTCACACTTACCAGATAACCCTCATATCGCTTACCTCTCCCAGGACTTTTGTAGGCCTAGAAGAGAATTGTCAAGCAATCCTCTCACTGCTGTGCTATCAGAGGACATCAGAAGAGACTAAGCAGGAAGTAATGGACATGGGGTTTTCCCTAAGATATGTAAGAAAACCAACCAACCAATTTAAAAAGAAAATACATAAAATAGTTACATATTGCTTGTTGAATAAGTGAAAAAATGGTGGTGTCCTTTTAAAGCGGCCCTGTGGCGGTTCCTGATATTTCTGTCTGTTTTAGTAAATCCTTTTGCTTTTGTGAAATAATTCTGGAGCATCTTCTCTTACAACTCAGGGTTGTGCTGTTCCTCTGTTATTACTCCTAGACATATATTACTTAACCTGTCAGGACAAACCCCTTTAAAACCAGAATGGTAACGCCCATATGACAGATTCAGGAATACATTTCTAGGAGGAATAACAGGGGCACAGCACAACGCAGAGATATAAGTGAAGATGCCCCAGAATTATTTAACAGAGAAGGATTTACTGAAACAGACAAGTCAGGAGAGGTTACTGGTTTTCTTAAATTGTGTATGGAAGCCAAGATGCAAATGTGATTATCTTCGGCGGACAATTCTTATAGCCAAAACTTTTCAAACAAAAATTCGGAATTTGATGAAATATTCACTACAGCAATAAACTTCACTTACCGTAGAATACCGCTGTAGCTTCTTTAATGGGGTCAGGAATCTTCTCCATGCTGGGCACTGCTGCTCCCTATGGATTATATCATTACAAATAGATGTCAATTACATGGTCAGTACACGAATAATATAGTCTTGACTCTGAATGAGGAGTGAGTAAAAATGGAAGGTGGAGATAACCTCAGAATAACAACTATTGATTGGGATAGTAACACTTTGGCATGTAATTAGATCAATATTATTTCTTTTTACATTTGCAGTAATATTGTGTAGAGTACATTATATGAAGTTTAAATTATACAGTATACGGGAGAAAAATCCCCATTACTATCTGCTGTTGTCTATATTCATTGTAACAGAAATTAACTATATTTGTGAGAATTTTTAAAAGAATATTAATTTAATTACCATGTACAGATATGTAAAATGACAGTACACAAATTTCTTCCATGATCTTTTTACACCTAGACCACTAACCAAGACAGGAAGGCATCCTCTATGTCTAAATGAAAATGTTTCATCATCACCATGGATGGTGATTCTTTACTGTAATGGCAGTGAGACTATGGAACTCACTATAGGAGGTTGCGATGATGATTTCATGAAACAAGTTCAAAACGGGCTTAGATGACCTTCTCAAAAAATATAATACCACAACATGAGGAGTCCTAGATTCTTGAGAAGAGATGTTGATCCAGAGATTTATTTTGATTGTGTCATGCGGGTAGCGGATCCGCTGGGTCACTTCGAGTGTTGTGTTGGAAAAAACAATGCTAGGGAGAGGAATCTAAGAGGCCCTCTGGTTTCCACCAGAACCAGACACAAGGCAGGATGGACTTGGTTGTGGAGAACTCCCTGGTCGCTACCCCTAACGTAGTCGCTCACGGTGACAGCCAAGGTGCCAACGAGGTACAGAGGGACAGGAGGAGGCATAGTCGGGGACAAGTGGATAGTCTGGATGGGCACAGTTCTTGCACGGCCAGAAGACAGGTGTAAGGTTAGGGAAGGTGGCAAACAGCAGAATAGTCAGAAAA
Source organism: Phyllomedusa bahiana (assembly GCA_025379985.1). Taxonomy (NCBI): domain Eukaryota; kingdom Metazoa; phylum Chordata; class Amphibia; order Anura; family Hylidae; genus Phyllomedusa; species Phyllomedusa bahiana. The sequence continues at coordinate 316,211 of JAODAL010000134.1, read as the reverse complement.
CATAGCAAAGGTCAAAATTGGGAATCACACAAAGAATAGCACAAACACCAGCACAAGACACCTATAACTGGCAGAGTCTAGAAAGAGAGGTGTCCTGATAAAGCCCCAGGTGAACCATGATAGCTTCCTGTGAAAGTGTGGTGCAGGGCGGTCCTTTAAATCTAAGAGGACCAGCGTGTGCATGACAGGGCAGCAGAGAGCAGGAACCAGCAGCAGAAGGCAAAACTCAGCATTGGCAGGAAGAAAAGCATTGAACCTAGCGTGGAGGGGAGGAAAAGTGACGCTGGCGCCGGGTCTGGGGAACGGGAACATTCATGGCCTGGCACATTAAGCGCAGCAACACCCATGGCAGATTGCCATATTTGGAGTCATAAAGAAAATTTTTCTTCTTGTATGGAGCAACTGATATCCACCTTATAAAGGTTTCTTCCTTCCTCTGGATCAACACTGTAGGGTTATAGGTTGGATTCCATTGACTTGTGTCTTTATTAAACCTTATCTATTATTTTACTATGTTTGTTTTTAGGCTGGTTGTGTAGGTTATCTAAATGGAGCCTTGAAGAAATAAGAGGGATACCTCAGCATCTGGTCGCTGCACAGATGACATGGACTGGATGGTGCTCAGGTCATGCTCTAGTTTGGATATCAGATCTTTCTGCTCAGCCACTGTAGAAACTGCTTCTGTGAACTGGAGCTGTAACTCTGCACAACGAGCTGGAAAACAATACATGGAAGACATATCAGATCATATGAAGGAGACCCTTGACACCTAGCTACATATCACCACATCTGCAGTCTACTTACTATATGGTCCAAGATTAACCTGGATAAAGAACAGTTGTTAATTGATGTAATTGGATTCATCATGCACACTGTGAATACCTGATTTCCCCTCATCATGGTGATTTGTATACTTCCCTAAATATAGATATTTAAGTATATATTTGTTGCATATAGTGATGTTCTTCTCTGGTCCCAAATGATGGTGGTCCAGCAGTTTTAGTGTTAATTTTTGCCTCTATTGTAGGAATTGGCCTAAAAGCAATTTGGCGCATAAGGAGAGGTAAAATGTAAGGGACTCCCATCTTTAATGCTCCTATTCCCTAATAAGGCATTTGGAAAGAGGCTGTTTTAGTCTGTAAATACCTTTTCAGGTTAATACAGAAAAAAATACACTTGAGAAACAGATTTATTACCGTTCTCAATACCTGGTACTATAGAAGTTGTACACAGGAACTCTATACTACCGTATAACAATGTACAATGAACAGCCTAAGGCTATGTTCACACGGTTTATTTCGGGACGTATTTACGTCCGCAAATACGTCCCAAAATACGATTCAAATAATGAACAATTAGATTAGCATTGATTCCAATGTAAAATACACCTCGTCATTCACACGAGGCGTATTTTCGCAATGTATTTGCGGGCGTAAATACGTCCGTAAATACGATCGTAAAATGTAGTCCCCTGTCACTTATTGAGGCGTATTTTGCAACGTAAATCCCCATAGTACAGAGTGGGGAATGTATTTACGACGTGAAATATGTGCCACACTTTGTGACACGTATTTTAAACGTATTTCGGGACATATTTGCGGACGTAAATACATCCGTAAATACGCCCCGAAATAAGCCGTGTGAACATAGCCTAAGACAATTATTTTATTTTCCTTGTAGCACTTCTGCTGTAGTTTCGTAACAACTGAGACAGTCAGAGGTTGGAGAGCAATTAAAGCACATGTCAAAAGCAAGGTCCATGGGCGGAATCCGGCCAGCCATATCATTCTATGTGGCCAGCAAGAGCTTATACACAGCGAGCAGGTTTGGACAGGTCTAGACGCAGAAGAACTGGATCATCACTTTCCTCAGGGGATGCAGCCAATGCTTGGCAGAGGTGGTGGCGCCATACAACCAAATAAACTTCAGGACAACTACACTCACCGGCCACTTTATTAGGTACACCTGTCCAACTGCTCGTTAACACTTAATTTCTAATCAGCCAATCACATGGCGGCAACTCAGTGCATTTAGGCATGTAGACATGGTCAAGACAATCTCCTGCAGTTCAAACCGAGTATCAGTATGGGGAAGAAAGGTGATTTGAGTGCCTTTGAACGTGGCATGGTTTTTGGTGCCAGAAGGGCTGGTCTGAGTATTTCAGAAACTGCTGATCTCCTGGGATTTTCACGCACAACCATCTCTAGGGTTTACAGAGAATGGTCCGAAAAAGAAAAAACATCCAGTGAGCGGCAGTCCTGTGGGCGGAAATGCCTTGTTGATGCCAGAGGTCAAAGGAGAATGGGCAGACTGGTTCGAGCTGATAGAAAGGCAACAGTGACTCAAATAGCCACCCGTTACAACCAAGGTAGGCAGAAGAGCATCTCTGAACGCACAGTACGGCGAACTTTGAGGCAGATGGGCTACAGCAGCAGAAGACCACACCGGGTGCCACTCCTTTCAGCTAAGAACAGGAAACTGAGGCTCCAATTTGCCCAAGCTCATCGAAATTGGACAGTAGAAGATTGGAAAAACGTTGCCTGGTCTGATGAGTCTCGATTTCTGCTGCGACATTCGGATGGTAGGGTCAGAATTTGGCGTCAACAACATGAAAGCATGGATCCATCCTGCCTTGTATCAACGGTTCAGGCTGGTGGTGGTGGTGTCATGGTGTGGGGAATATTTTCTTGGCACTCTTTGGGCCCCTTGGTACCAATTGAGCATCGTTGCAACACCTTGTGGAATCTAGGCCACGAAGAATTGAGGCAGTTCTGAAGGCAAAAGGGGGTCCAACCCATTACTAGCATGGTGTACCTAATAAAGTGGCCGGTGAGTGTATATCACTTATGCTTATTTTATCAGTTTAGCATTTATTTATCCAAACTTCTTGTAATGTCACTTTAACATTTCATATTTCATTTTTAACAACTAGAATAATGCAGTATCTTGTTCATTATGTGGATATGCAGGAACGTAGTAAGCATACAAATATGACTCTTCAGTGTTTGAATAAGTTAAAACACAAGCCTTCACGTTAATTTCTCACAGGCGGAACTCGCTAAGCTGTAGTATGCTATAGTATCCTATTATATCCACAACCGAGCACTTAGCTTTAGTAGAATCTCCACTTTTCTGCGTTCCGTATTAGTCTGCTAGAGACTCTTCAACACCTTGGTGGTGGCGCTGTCACAGGGAATGGGCACCATCTTGGATTAGGAGCTCATGTGTGCACCACAGAAACTCACACAGTGACAGAGGTCTGACAGTTCTTTCCAAGGCACCCTAACCACCTTCCAAGGGTCTCCAATGGCCCTTGGAGTGCAACCCTAATGCTGAGGTGGCCCACAACGAGAAGAAATATGACACACCTAACAAAGTGGAAAATTTGGAATATTTTTTTTCTTAGAACTTAAATAGAAGTTGAGCAGTTCTTAATCTAATTACTATTCTAATTCCTATATTAATAATTAAGTGGATGCTACAAATTAAGCAGGTCTGAACTAGTAATTGTTTTCTGTTAATATGTGAAACTGCAAAGCTAGAATAAATTTACCTGCAATTTTATGGAAAACAAAAGTTATCTCCTTATGATAATCACAATGAAAATGCCGAGTGACAAAGGCAAATTTAAAGGGGTTGTCTCACCACGCTGTTTCACAGAGCCAAAAGAAGCTTTCATTCATGCATCCGGTCTCTTCATGATTATGCTGTGGGTGGTTCTATGGCAGTGATTAGCATATCAGCTCTGTATTCAAAGGTCTGCTAATTACTCTGACATGAGAGCAGGAGATGTTTATCTAAAGTCCAGAGAAGCTTCAGAGCTAAACTAAACAAAAGTTATTCGTCTCCTTTGTGTGTTAGATCAGATAGCACTGAAGCTCTCAAGCTGCCAGCAGTTCTGTGTGTCGACATCATAGATGACCTCATCCCTGCTATCAGATAAGACAAACAGGAGGGGAGAGTAGGGCAAAGCAGATCGGTAACCTAAAGAAACCTGAGTACACTTATAGATGATAAAATCACTTTTATCACCTCGATAAAGAAAAATAAACAAAGCAATATATTTGGAAAACGTCTTTAAATTACTGTTACCTACATGTTGAAAGCTAATCTTTGTAGTAAGACAACCCCTTTAAGTAAATAGTACTAAACAAAATAGACTTGAAGCAAGTGTAATACATACAGGACCACTAGATGTCAGCAAGACTTAAAAAATAAAAGCATTTGTATTGCCATAGAATAGCTATCATTAAGGATTGGAGCCTGACACCAACATCAATCCTTTCAATTTAGGCAAATATAATAGTAAAGCTACAATACACTTAAAGGAGTTATCCAATGTATCATTTTTATACCAAAAGTCCTAAAATGCTGTTATTTGTGGCTTCAAAGTAATTTCCAAATACATTTAACGAAAAAGTTTACGTGTTAACTTACATGCAGTAAGTTCTAAAACTGGTTGTAAAGGTGAACATAATATTGGTGCAAATTGGAAGTGTGTAGACTATTATACTCAGCATATAATATTTACTATCATAGCATTTCATTGTAGTTTAATAGCTATATCCTAATCTGGAGGCCATTACAGAATACTAGTGCATCTCAAAATATTAGAATATCATTGAAAAGATGATTTATGTCCGTAATAGAGAAACCCATGCATTGTATAGATATATTACACACAGAGCGATATATTACAAGCAATTATTTATTTTAATATGGATGGTAATGACTTACAGCCTAATGAAAACCCAAAATTCAGTATATTGGAAAACTAGAATAAAGTGAGAAAGGTTAAGATTGCAAGACTGTTGGCTCATGGCGTCACACGCAAAGGTTTCCTTAACCTTTATATGGTCCCTTGGTTTCGTTCAGCAGGCTACACAATCATGGGGAAGACTGCTGACTTGACAGTTGTCCAGAAGACACTCATTGACATTCTCCAGAAGGAGGGTAAGCCACAAGAGGTCATTGCTAAAGAAGTTTACAGACTGCTGTATCAAAGCATATTAATGGAAAGATGTGTGGAAGAAAAAGTGTAATAGAAAAAGTTGCACAAGCAACAGGGATGACCGCAGTCTTGAAAGGATGGTCGAGAAAAGGCTATTAAAGAATTTGGGAGCGATTCGTAAGCAGAGGATTGTGGCTGGAGTCAGTGCTTCAAAAGCCTCCACATACAGATGAACCTGGAACATGGGCAACAACTATCGCATTCCTGGTTTCAAGCCACTCCTGACCCTGAGACACCGTCAGAAGCGTCTTACCTTGGATCAGGAGAACAAAGTCAGGACGGTAGTCAGTGTCCAGAGTCCTGGTTTCAGATGAAAGTAAATTTGAATTTCATTTAGAAATCAAGGTCCCAGAGTCTGGAAAGAGAGTGGAGAGACCACAATCCAAGCTGCTTAGGTGCAATGTGGAGTTTCCACAGTCCTTGATGGTTTTGGAACCATGTCATCTGCTGGTGTTGGTCCACTGTGTTATATTCAGTAGAAGTTCAGTGCAGCTGTCCATTGGGAAATTTTGGAACACTTCATGCTTCATTCTGCTGACAAGCTTTATCCAGGTAACGATTTTAGTTTTCAGCAGGACCTGGCACCTGCCCACACTGCCAAAAGTACCAATACCTGGTTTACGAACAATAGTATCACTGTGCATGATTGGCCAAAAACTCAACAGACCTTAACCCCATAGAGCATCTAAGATGAGAGATACCAGAGCCCACAAAGCAACTGAGCTAAAGAGCTTAAAAGAAATAAACCCTTGAAATATATCCCTCTGTGTGTAATGAGTTTATACAATATATGGATTTCTCTATTTGACTTGAATTATGGACATAAATTAACTTTTTTAATGATATTCTAATATTTTGACCTGCTCCAGTACACCTCTCTCTACATGCTATACATTGTTAGGCTATGTTCACACGGCTTATTTGCGGGGCGTAATTATGGACCGCAACTACAGCGTGTGGTTGTGGGCGGGCGCGGGGGCCGGCACCTCGCCGGCCCATAGACTTTCATTACCAGCGGCGCGTATACGCCGTTGATAATTCACATGTCACTTATCTCCCCCCGCGGCGGATTCACAGAGCAGGGAGAGGAGACGTAATCCATAGTTCTCTATGAGAACTGTGGATTACCGTAATGACTGGGACGTATTCCAGCTGTATTGCAGCGCAGTACGGCGCGTAATTACGGACTGAAATATGGCCCATTTTAAGCCATGTGAACATAGCCTTACTCTTTATTTTAACAAAAACACTAAGGACCACATGTATGAAAACTGTCTAGGTCTAAGACTTTCTTTGTTGCCCATAGCAACTAATCAGATTTTCATTCATATAGGGGGACATGTATGAAAACTGTCTTGGTCTAAGACTTTTCTTGTTGCCCATAGCAACCAATCAGAGTGCCCCTTTCATTTTCTCAGAGCACTATATGAAATGAAACGGGCGCTCTGATTGGTTACTATCGGCACAAGGAAAGTCTTAGACCAAGACAATTTTCATACACGTGGCCCTAAATGGTCTTCTCTGTACATTTTTCGACCTTAGTCCTTTCTAGTTGCTGCCGTTCATTAGACTATTTACTGATGATATACTGTGAGGGTTAATGCTAATATGTGTACATGTGTGTTTCCATAAGCTAAAGTTTGTGTATAAGAAAATACCAAGCTTTCCTCCTTATAAGACCATACAGATATCCATTTTGAGGACGATGATTGTGAATAATTGAGGCATTCAGGATGGCCGCGATTCCATGTATATATCCTGCCAACAAGCGACTGAGTTTCGACGACATGTCCCAAGAAGCACTGACTGATACAAGCAGAGATTTCATCTTCCTGGCAACTACTTTGAACCAATAGAGAACTTTGTGCTCAACCCTCCCTATGGACTGTCCCACTGCGCAGGCCCCCCGCCCACGGCATCCCATATAACTATGTGTGCCGCGCTGAATAAAGTAGAGGAGTACATGGATAAGATTGGACCAGAACAACGCGTCTGACTCTTTCTTTCATTGGCCGGCCCGACACTGATTTGGAGTACCGGAGTGGGAACAGGAGATCCATTGTCGCTTTTATGACCATACATGCCAACTCCTCCCGTTTTTGGCGGGGGGGTCCGCTATTTGGGTCCCCTCCCGCCCTCCCGGGGGAGTTGGCATTCCTCCCCGCCGCCTGCAGGCGGCGGGGGCCTTTAAATTACCGCGGCGCAAGAGTAGCGCTGGTGCGCTACTCTTGCGCCGCGGGACCGCTCCTACAGGCGGGTTGAAGCGGCCGCAGCGGCCGCTCACCCGCCCGCGGTCTCACTGTGCGGGGAGGAGGCAGGAGGGATCGCTCCCTCCTCCCTCCTCTCCCTGTATGTCCGGCGCCGGTGTGTGCGCCGCACATACAGTTCAGCGGCGCAGGGGGAAGTGACGCGCGGCTGCAGGGGAGTGACGTCTCACTTCCCCCTGCGCCGCTGAAGAGATCGGTCGGGAGCTGGCCGCGCTGCAGGAGCCTGTTAAGGTGAGTGGATTTTATTATTTTATTTTTATTAGCTTTAGGGGGCTCTACCTGGCTAACAGAGAGGGGCACTACCTGGCTAACAGATGGGGGCACTACTGGCAACAGAGGGGCACTACCTGGCAACAGAGGGGGCACTACCTGGCAACAATGGGGGCACTACCTGGCAACAAAGGGGGCATACCTGGCAACAAAGGGGGCACTACCTGGTAACAGATGGGGCACTACCTGGCTAACAGAGGGGGCACTACCTGGCAACAGAGGGGGCACTACCTGGCTAACAATGGGGGCACTACCTGGCAACAAATTTGGCACTACCTAGCAACAAAGGGGGCACTACCTGGCTAACAGATGGGGGCACTACATGGCAACAGAGGGGGCACTACTGGCTAAAGATGGGGGCACTACCTGGCTAACAGATGGGGGCACTACCTGGCTAACAGATGGGGGCACTACCTGGCTAACAGATGGGGGCACTACCTGGCAACAATGGGGGCACTACCTGGCAACATAGGGGACTACCTGGCAAACAATGGGGGCACTACCTGGCAAACAATGGGGGCTCTACCTGGCAACAATGGGGGCACTACCTGGCTAACAGATGGGGCACTACCTGGTAACATGGGGGATACTTGGCTAACGATGGGGCACTATGGCTAACAGATGGACACCTGGCTAACAGATGGGGGCACTACCTGGCTAACAGATGGGGGCACTACCTGGCTAACAGATGGGGGCACTACCTGGCTTAACAGATGGTGGCACTCCTGCTAACATGGGGACTCCTGGCTAACAGATGGGGCACTACTGGCTAACAGATGGGGGCACTACCTGGAAACATGGGGACTACTGGCAACATGGGGGCACTACCTGGCAACAAGGGGCACTACTGGCTACAGGGGGCACTACCTGGCTAACAGATGGGGGCACTACCTGGCTAACAATGGGGGGCACTACTTGGCTAACAAAGGGGGGGCACCTACCTGGCTAACAAAGGGGGGCATCTACCTGGCTACAAATTTGGCTCTACCTGGCTACAGAGGGGGCATCTACTTGGCTACAAGGGGGCATCTACCAGCCTGTAAGGGGCACTACCTGGTTATGGGGGGCTACTACCTGGCTATAAGGGCATCTACCTGGCTTTCTTCCAAAGCCGTTATGCAGTTAGGTGGAGTGGGTGTGGCTTTTTGAAGGGGCGTGGCATACCGACAAGATGGGCGTGTCCATGCAAATTTTTGCCGCGGCGCGCTACGCGCGCCGCCCACTAGAGTCTCCTGCTTTTTCACTTTCAAAAGTTGGCAACTATGTTTATGACCTTGACAATCTAAAATGGTATAGACGTGGCTGTGGCAGCTAGTATAAAAAGTTCACTATTTTCTATCACAATCAGTACTATACAGCATTTATATTGTGAGAAATTGATCGATTCCAGTACTACTATAGCATGATGATAGTTCTACGGGGAAAGTTTATGAATGTGAAGTCCAATCCCAAAAGACTAGATTTGGTTGCTCTTTATTGCAATTATAAGACATGACACAGATTGTATTGCTGTAGACATAATAGAATTCAGATTGTTTTGAACTGTGTTTATCACTTTAAGCTATTTTATTTTACATTTTGCTTTCCCATTAACCTTTACAGGCACTTTTCATTATTGTCCACTAGATGGCAGCAGAGCAGCCAACATTACACAACAGAAAACCATTTGTGTTATAGTCTATGCAAAACCAGAAAGTTATCTACTAATTATTACTTGTAAGGAATATGGGGCAACAAACCAGGTGGTTGCCATGATTTCTTGGTGGCAAAACCAAATACACTTCAATGCCACCTGCCGTACAGGCCACCAAACAGCACTGGAGGCATGACGAAGACTGGGTATCTAATACTGAACTTCTTAACAGCTCTAGACTATGACCATTAGCCCCTTCTTTACTGTAGAACCTCTGTGTTTTTAGATTTTAACCCGGAATTTTTCTAAATTTTTTTGCATGCAGAAGTTAGGGCGACATGTCTGAAAAGTGGCGTATCTCTGCCAGTTTTCGGCACATTAAATCAGTGTAAAGTGCGCCTGAAAGTCCGATACTTTCTAAAATCAGTCATCAGGAATACCTTAATGCGCCTAAAAAGGCGCATCGCGCTGAAAAAGGCGCATCGAATCAAAAAAGTCGCATTGTGCAACTCGCGGCGCATAGCATATCATTGGTAGTATACAGTATGTAATGCGCCTATCGCGGCACATTGCCCGATGGAGGCGCAAAACATATGTAATGTGCCTCAATAGGCGCATTGCGCGGCGGAGGCGCACAGTGCACCATATTTAGGCGCATTACAAAGTGTCATGCCTGGTGCATAATGCGCCTAGTTTTGGTGTATGACAGTTTATTTACAACAAGAATGGCGTCAAAACTGGCATTGGCGAGTTGGGTCATGTCGCCTTTAGTCTTTACACTACAGTACCTGAAGGTACCATGCCACACTGTACCAATGCTGGATTTAAAGGGGTTGTCTCACTACATTGATTCATCTTACATCAGTCCTGTTTTCTTGGTTTCATTGTGAATTCAGGGGCATGTTTACTGGCTTCTACTAGGCTGCAGCCGAAGCCAGGTCTGTAGCTATAGCGACCAGCGCTGGCAGCCTATCATGAGAGACTGAACAGGTCTGTAGCTATAGCGACCTGAAGAGCTGATGCAACCCATACAAGAGGGGATATCTAGGAATAGGTAGGACACTGTTAATGGACATTTATTGCAAAGTGACTTGTTTTTGCAAGATCTTTAACATAACAAGCAGTCCTTGTAGTGAGACAAACCCTTTAAGTTCTTTGGGACCACCAGGGATCATTATTCTAAGAGCCTGCCCCTCATTTATATAGAACATGTTTATGAACATTTTAAAGTACTTTTTGTAAGTCTTCTATAGAACTAATCCTCAGATAGCCTAATAAAACCTGCATGTGCAAGTCAGCTCCAAATGAGGGCGTCTTCTGCTAGAACTTTGGAGCCTTTATGTATTTGGGATACATTATTGTGTTGGAGCTTGGGCTGGAGGATCCTCTGGGGGTGTCAGTCCGACTCTGCATTGTTATAATAGGCAGTGATGTAGGCAAAATAAAAGTCTGCCCATATGACTGTATCCGCCACTCATTACTCATAAAACTGTCCTAGCTATCTAAAAGAGGCCAACACAATTTTCTTATCAACCTGCAATGTTTTGCATTCAGCTTATAGGTTTGAGCATAACTTTCTGTACCATGCCAGAAATCAATATATAAAATTCTGTTGAGCAGAATACATATAATTCACCTCTTCTATTGGTACAGATCTGTGGTTATCCAGAACAGTGCCAGAATTGTGAGACTGTGTTACTGACGCCTGGCCACTTGTTTGATATGGCAGTGGAGAGTCAGGAGCTTCGCTAATGAAGCCTGAGAGTCCAAAGGAACAAGAGAATGGTGCCTACAGTCCACCCATAAAGGAAAATATACACGAGCAAAGAATATATGGTAAATTTTCAAATACCACAGGATCTCAAAACAATCAGGTAAAAAGAAAACCACTAATGTACTTAAAGAGGTATTACCATCCCATATATTCATGGCACTTGTGCGGTTACTCTCCACTTGTTTCAATGAAAGCTGTGAATATAGCCGAATGCAACTGCTCTGCTGTACTCCCATTGAAATCAATAGAAAGTAACCACAATATGCCAAATGTATAAGACGATAAAACTATTTTAATGCCAAAATGCTTAACCAGTCCACTGCTGCTGATCCTCCACTCTCTAATGAGGACTTCACTGCAGTAAAGTTGCGTCCAATGTGATGTAATGTCACACATGACTGCACAATCTAATGGTTTTAAGCCACACTAAGGGTATGTTCACACGGCTTATTTTCGCGCGTAATACGCATCGTGGTCCCTCTGTGAGTACAATACGATTGTATTGTACGTGCAGGGGGAGAATTGACATGTCAATTGTTAGCGGCGAATATGCGCCGCTGACAATGCATGTTTATGGGGCCGGTGCCCGGGTGGCCCCCCGTGCTTTGAAGTTATGCGCTGATCAGCGCGTGGTTCCAAAACACCCGGCGTATTGGGGCGCATACAATATGCAATAAGCTGTGTGAACATACCCTAAGCGTGCTTTCACACAGTGTGTTTTTGATGCGTTTTTTTTTGTTCAGAAATGCATAACATTGCTGTGCATTTCTGCAATAAAGAAAAACGCATCAAAAACACACTTTATGAAAGCAGCCTTAGGTCTTGTACTGATTGTAATGTGACGTTTCACAGCTGGCTGATGATATCACTTAGGCCTGGTCATAGAACTGGAACACAAAGAACTAATGAGAAGGTATTTTACAGATTTCTTTCTATTAAACTGGGAAACGCTTGAAAAAATAGACTTTAAATGACCCTACTACTGTAGATTAGAAAAGATTATGTCCATTATTGTTTATGGCCATTCCTTTCTCCCTTTACTAAGACTTGATACAGTAAATTGTTAACCTTCCCAAATAGAAGTAGAAATGATTCCACAGTTTCGAATATTGTTCTATAAAGTTTCCTCTAAGGAAACCTATAAACAAAAAATAATGTTGAAATCTTTTTTTATTATTAATTAAACTAAGATCCGATCTAAGTCTCCTGTGTTGTTGTTGCTTGAAGTTCTGATAAGGAGTCTGCTTGGAGATATGTGTCTATCAGAAGGCAAATATGATTATGCTGTTGTTGATTATTGCCTTAAAATGCAATAAATATATTATATTAAAATAGACAAAAAATAAAGTAATTGGAACAAAAAACAGTCTACAAAAAAAAAGAACAAAGTTAATGTTCAGTGAATGATTTGGTCTTCAACCACTTATATCAAGGAGCTGATTTTATCTACTCCTACTAGCTGTATAGTTAGGCTATATCTACACAGCCCTTGATTCTCGATTTTCCGACTGTACCCAGCGTTGTGTAAACCTCAATGGAAAATCCATGCTGTAGCAGGGCTGTGGAGTCGGAGTCGGTGCCTATTTTGCAGGAGTCGGATTCGTCATAAAATGGAAGGACTCCGACTCTCAAAACATATAATTAGTTGGTCCAGTTAGTTCGATGCAGTGCAAAGAGCAAGAGGAATTGGGTCTGACCAGTGCTACTGCTCCCATATCTTCAGCCTTATCACATGAGGAGTATAATTGATGACATGGAGCAGGCAAAGCGCTGCCCCCAGGGGAAAAGATTCTGCTCCCGGGCAAACAGATTTCAGCACAATGTTTCACCTGCTTTCAAAGAAGTAGAAGAGTTCAACTATTCATCAAAACTGGCTGAGGCAATTCCTTTATACCCTGACATTGTTAGAGATGTTGCCCCTGTGGTTACCGCTTTGCCTCCAATCCAAGTTAGTGTAGAGAGGCCGTTCTGTAGCCTGGAAATAATGAGGTCAGGTGTGAGGTCATGTATGCAGGATCTGATGAAGGCAATATTATTTCTCAGAACAAATTCAGAGACTCCACACAGTTTCCTGCAGTGTTTTTCATATTTACAATTTTTTTGTGTTCTAAAGTCATATCCAATAAATATATTTTACACTGAAAAGCAAAATGGTAACAATGTTTTGAACGTGTGAGACTTTCAAGCTTCATATCTCACCATCCACTACAGCTTTGTACATGAGGCTACTGTAATTTTATATACAGTCATATTACCGATCTTATACATATATTTGACTTGCAAGTATTTATCATCTGATTAGTTATACTAAAAATCAAAATTTTAATTTCTATTATTTTGTTAGTATTTGTGAAATTCACCTTTGGTTTTCAATACTGCCTGAATCCTTCTGGGCTCTGGATCAGATTCAAGCATGTCTTGACCAAAATCTGTTCCCAGGTCTCTTCTACACATTCCCACTGTTGGTGCAGACTGGACTTGGATATAAATACATATTTATCTTTAACTCTACCCACAAGTGTTCAAAAGATCAAAACATTGTTACCCTTTTGCTGGTCAGTGTCTGTTCTACCTAAATAGCTTGGTTATTGTATCATAAGGTGATAAACAGCCTGATGTTACCATTCTACTACAGTAAAGTTATCACTTAAACATGCGCCATGTATGAGGGAGTTGGGAGTCGGATTCAGAGGTTTGGGAAATTGAGGAGTCAGAGTCGGTGCTTTGGCTTGCCGACTCCACAGCCCTGGTAGTCTGCACAGCACAGGTTTTCTACTGAAGCCGCCAGCCATCCGGCGGAAGATAGAACATGTTCTATCTTCCACCGGACTCCCATTGGATTCCCATTACTTCAATGTATGAGGCCTGCGGGAATCCGAAAAAACCGTGGTGCGGCGAGGTTAAAATACCATTGGATTTCCAAAAGTATTTTACCTTAAGCTGTGTAGACGTAGCCTTAGAGGATTGCTTGTAGCCTGTGTGTCTGATTATGTCTTCTCAATGTCCTGTTCTATTTCTATTTCTAGAGATGAGCTTCTACTGATAAACTCAGCAGTTTAATGAAGGGACGGCGTAATAAATCCAAGGCAGTGGAACATTTCTTGTAGACATTTAATAGCTAAAGTCCACCCACTCTCTTTCATGTTGATTTGAAATCTGCAGAAAAGGATTTGGAGCTTACCTGTTGTATAAACTGATATTATTTTAGAAACCTTCTTCAAGTTTCTTAAATGTTCTTTGGAAGAATTTTACAGAAAGGAAAGATTGAGTCATACTAACATATTCTATATTGGGCAGCCTTAGTTTTTTTAAACTTTATTCCTGTACAAGCAATAAACACAATGAAGGTCTAAATCCTTGTATCAGCCTGCGTAGAAGTTGAGTTCTTATAATAAATTATCTGGAGATCATACACTGTTACATTGCCAAAAGTGCTGTACAGAAAGCATTGTCCCTACCACCATTAGAGATTTCAGAGTTCCATTCAGTTAAAGGGGTTGTTCACAATGATAAACACCACATTCGCCCATGGGCTTTATCTAATAGTGAATATTATCTCCATTCAAGAGAATGAAGACGAACTACAAGAAAAGACACAGCCCATCAAAATTAATGGTTCTGACCCGGGTAAAATTATATTTTGCAATCCTCAACAACCTCTTTCAATGATCAGAGTCCTCTGTATGGTCTTAGCTGAGCTATTCTGCCTGCGACTGGCTTTTTTCTTTTTTTTCCTATGGAAGCTGGAAAATGCAGAGAGTAATTAAAGGGGTTGTCTCACTACATTGATACATCTGACCTCAGTCCTGTTTTCTTGGCTTCACTTTGAGTTCAGGGGCGTGTTTACTGGCTTCTACTAATCTGCAGTAGAAGCCAGGTCTGTAGCTATAGCAACCAGTGCTGGCAGCCCATCAGGAGAGATCAAACAGATCTGTAGCTCTCGTGACCTGAGAAGCTGATACAGCCCATACAAGAGGGGATATCTCAGAATAGGTAGGACACTGTTAATGGACATATACTGCAAAGTGACTTGTTTTTGCAAGATCTGTAACATAAAAAGCAATCCTTGTAGTGAGACAACCCCTTTAAATCAGCACAGTGTCTAGGCCAACACTGGACTTCATTAATATAAACTTTTGACATGACTTCATGACATGCTAGAATGTTACCAAAATGACAGTGATCTTTTAATATAGACTTCCACAATGGTCCACTGGAGGGAGAAAATTCGTAATATTCTACCTAATATTCTATGGTCTTTAATCTTATAATATCTTTACAGCCAATCCCTTGCTTCCCCTTGCACAATCTTGGACTAAAATAATTGAACTCTCATTGAACTCACTGGGAACAATAGAAGCCTGTATGCAATGAGCTCCCCCTAATGGCGCTGGCAGCTTGTTCAGAAAATGAGCTCACAGATGGGTCACTCTATATAGCCCTGACTTTAGCACCTCTAGTAAAGCCCTGTTGGCAATACTGTGATTCAAAAGAATTTCTTTTCTGTTCATTGTCAGTTGCCCAGTTATGGTTTGGTAAGCAGGTCATAGTGGGAAAAGAAAGGGGAAAAATGAAGCAGGAATATCTGTTGTCGATAATAGCTTGGTGTTATCTTTCTTTCATCCATACTAAAACCATTTTCTGCTAAATTTTGCTGCATTACAGATCTGTGTTTACATCTAAGACTGTGAATGGAACTGAATATTGAAGAGCTATTAACTAAAGCCAGTTAAACCATTCAACAGGGCTTTTAGTAAATGAAAAATTATAAATCTTTCTATGCAGCATAAAAGTTCCCACTCCTTTAGGGCTCACATTGGTAGCATTAATGTTATATCATTATTATTGTCCTTTATATCGTGCTGCCATAAAACTGTCCATTGCAGTTTATATACACTATTCAGGCATATCAGCTAGTACCCCGTCTGATAAGCCATTGACCAAAAAAGCTGCTAAGGCTTTATTACTAATTGAACAATAAAAGGTCACATTTACTGCAACTTTTATTTTCTTATAGGGAGCGTCCCCACGGCAAAAGTTTTCAGTCGGATTTACAGTTAGTTTTCGGATTTGAAAGTCCTCTGTAAACCGACTGTTAACCCGTTACATAGACTTAAAGGGGTTGCCTCACTACAAGGGTTGCTTTTTATGTTAAAGATCTCGCAAAAACAAGTCACTTTGCAATATATGTCCATTAACAGTGTCCTACCTATTCCTAGATATTTCCCCTTTTATTGACTGCATCAGCTCCTCAGGTTGCTATAGCTACAGACCTGTTTGATTTCTCCTGATAGGCTGACAGCGATGGTCGCTATAGCTATAGACCTGGTGATCTCAGCACTGCAGACAAGTAAAGCCAGTAAACGCCCCTAAATTCAAAAATAAACTGAGAAAACAGGACTGAGGTAAGATGAATTGATGCAGTGAGATAACCCCTTTAAATTGAAAATTCATGCAGTAGCGCACACTGCACAAATTTTCTGACGGATGTTTGTTTACATCGCTGGCATATCGATCATCTTAGAATATGTTCATTCTTCCACCCGGTTTTCATGAACATGAACAATTCAATGTGAAGGGGGACAGCTTAATCCGCAAATTGTGGACACAAGCCGTCCCCCTTTATGCACAAAAAAAGACAAGATATTAGTTGGATATCCTGCTATCGGTTGCTATACAGAATTGGAAACAGTGCCTAAACTTTAGTCTACTTTATTGAATGATCCATTAGGTGCCAAGATTTTTTTTTTTTTTTTAATCAAATAAAACGTATAAAGCACCATATTTCAAGGCTCCAGTGATCAGTAGTATTTTTCCATTTGTCATTTATTCTTAGGATTTTGTAAAGGAATGTATTGTGTCCTGCGTGTAAGCCATGTGCAGATATATAGCAGATTATCCTAAACTTGCGTTCACCTTTTGGATAGCTAAGACTTTTGTCTAAACTGTTCTGGTTGGATGCCTGCTAAATGGATATTCTCATCTTACACATTTATGGCATGGCAGAGTTCTTGAAACTTTTTTATTAAATTTTATTAGGTGAAAGTATTATCTTCTTTACAGTCCAACAGCCTGTAGTTCCTTTTTCCTTGTCTGTATTTTCACCGTTAGGCTAGGTCTACACAGCTTATGTTAAAATACTGTTGAAAATCCGACAGTATTTTAACAGTGCAATACCATGGTTTTTGCTGCGGGTTTGCACTAAAAACTGGTTACAGTTGGATTTTCGGCAGATTCTAAAGACTGAATCTGCCGAAAATTGGACCAGAAACCAGTGCTTTGAAGACATAGCCTTAATGTCTAAGACTGTACATACTAATCAGTGAGATAAGAGGGGAAAGCTGCCGTCTATTGGCTAGAGACAGCTTATCATGAAGGGGGCAGCTGCCGTAAGCCCATGTAGTACTGTAACGTCCCTATGTAGTCCAAACATATGTGGGGACCAGATGACTATCTACAGTATTTGAGGGCTTGTTAATTCTCCCCCCCCCTTAGTGTAGGGGGAAACAAGGATTGGATATATTAAAATTTTTTGTTGCCATGGAAGATGAGTTATTGACAACATATTCTCCATGAAATACGCACCCCGAGCCAAGTGTACATAGATATATCAGGAAGTAGGAGCTTTTAGCCAAACAAATGTGCAGCCAATAGCTGTCTAGATTTGTGGGCAGCGTTAGTGTCTGAAATTTAGTCTCACCTCACTTCTACCACTTGGGTCATGTGTAAATTATAACAGAATTCTATTATTCTGCCTCTGACAGAAGCATAGTATTATGCTGTGTATTACTAGGCTCCAATTTAGAGACCCATAATCCGCTTCAACACGAATCATCATGGATTCTAACCCTTGGACAACTATACCAACAAGATACTTCAAGAACACTGTATGGGCTTTCTATGGGTCTCAGGCCAATGTGGGCTGAGCAGGTTCTGAAATTACGGCAAAGAAGAAGTTTGGCATCGGTTGGAGTTTTGTAATGAAAGTATATTAGGTTGGGGATAAGTTATGTCATGCAAGATTGACCTTTGTGTGTCTTCACCTTCACCTTCACAGCTTGAGATAGGCCCAATATGACAGGTTATTGCAATATTTGCCATGGAGTTAATGACTGCTGTGTGGTCTGTCTAGGGGTATCAGACCAATGTGTGCTTTGAGTGGTTTCTGAGATCACTGAGAGGAAGGAGTTTGGCATCTGTTGGAGTTTAAGTATGTTTGGATGTGTTGCCCATACAAGGGAACAAGGTATCTCATGCATGATTAACCTCCTCCACATGGCTTCACCCCATCTACCACAGCTGGTCATAGACCCAGTATGGATGTAAATTGCTGTTTGGGCACATGGAAGGCCGTACAAGGGAGAGAGCATTATTTGACTTTTGGAAGGCAGATTTTGGTGGGTGCCATGTCCATTTGCAAAGCCCCCAAAGTACCAGAACAGGTGAAACCTTCCAAAAGTCACCCCATTTTGAAATCAACACCCCTCAGGGATCTCATCTAGTTGGGTACTGTGCATTTTGGACCCACAGGTGTTCCAGTTTTTTTTTTTTTTTAGCATTGGGCTATGAAAATGGGGGGAAAAAACGCAGTTCCGTCATTTCTTTGGGGTTCATTTTTTTCAGAGTTCGCTGTGCGGTATAAACAACAGGATAACTTTACTATGCAGGTCTGTACAGTTACAATATCATCAATTTTATGTCTTTTTATGTATTATTACTTTTACACAATAGAAGTGCATGTGGAAAAAATTGCGTTATTTTGTCATCATAGTCTGATATGGGCTGATTAGGGACTTGTTCCAAGAAAGAACCAACAGTGACAAGATAATGGGTGCCCAAGGCTTAACAATACATGTGGAGAGCAAAGTGAGCCCATTTGGTCCAATTCCACAGAAGAGTTAGCAGAAATTGCTAAAAGAAAAATGTTGATGCATGTGAAAGGTGTCACAAAATACAGTTTATTACAGCTTGCAGTGTATGAACACAATATTAGGCAAGTGGGTTTAATGTTATTTCTAATAGGGCTATATCAAACTTAAAAAAGTTATCTCAAACTGACAACCTGTTCATTGGGCCTATGGAGGGTCCCAATTTAGCACCACTTCTATCAGCCGGAACACAGGGGCTCAGAAAGAAAGACTCCTATTTTGGCGATGTTAGTGAGCCCATGCATGACATGGACAGTGAGGTGAAATGTATAGCCAGAGGCAGCTCCCATAGGTAATAACCGTTTATCCCAAAACAAAGCAATCATTCGAAACTTGAAGGCCACTCCAGCAAAGCTTCTTTAGTATGATATGATGTAAAATGTAATTTATTTTATTGTGAAATTTCAGGCTATAAGCAGTAATGTAGGAGATAAGTAAGAAATAATGAGTCACAGATTAAATTTTTTGATTAAATGAAAAAATGGAGAAAACCAAAAATAGTAAACCATCAGAGATTCGTCAAGAAAAATAAAAAAAATCACAGAAAATAGACTCCCTAAAATTCAACTTTTACTGAATACAAAAAAATAGAAACTTACCCTAGAAAGCGCTAAATCAACAAACTAAACTACCTACACAGTGCGATCGCCCCAAAAAGGGCGGCCCTGGACAGGAACCTAGCTCTAGCAAGACCCCAGAAGTCCCGAAATATAGTCAAGAAATACAACAACCTACATACAAAAATCTAACCAGTTCTTGATATTTAAAAAGCTTCTCAATCATAAAAATATGTGATCAGCGCGCTAATGATTACAATTCTCTCATTCTTTTTTATAGTGTGAGGGCCATTGGAATATCTGTAATACTTATGCCTACAACTACTTTTGGACTTCTATCTATGGTCCAAGTTTAATATATAGGCGTATCCAATAGCATTTTTATGATTGTAAGCGTATTGAATATCAATAACTGGATAGTTAGCCTGTATTTTGTATATAGGTAGTTGTATTTAAGTATATTTAGGGACATCTAGGTTCTCTGGTAGGGTTAGGTTCCTGTCCAGGGCCACCCTTTTTTGGAACTATCGCCCTGTGTAGGTAGTTTAGTTTTTTGATACAGGGCTTTTTAGAACATATTTACGGTTTTGATATTGGTTCAAGCTTAAAAAGCGATATTTCAGCAAACATTCCAGATTACTACAACATCGGCTCAATGACTAAGGACGCTTTGTACAGCTGAAATGTGCGCGCCATGTTTGTTGGGTCTTTAACTATATGTACATATATGAATTTTAAAATATATTACATAAAATCGGAAGTTTTATAGATTTATTTTCTGATTTTTTTTTCTGTATTTTACTAGAACATTATCCTGAGATAAAAGTTACTGCACAACTAAGCTTCGGCAGACATTTATTGGCTCCCAAAGAAACCACTGACAAATATAAAGAATAAGGGCATCCATGACACACAATAAAATAGTATTCTATGTAAAAAGTACAGGGAGAGACATTAAAAATCGTCATAGCTGGCACTGACAATTTATAAGTTAAGGAACTTATTTGACCTTCATATTGGTCTCCTGTCTTGTATAGATCTCAGTCAAGTGAGCCATGACTTTTCCTATCCATTTTCTCATTATCTTGCTCAATTCAGGTCCACTCAACGTATATTTTAAATAAGACAGCTTTTTTCAGGTTATTACTTTGGACAGTTTACCCATTTCTTACAATTTACAACATCCATGTTATGTTCAAAGACATCAATACTGTCCTGCTACCTTATTGTCCAGATTTCACTTTTATAAACAGCAGAAAACTGTTTGCACATAGAATTCAATCAGAATTCCAAGAGGATTTGTGTAATTCCAGTGTCCAATAACAGAACTTTACTACAGTGATAAAAAAATTTCTATAAAAAATCTCCAGTTTAAACAGGATATCACTGCATGGTTGATGCTGAAGAATACACATATATTGACCATGGTTATATCCGTGTTTGTGCTTAAAGAAAATAGCTAAAAAAAAAAATACATTGACTGTTCCAAAATCAGTACATAGAATGACTACTTCCACAGGTTGTAGGTTACATGCTTTAGGATACTTAATAAATTCTGTGCATGTTATTGGTAGGTAGTCATTTCTTTTCATAGACAATTTATGAAACAGAAAGCGGACAAGCGATAATTCAAAAATGATATTGGGAGATAGAAACCCAATGAAAGTACTACATAATGTTCAAAGCAGGTACCACACCTTTTAACCACTTTCTGACTGGCTGTTTATCCTTTTCCTGAACAGCCACATGTGAGTTTGATGACTACATTTTCTCACACTTTTATTCATGCATAAGGCTCTATTTTTATATAATTTTTACATTTTTTTTGTTTAAATATGGAAAAATGGTAAAAATTTAAAATTGGTCAATAATGAGTTTCCCAAAACTCTTATATGCCCTCCAAACCATCCCTCTTCTCTTAAAACGCAGCAATGTCAGGGTTATACTTTCTGGATTTATTAGATTTATTTGGGCATCTAGAAAACCTAGGATAGTCGTGTCTAAATTGATGATCCCGAAACTACATGGGTGAATAAATCTTCCCGACATCTGCAGATATAACCTGGCATGCATTATGCGCCACTATCTAGGTTGGATAAAGCATACATCATTTCGCTCTAATTCAGATCTAGAAAATTGTCTGGCAGCTCCCTGGGATTTGACTGCCCTACTACATACTAAACTAGCGCATTTACCACCAAATATCAAACACTCATTCTAATGAGAGACACTATAACTACCTGGAGGGTTTGTTGCAAGTTTTTTAAGCTCCCAGCTGAACAAACATATGTCTGTCTCTTATTGGGCACCCTGAATTTAAACTTAGTCTGGGAAATAAACATCTCCTGGAATGGAAAGAAAAGGGCATTTCTGCCGTAAAACATATGTACGACAGTATCCGTAAAAAGTATATGTCCTTTTCTGAATGCCAAACAGCTCATCACATACCAGAATCCCACTTCCTCACCTTTCATCAAGTGTCAAGCTTTTTGAAGGGGAGGGTAGTCAATTTGGATCAAGAGTTCCACTCCAATGCTTTTGATGAGATCGTTGGCCCATGCTCGTGCAGACACACTCGACAATTAATGCAAAATTAAGGGCTCCTGATATATGTAAGTGGGAGGACAAACTCTTTTCAAAATGGGATAAAGTGTTTCTGGATCTGGAGATCTCGCAGATTGCATTGGAAGATTGGAACAAAGTCTGCAAAGCAGTGGTCAATGAGAGATGGCGGGAATCTCATCTCCGTTTCATACACCAGGCAATTTACGGCTTCAACATTCCCACCCATCCTCAGGTACCACATCGCAAATTAGCCTGTCCAAAATGCCACCATCCAAAGACGGACATGGTTCATGGAATATGGGAATGTGACAAAGCCCAATCTCTTTTGTTTCACAACCTCTCGGTTGTAACCAGATATCATACCTTGCTGCATATTATTTTGTTAGCTGTGAAGCGGTGCTTTCTGGGTAGGTGATTGGAGGAGGACATGCCCAAAATACAAGAAATATGGGCTCAGGTAAAAGGTTATCTACGTATGGAGCAAATGGAGGCAGAATTAGCTAAAACCACCAAAATGGAAAACCTCTTTATGAAATGGGGCCCTTTCCTGGAGAAATTTTTTGAAAAAGGAGGAAATAGTTCGTTTTGTTACCCCTTTCCATCATACCAAATGGTATATGGAAAATGATCTCGCAGTTACATTGGGGATCTTCAGGCTCTAGTTTACTATGGGTGATCATACGAAAACAGCTAGAGAATTGGGACAGTATGGCCTGGAGAGCTACATATAAGACCCTATGTCCAATTTCTATTGGCTATTGATTCTTAGATTGGACAGAGAAAGTGATACACCTGGTGCAACTTCAGTTGTAGTTATGTTTATATACTTCAGTTTATATTGAAATGCTAGAGTAAATTATTGGTTATGAGACATCGTATTAAGCATGTACAGTACATTGACACACTTGCTCTTTGAAAATGCCTTTCATCGGACAAATTTTTGAGTGTGTAAAAAGGCTTTATTGTAATTCTGGACATGTAAGATGTTATCCGTCATGCCCATGCCTGTTATTACATTTTTGTATATGCTTTTGAAAATTCAAGAAAGTTTTTTTTTTTAATTGTCACTTTTATGTTACGGTTGTTTTTATAAAGGGTGATTTACAGTTTCAGTGTCGCTATGGGTGGGGCTAAAAGTTACAGTTAGGTTAAGAGTGTTTTTTTTTTTATTTTATATGTTGTTCACCCCATAAGGTCCACCAAAAAAAAGCTCCAGTAGGTATTTTTACAAAACAGTTTTTTTTTTCAGATTATCTCTGTAACTTGGGCTGATATATTAGCCCTACTTACAGAGGGAATAAAACCTGAAGCCCAGGCTGCAATGCTAATTTGGGCCTGTTTAGACCCAGCAGTTACCCAGCCTCAGCAACCAAAGCCTGAATGCTTTCTGCTGAGCTAGATAAGCAGGGCTCATTGAGTACTGTGTATACAGCAATTGGAAAGGCAGGGACAGTAAAAACATCCCTACTTTTCCACTGGAGATCCCTACTGTTGCTGACAGCTGTCTCTCTCTTCCTGTAGTTGCAAACTTTGTTGCAGAGTTAAAGGGGTTATCCGGGAGTTTTATGATTTCATAGAGCACTATAAACAGCATTTATGTGGAAAAGTAAAGATATTCCACTACCTTCATGTGTTGCCTTTCTTTTGCCTCCTTGTTCATCTATCATAAGATCAGTGAAACTTCCTGCTTATGGGAGAGTCAGTAGTTCTCCAGCATCTCTTTCCTACAAGTCCCAGAATCCACTGCAGTTACAATCTAGGACTTTTCCTCCTCTTCAGTCCTGCCCTTTACATCATCATTTGCAGATGTGTACACCTCATGCCCCTGCATCTCTGCTCCAGTTCACTTTCTTTATGTCTACCGCAGGCCGTGTGTATTAAAGTGCACCAATCAGTTTGTAACATGGTACAAAAACATTGTTTCCTCACCTATAATATATGTAATATAGATACAAATATACATGATTTGGTTTATATATTTCTATGTATGTGCTGTACATCTACCACATCAGGTACACAGCTATCCCATTACTGAAACTCTGATTGCAGTGGGGAATGTGGAATCACCCAGCTTTCCTATACACAGGATAGCTTATCTAGCATTCAAGAAAGGTGGGCGATGTCACATCCCCCACAACAATCAGTTATTATTATGGGAAAGCTGTGTGCCTGCTCTCGGGAATGTGACATCATCAATGCAATAAGTGATGTCAGGGCAGTGTCTCATGATGCTTTAGCCTGGCACCGCTACTATGTAAAGAGCAGTAGGCAGACTTTTTTCTGACTGCTGCTGGATAATCTCAGAGGTCCTAATGTGCATCCAGCCAAATAAACAATGCAAGTCTTCTGACCAAGTGAAAAGGTCTATTTAGCAAATGTATCAAAAATACATCTATCAGAAGAGGTGAAAACAGTACACAATAATGAAGGCAGCTAGACTAACAGCTAGCAGTGATGGGTAACTATGAAGTTATCACTGCAAGTGTGTATGTGTTCACATTTATAACACCCTCCCTCTCCAGTTTTGTACTGATTACATTCCTGTCTGCACCTGTGTTTACATAGTGACTGATGAATCACTAGAGGCAGCCAGATCTTTCTCTGCTCAGGTCACGCCCAGCATAGGGGAGTGTTTCTGAACTGAGCCTAGATTAAAAGCACACCCACTGAGTGATTACAAAACATTCATTGAGGCCATGTGATCAATGGACGTCAGATGGTTAGTAGGAAGTAGGGGAGTAAAAGGCTCTCTGCTTGGTTTTGCAAAGCAGAACAGGTAAATAATTTTTAATGAGTATCAATTACAAAGTTCAATATAATTAAGTTGTGAGCGCTATACCAAAAAAAAATCCTGGAGAACCCCTTTAAATGCTGACCGCCTGGATGTTTACAGTCAACGTAAGGTTGGCAATTAGTTAAAATTGATTGCCCTTTTTCAGTAATGGACTTCTGGCAATAAGCTGATTAAAGTGTCCATGTGTTGTTTAAGCGTCTATAAGTACCAGCAAACTTTAAAAGGGTTGTCTCACCACGCTGTTTCAGAATCCATTAAAAAAAAAGTGCAGTGTTCTACTGCCATTTGTATTACAGAGGTAATCCAGCCTTAAAGAATACCTTTGCTGTATGATGACACCATACACAGACACAAGGACTGGCCCTGCCTTTATGGCACAGGAACCCTGAGAACTGTGTGTGCTGCTCTTCAGGACGACAAAAATGGAAAACCGCATGTGATCTAAAGGATATTGTTTGCATCTAGTCTTTTTCTCTGGTTAGCATTACTTTCCTTCCGTCAGACTCTGGTCAAGGTTATACAGAAATAGTTTCCTTGTAATGTGAGAGAGATAGATGAGGTTATCTTTAATACCTGTTCAAACCACTACTACTACTGAATATACATTATTTTTTTGATAGAAATGCTAAGTCACTTGGGTGGAACCATAAAGTTTGCCATAAACAGAGATTGTGGGAAATGGCCCCCACATCTTTGTATAAGTATTGTAAATGATCATAGATAAATATTTAACCTCCCCGATTCTTTGTGGTTACTGTAAACATCTGTTCGCCAGTTGCACAGACATTCAGTTGCATTTTGGTCTGGTCAAAAATCAGTAAAATTGCTAGAAAACAAAATAATGTCTATTTCGATCTGTAGAACTAATATGATTACATTTCTGGCTATAGATGGAGAGAAAGTATAGTCTGTGGATCCTTGGTATAGGCCATCAATCTATGACCAAAGGGGGTCCTTACCCTAGGGACCTCCATGAAAGCAGAACACAAGGGAAGAACCCATCATTACTTGTACTACTGTACCAACACAGTGACCCAACCATCCCACTGTGTCTGTTAATGGTCATTCACATCTGGCTTTCGATTCCGTTCATGGTATCTGTTGGGATGCCGTGAAAAAAAGAACCCTGACCTATACCAGAGAGAATAATACAGCAAACATAGTCCTATGTGCACTACGTTTGCTGAATGTGCACGCTTTCTGTGCTGAACACAAAAATGTTGTAAAAAAACAGTTCCCCAAAGTCTACCATGCTATTGTGTCTGGCACAGAAAGTGTGTAAGTTTAGAAACCACACAAAAGTAGCCCAAATAAGGTTACATTTGCTCTATTCAAAGCTATAGGTTGTGGTAACGTTTTTCACAGTATCCGGACAGATACTACAAAAATAAGATGTGAATCACCCTGTACTGCAGCGTATTTCGGTTCACTTGAAAGGAAAGACTAATACCTCTCCTTTCTTTTAGATACCTTTTGAGTTTTGCGAATAAAAAAAAAGGCAAAAACCGTCAAAAAAACTTGCGAAACTTTAGCTTTAAAAGTAAAAACCCAAATGCAGCTTTTTAATTAGTAAAATAAAGCTATTAAGCTAATTCAACATGCCAGGGCCATTAGTTGTTTTACCTTGGTACCTCAAATGCTAGTTTGCAAGGTACTTCATACACTATTGGTGAATAAAGGGGCTGTCCCACAATTAATTTTACTACACAATCTCCAAACCTATAAGCAACTACATAGAAACTGTTCAAAGTACTCTTTGTGTTTTGGTGGCATCAGTTTCATTTCCCAAGATGCGCCAAACAGTAGCTACTGAAGGAGACTCACATAAAGGTATTTTACAAGCCCCATGAGCTCTTGTATATGTCGCTCCTTCATTAGACCCTAGCTACTGCATCTCTCTCTCTTCAGTGTCCTTCACCCCTCCTGCCTGAAATTTAGCAAATATATAGAAGGGATCCGCATCTACTCAAATTCTCTTCCCTCTGAATTCAGTAGGATCAATGCTTTGCTAAATGCAGTAAATTAGACTTTTGCTGCTGCCTAATAAACAATTTATGTGCATAACCACCAGCTAAGGAATCACTGGGTGGACATGCATGGACCCTGACTCAGAAAATAGCAGAGAGCACTATTGTAAGTAGAAAGTACGAACATCTTTGCTCAGCAACATTTTCTTTTTTAACACAATCATTTATAAAATTGCTTAATTCTTAAATTAGCTTAATTGACAATTTTTATAATCAAATGCCCCGCCAAAAGGATTTTCATTTCCATGCATTGGACACATTACACACTGTTTTCTAAATCAAAACATGATGAGAAATGTATAGACTTGTTAACTACTTTACAGAAAATAACAAAAAAATGAACATTGGGCTGTTCCATATAATAGCAGTGCCTGCATTTGTCTTTACAAACTCAAGATATGTACTATTTTTTTTTTTTTTTAGGATTTAGCATTCCTGTGAATCAGTAACCTAATATTTAGTTGTATAGCCACAGTTTTTAGAACTGCTTCACATCTATGTTGCATAGAGTTAACCAACTTCTGGCACCTGCCAACTGTTATTCCAGCCCAGGATGCTTTGACTACATCCCACAATTTACTTGCCTTTGTTGGCTTTGCCTCAGAATCGGCATTTTTTATGTCACCCCATAAGTGTTCTATCAGATTAAGTTCCCGGGATTGGGCTGGCCACTCCATAACCTAAATGTTGTTGTACTGGAACCAAGATTTTGCTTGTTTACTGGCTTGTTTAAGGTCGTTATGTTGTTGAAGCACCCATTTCAAGGGGATTTCCTCCTAAGCATAAGGCAACATGACCTCTTCAAGTATTTCAATATATGCAAACTGGCCCATGATCCCTGGCTGTAAATAGGCCCAGCACCATAGTAAGAGAAACATGCCCATATCATGATGCTTGCACCAGCGTGCTTCACTGTCTTCAGAGTGCGGCTTGCATTCAGAGTTTGGGGTTCATCTGATGAACTGTCTGCAGTCCTTGGACCCAAGAAGAACAATTTTACCTTAATATATGCAAATGTGCCCATGATCCTGGCTGTAATTGGCCCATTGAATGGTTTATGAGAAAATGCCCATATCATGTGCTTGCCACACCTCTTCATGTCTTAGGTGTACTGTGGGACTTTGCGGGGACTTCTTGCTAATAGATTAGCTTCACGCAAGCATCTTCTAATGGTCACAGTACTCACAGGGAACTTGAGACTGTCTTTGATCATCCTGGAGCTTATCATTGGCCTTTGCCCTTGTAGCTATTGTTCTATTTATTTGAATTGTAGTCTTCCGTTTTCTTCCACGTCTCTCCGGTTTTGTTTTCCATTTTAAAGCACTAGAGATCATTTTAGCTGAACAACCGATCACTGTCTGCACTTCTTTATAAGTCTTACCCAAACCATTCAACGTTTTAATCAAAGTGCGCTGTTCTTCACACCTGTTTCTTCACACTAATTGAACTCCACACTGCTATTATATTTGAACATATCCCCTTTCAAATAATTATTCAAATATACAGACTCAAAAAAATGCAGGCCATAAATGCGGAGTCTGTTGGTTTTCTAAGAATCTACTGCACCAACTGGTAAATTGTTTGACATGTGGTAATATCATTTACAACAATAAACAGTGATTAATCTGGTTAGTCATATTGGACTGCTATTATTTTGAACACAACTGTACGTTGTACAGGAGAGGCTTTAAAAATCCAACTTTTATTGACATCACTAGAAGCTTGAGAGCTATTGGTTGAAGCTTTACAGTACCTTGCAGACCTCAGGCCATCTGCATATATACTGCGAGTACTTAGGGATCTCTGCTGCATTTAAAATTTTTGATCCAATCACAGGAGAAAGCAGCTCAAAGGAAACGGTTCTAAGAATTAACAGCATTACATATGAGGTCCAGCAAGGAGGGAGGGGAGAGCAAAACAGGAAGTTTTAAAGGTATGCTCCCACCATGCACTTTGTTGACATATTGATAGGATATGCCATCGAAGTGTGATAGGTGCGGGTCCCATCACTGTGACCCACACCTATTTTGGGAACGAACAGTACCCGAAAGTCTCGACTATCGAACCCACTGCTTGGCTGTACCCTGAACTCCCACAGAACAGAATGGAGATTTGTGCGCAAGCGCAACAAGCCCTCCTTTCAGGGGCTCATTCTGGAAAGAGGTGGGACCCCCACTAATCACATTATGATGGCTTAGTCTATTGATATGCCATCAATGGGCCTGATGGGAAACGTTTAAGTGAAGCTTCAGCCAACAACTACAGAAATAGAAGTTATATCAGAAAAAGGGGACGTGACTTTTTTGGCACCTTTTACTGTACAGCTCAGTAGCATGCAGACTTTATTTTTTAATTTTATTTTCTGCTGTGTTAAGGATCTATAGGGTACAGAACACCATGGGGACTGAACAGTGAAAAGGGCGAAAAAAGAACATTCCTAATAGGTTACATAACCTTAGTAATTCCATTTTAAGAATTATGAACTTTTGTCTGGAGTTTTTACTTTAAACCTTACTAAGGATACAGTGAAGATTTTATAGTACAGTTTTTCTTAACATTATATGTCATCTTGCAGCACTGCTCCTACATATTGTTGTATGCCACTGTTCACAGCATAAGAAAGCATCTTCATGTCGACTCTATATGGAACAACTATTGTGTGAAGAATCTACCATACTGGAAATAAGTTTATCTTATGACACTTTTGGATCTTTATATCTACTGTTTAATTTATAACACAAAGAACAACCACTTTCTACTCTATAGGTATGCTATTACATTTTCTAATAAATATAGAAATGCACTGATTTAGATAAATCTTGGTCATTGTATCAAAATGTGAACTTCTTAGCAATGATTCAGGTAGACTTCATCCTTCATCAGGCCACAACAACAATTAGAAGAAGATGAAAACCAGAGATGAATGTAAAATCTGCCACATTATATACATAAATTCAAGTATAGGTTATAATTAAAGGGGTTGTCTCACTGCAAAGATTAGCGTTCGATATTTAGGGAATGTTATAAAATAAGAGTATGTTCACGTGGTGTATTGCGGCGAGTATAGTACGCACCGCAATACGCCGGATGTTTTGGAAGCATGCGCGTATTTCCAAAGCACGGAGGCCCCATTGACATGCATTGTTCGCGGCGCATAGTCGCCACGAATATAATTGACATGTCAATTCTCCCCCCCGCGCGTACAATATGATTTGTATTGTACGGGCAGGTGGACGACGTGTAATCCATAGCTCTCTATAAAAGCTATGGATTATCGTAACTGTGGCGCGCATTTTGCAGTGTGTAAAGCGCAATACATGGCAAAATACGTGGCAAAATGCGCTCCCAAATAAGCCATGTGAACATACCCTAAGAGAGATTTTACCTGCTCGGAGTTCACACAAGTTTATATGGTTACCATCCTGCTCTCCACATATCAGCTCCATATTCCCAGCTCTTCTAATTGTACTGACATGACTGCAGGAGATGTAATCTATAGTGCAGAAAGCTTCAGAGCTCAAAGTAACCAATCAAAAGTAATTCATGTCCTTGGTTTGTTAGACATAGCACACACTGTTCTCAAACTTATGTCCATCCTGGTAATGTCATTTCCTGCTTTCTGTCCAATCAGGAAGGGGGAGCAGGATGGTAACCATATAAACTTGTGTGAACTCCGAGCAGGTAAGCGCATTAATCTTCTGAACAAGGTAATATCAAAAGACCAATGCATTTGGAAAAAGTCTTCATTTCACATTCCCTACATGTTGAAAGTTAATCTTTGTAGTGAGACAACCCCTTTAAAGGACACCTATGTGGTATACATATACTATTATCAGCATTCAAATATATTTGCATACAACCAAAGCGTAAAATATGTAAAATCTTCCACAATGTCATATATATGGTCAAGTATTTTACATAGTTGTCCCTAAAGGGAATCCCTTTTTTTTTTTTTTTACGGATTAAAACATGATACATATTTCTTTCTTCTTAACTGATATTTTCTGATTGTCTTGCCTGGCCTTAACAGCATTTACAGAAATCATTTACGTCATTTTCATGGACATAGTAGCCAGTGAACAGGAGCAGACTCATTGACTTCTATAGAAGAGTTTTCTAGAGATGATCTGTGACCTGGGAAGAGGTCAGTGTGCAAGAACAGGAAGGTGGAGAGGGTAAGCCATGATGATCTCCTATTGTGAATGGCGGGTCATGTGTTATCTTTACACATTGGTGTTACCTTTCAGTGTAATCCTGTTTATAATGTGGAGACTGCTGAAAAGTTTTTTTTTTTTTTTTTTTTTTTTACCGAAAAGGAAGTGTCAGACAGTTGTTAGGCCTAATAGCTACAGTGAAAGGATTTTAGGATTTTTTAAAAATATTACATAGTTACATAGTTTGTAAGGCCGAAAAAAGAGAGATGTCCATCCAGTTCAGCCTTTTGTGTTGTAGTGTTGATCCAGAGAAAGGTAAAAACCTCATAGTTTCATAGTTTGTAAGGCTAAAAAAAGACAAGTCGTCCATCTAGTTCAGCCTGTTGTGCTAAGGTGTTGATCCAGAGAAAGGTAAAAACCCCCATGAGGTAAAAGCCAATTGTCCTCATTTTAGGAAAAAATTCCTTCCTGACTCAAATCTGGCAATCAGAAAAATCCCTGGATCAATGACCCTCTCCTGAATCCTAGTCACTGTAACTTGTTATATTATTACGCTCGAAATGCATCCAAACCTTTTGAACTCGGTTATTGATGAGGTAAAAGCCAATTGTCCTCATTTTAGGGAAAAAATTCCTTCCCAACTCTAATCTGGCAATCAGAATAAATCTCTGGATCAACGACCCTTCTCCAGAATCCTGGTCACTATAACTAGTTATATTATTAAATCTAGAAATTTATCCAGACCTTTCTCCAGGATCCTAGTCACTAAAACTAGTTATATTATTACTTTCTTGAAATGTATCTAGACGCTTTTTGCATTCGGTTAGTGAATTCACCATGACAAGTTCCTCTGGCAGAGAGTTCCGCAGTCTCACTGCTCTTACAGTAAAGAATCCCTTTCTATGTTTATGTAGAAACCTTCATTCCTCAAGACGTAGAGGATGCCCCATTGTTCTGGATACAATCCTGGGTATAAATAGATCATAGGTGAGATCTCTATATTCACCATTGATATATTTAAACATATTTATTATGTCCCCCCAAAGCCGTCTTTCTCTAAACTAAATAAACCTAATCTTGCTAATCTTTATGTGTATTGTAGTCCACCGAGTCCTTTTATTATTTTTGTTCCCTGCCTTTGAACCTGTTCCAGCTTTACAATGTCTTTCCTGTGCACTGGTGCCCAAAACTGTCCACAATATTCCATGTGTGGTCTGATCACTGACTGGTATTATGGGAATATGAAGTTCTCATCGTATGCATCTATGCCCCTTTTAAGTCACTCCATAATCCTATTTGCCTTGGCAGCTGCTGCCTGACACTGGCTGCTACAATTAAGTTTAGTGTCCACCAGGATTCCCAAGTCCTTCCCCTTTTTTCCAGCATTTTTCCGTTTAACATGTAATTATGGAATGGATTTTTCCTTTCCATGTGCATAACCTTGTATTTATTTGTGTTAAACCTCATCTGCCACGTTTCTGGCCAGGTATCCAACATTATCCTCTATTATGTTGATTACTTTACAGTGCTTAGAATCATCTGCAAAGATTTATATTCTACTGTGCAATCTGTGTGTAAGGTCAGGGATCAAATCTGAGTATGTACCATTAATCACCACCCTTTGTTTTCTATCACTGAACCAATTACTTACCCACTTGCAGACATTTTCCCCCGTCCAAGCATTCTCATTTTACTTACCAACTTTTTATATGGCACCATATCAAATGCTTTAGAAAAATCTAGATATACAACATCCAATGCCTCACCCTGATCCTGTCTAGAACTAACCTCCTCATAGAAGCTGATGAGATTAGTTTAACAGGACCGATTCTTGATAAACCCATGTTGGAACAGCGTTATACATTTATGTTCAGTGAGATACTCCAGTATAGCATCTTTTAGAAAACCTTCAAACATTTTACCTACAACAGAGATTAAACTTACCGGCCTATAGTTGCCAGGATCACTTTTTGACCCCTTTATCGATATTGGCACCACATTTGCTATGCGCCAATCCTTTGGGACATACCCCATTATTACACAGTCCATAAGTATTAAGCATAGTGGCCTGTCTATCACATCACTTAATTCCCTTAGGACATGAGGGTGTATACCATCAGGACCTGATGATTTGTCTATTGATAATGATATTGGAAATTCAAATTCTTAAAAATATGTTTAACATAAAAACAAGAGTTAAACAATAGATCATTTTCTGGTGATGCATTCCTTTTAAAGAAGACCTGTGAGCACTCCTGACATGTTTGCTGTAGCATGTTTTCTTGAATCACTATGCTGTCTGGTAACGAATACTTGGAGGAACAGCAGATAAATCAATTTGTCAGATGGGTGTTACCAATTTAGGGTTAGAGGTGTCCTTGCACATTCTGACATTGTCAAATTAGTGCTGAAAGAGTCCGTGTGTGCAAGGACATACAACTTTGAACACTGGAATGGTAACACCCAGCTCACAGATCCAGTAATACATTTCTAGAAGAAATAACAGAGGAACAGCACAACACGGAGATATAAGAGAAGATGCTCCAGAATTGTTACTGCACAGGGAACACAAGGATTACTAAGACAGACCCATCAGGAGATGTCACAGGTCCACGAAAATGATAGTACGTATTTAAACATATGTATATGATTGTGGTAGATTTTACATTCTCATCATGTGTTTTTATCTTTGTGTTAATGTTTCAGAATGATGAAGGGTATTATCAACCTGAAATGTTGATAAGAAATGTATGTTTCGATATAGTGACCATGATTTATTTAACATAATGTACTTCAATACTTAAAAAGATATTTAAAAGTATACCCTACTCAGAGAGTGGAGTGCAGTTCTTCTTTGTGGGATAAACTGATTGAAAGAGCACCCCAAAAAAATTACTAAACCAGAACTGTGTTGCCTGACTATACAAAGTGATTTGTACCTACCATGGCCTGCTTTAGCTATGCATGTAGTTTTGCGGTTGCAGAAATAAGACAGGTCAATGCAATCTATATACCATAAAAAAAAGTGATATACTTTTAAACCTAGTGGAAAGAAACAGTGAAGCTGCCAATTGCAATCAATTAGATTCTAGTTTATTTGGAAGCTAACTTTAGACAATGAAAGCCAAAATCCAATTGATTGCTTTTGGCAAACAAAGTATTTTTTTTTTTAGCAAATATTTTTGCAAATAAATTCACATACATAATCTTAAACATAGTTCATGTTTTTCATATAATTAATAAAAATGTAACATTTTGAAATAAATACATTGTATGAATATTCACATTCTGTAAATGTTTGCTGTTACGACCACATAAAAGAATGACAAACCACCATTGACTGTGTTTGTATAAAAGATATTTACTTCAATTATCACACCTAGGGTGCTAGTGAATAATAATAATAATACATTGTGTGAGATTCATACAGTGATATTGCTTCTCCATATCATATAGGGACCGTTGTACAGTGCTGAGAACAAACATTATTATGGCTACCCAAACAAAGACAGAACAATGCCTGCTGACGGGACCTCTATTCCCACTGTCGCCAGCCATAAAGAACTTGTACTATATGTTTGAACAAATACCAATAAAGAAAAAGCTACAAAAAAGGAGTCACAGCAACACAACATGGGCTTCTCAAAGCTACGTGTACAAAAATTACACTTTTTTGGTCAGTTGGGTCTTTCGTGAGGATTTTTGTTTTTGTTTTTTTTTCCTTTTTTAAAATTTTTAAACTTGTGATTGTGAATAACAAACAAGCTCTAAAAACATCTAAGACTTAATGCGGTACAGAAAAAAAAATAAAAAAAAAAAATAAAAAAAATAATAGAATACTGCTAAAAATGTCAGACACCACAATACACCGGGGGGAACTGAGCTTATTTAAATGTTTTTAAGAAATAAGGATAAAAAAGACAAGTACATCACTTCTGAGTTCATCTTGTGCTGTGTTAGTAGTCAGGGCATTTTTCAGCTGCACCCATCTTCATGGCAAGTAGTTATTGCACAAATATAAAGAGTTAGTTTTAGAGTAACATAACAGGGATATGAAGAAATATGTTATTTTCCTCCTTTGTTACAGGTGAATCTTGCCTTTTGGATATAAGCCCATACGTCTATTCAAATACAACTGCATTTGTAGCAGACTCATTGCAGAAAATATGAAATGAGGAAAAAGAATATATAAGTACTGCAGGCTGTATCGTCAAGGGGCTTTAACCAATATTTAGTGTGACAGTATGAAAATATATAGTGGCAATTTTTTCATTATTTTTCTTTAAGCTTCTGTCCAAACATCGGAACTCATTATGGAAGTGGAATTTATCTGAAATTACTGAGGTCTTGGTGACATAGATATATGTATATGTGGTAATCAGTCACGTCAGAGCAGAGGCAGCCACCTTTGGGGTTAACCATTATTACTGAGAATGCAGGCTATAAATTCAATACGAAGCAGTGATATCACTACAGGAACACGTTGGTGACGGCAGCAGGCACTCGTTCCTCTGTAAGGTCACTAGCTCCTAGTAACGGATAGGCTATATTCTAGTGAACATTGGTTGAAACCCTACAATGGCTGCTTCCACCAGTAGTTAATGACAGAAGCGTTCATAAAATCTCAAGGCAGGCCACCGAAAACTTCATCTACAGTGATGGTGTATTCAATCTCCGTAGATACTGTAACAATGTAGCAGGGTTAACATCTTACAAAAAACAACAATATTAATGGGATTTAGAAACCAAAACGTTACAATATTTCTTTTGTGGAACATTATGAGCATTTGGAAGTCCTGAAACAAAGTGCTATTTACCAATTGATACGCCATAGAATAGCAGAAGATATCTATTGTCTTATGGACAGAACGGGTTTCAATTTCCAGAATAATACACATGTGGTATATTCCAGTTTCTTGCATTACAACCAGTTCTGAATCGATGAAAACTAAAGAGTACAAGGAAATCCGACACTTTAAACCGCTAATATTTGCTGAAATTAATATTAGGCTCTTAGAGGCACAGGGCAAGAAAAAAATCCTGGAAAGCTCTCAAAATCAGAAAGGTGACTGGGAACAAGATAATCAAATCAGATCTACAGGTTTGAGGGTGAACACAGGTAGAAGCCAAAAACCGTGCGACCACGCAGTATTACCGCAAAACCGTGAGGCATTCAGAGCGATATGTAACGACCACATCAGAAAATCTGTTCAATTGTAAAACTATTCTCCATTAGAGGTTTGTGGTAAACCGGTTCAGCAGCCTGTTTTTCGACATCTTTACCCCGGTAGATTTGTAACCATTAGATTAATAAAACATGAGAATATCAAACCCGCTCGACCAGAAAAAGTTTAGTCTTATTAATTGGTTGGGTATTTTTATTTCATTAATCCGTGTGGTTTTATTCACGTGCAGACACTGGGCCTTTTTTATCAAAACTGTGAGACGGTTTTTGTTGCCCACAGCAACCAGATTTCAGCTTTAATTTCTTAGGGTATGTTCACACGGCATAATTGCGGCACGTATTTGCGTTTTATACATGGCGAAATGTGTGCCGCAATTACGGCAATTCATAGCTCTCATGAAGAACTATGAATTATGTGTCGTCTCCCCCAGTATACAGTACAATCTTATTTTACGCCGGGGGAAAGAAGTGACATGTCAATTGTTTGCGCCGCTTATGCGCCGCGACAATGCATGTGAATGGAGCTGCACCCCCGTGCTTTGGAGTCCACTCTGAAAAGCGCGTACCTCCAAAACACCCTGCGTATTGCTGCGCGTACAGTATGTGCCACAATACGCCGAGGGAGCCCGTCAGCCTTATAGACATGCATTAATCGCGGCGCGTAATCGCCGCAAGTAATTAACATGTCACTTATCTCCCCGGCGTACAATACGATCGTATTGTACGCACGGGGGGAGATGAGGTGTAATCCACAGTTCTCTATGAGAGCCATGGATTACTGTAATTATGGGGATCATTTCCCCACGTATTAGGCGCAGTACGCCGCAAAATACGCCCCAAAATAATCCGTGTGAACATACCCTTATACTGCTCTGGCAAAATGAAAGCTGAACCCTGATTGGTTGCTATGAGCAACAAAGACAGTCTTACTGCTAGACCGTTTTGATAAATCAGGCCCAATGTGTGTTATTTTATCCAGCATCCCATGTGTTAAGGCACACTATGAGATTTATTGGTACAGTGGGCAACAGTGACTGATATACCAAAATGGTATTATTTTATTTCAGTTGATACCATGTGACGCCGTTTCATTTCAGTGTGGTATCATAGCATTATCAGTTCAACATGGAGCTTTCCACATAGGTAACTTATCAATGGAAAGAACTAGTGGGATAACTAGGGCTACAAATGGGCCTCACTTATCATAATGGTCTAACGATAAGACTGACTTTGTTGCCCATAGCAACCAGACACCAGCTTTTTCCAGAGCAGTAGAAGAAATGAAAGTCGAGTGGTGATTGGTTGCTATGGGCAACAAAGACAGTTTTACAGCTAGGTGGTTAAGATACATAAGTCCCATTGTGGTCTATTTCCATCTATCTTAGCGCCAATGCTTAGATTAGACGGGTTAAGTATATTATGGTTTCAGCACATAAAGAATTATCTTCGTACAATGTACAGTTATACAGTTTTCCAACATACTTTTTTGATTCAGCGCTCAGTTTCAAGATCTCTGCTTGCAGTCCCTCGATAGGTACTCCTGTTGTTTACCGCCTGACAGGGCCGCCATCAGAGCAGTATTGTCAAACTGTAAAAATGAGAGCCCTGAACAAATTTTAAAAACAAGGGCCCTGCTGATATGATGCGAGATAGGAACCGGTAATGGGTATGGGGTCCAGATGCTTTGGTTGTAAGAAGCCCTTAAATTTCTATTGGCAGCCCTTCTGCCAGAAAATGAGACCTGTCCTGGGCACGTGATGGACACATAGGTACAGAGCTTGTTATAGTACATTGATCACCAATCTATGGTTGAATGAGCTCGGCGCCTGTCTGTCCATCACCTAAGTGGAATGTGCACATAAATCTCCTTGAAATCCATGCCTCATTGATTTAAATGGGAAATTCTCATTTATTGCATTGTTTAGACTTTTTATGCTGCGGATTTGTCTGCAATGTGGAAAAAACAAAAAAATAGAAAAAAAAAACACTTCTTTGAAGCGGAATCACAACGGATTTCATGTTAGATAGCAAGACATGGAATAACATCATTGAAATGGGGCTGATCTGTGTCCAAAACAGCGGGAAGTGCCAGTGCAAGGTGAAAATTTGCATCAGACGGAAATATTATCTTGGATTTCTGATGCAGATACTTAATTGGATTTTTTAGCGGGACAATAAAGTATGCACATGCCCAGACTTTCATTCACTGGAAGTAAAGAATAAAAGTTCCTACTGAGTGACTGGAAGCAGAGATCTTGAGGAATTGATGCAAAAAGTATATTAAACAACTGTTAAAAAAATGTTTTATTATGTAATGAATAGACTTCACTTGCTGAAACCAAAACACATCTAGAATAGAAATAATTTAGTGTTAACCCTGAAACCGAGGTACAAATGTGTCACAAATGCAAAGCTTTTACAAGACTGAGTTCATTGGGTTAGAAAGCGGAGTACCAGCTACCTTTGATTTTTTATAGTTTGAGCCAATTAACCTGTACTATGGAGACACAGGGACTAGTTAGAAGAGGACGCCATTCACAGGTCAATTTGAAAAAATTAATATGGCAGGTTGGAGAAAAGCTTACTAGTACATAGACCGTGGTCTAAACTACTTGTACATGGTCATCATACAATTACTAGAGTATATGTCAAAAGCCTCATGGGAAATGAGTTACGAATCTACAGTGCCAACTATTGGATGTAGCATTCCTCAATTCACATCCAACTCTCTAAGCCTTGCTATGTAAATGAGATTAAAGCCAACCAGATATTCATCTGCAGGCAGCTGTTTCAGGCTATTTGACCCTCATTAGTGCTGAGTAGAATGCTGCTCGGCTAGGTGAGATGCTTTAGGAGTTGCTTTGATGTTCCACATTAGGGAGAGGCACCATGTACAGTTATAGAGTGCACACTGAAAACAGACTATGGATTACCTGACATACATGGAAAATTTCCTTGTATGACGTGTCAGTGTTACAGTATTCAGTATACTTTAGCAGTATACATTATTGCTCTGTGTTGCTGTAATACAGTAGTTTGCTCCATAACTTAGGATATCCATGTTTGGATTACAAAGTCCTCATCTGCAAAAGGGTACGTGGCAGTCAAGTGCATATAGCCCTGTTTAGAAAATGTGCCATCTGTACATGGCCATGTATATCGACCATTGGTATAGATTATAGAAATACAGTATACAACCTGAAAGTGAACAGATCTTACAAGCAAAAACTGTAATCTGTGATTTTTGGTCATCATCTACTGGTTTAGGACTAGTTTGCATAGAAGAGCACAGTTTTAATGGATTTCTCCATGTTTGTTGATGACAAAAATAATATGGCTTTAAGGAATTCTTTTATTATAGTTGCTCATTGGACACAAAGTTTGCAACTGATCACCTAAAGGGGACAACTAAGAAAATCTTCAGATGCACAACCGACACAAAGTTTACTAGGTGAGGCCGACTGGGGTTTTGTTACATACGTATTTTAAAGGGTTGCCCACTTTGGACAATTCTTTTCTATCAGAACATATAGAGATAATGACGCAGTATTTTCTGATAGTGAAACCCAATGAGCATTGAGAAAAGGATGTACATGCAACAGTTCACGCAGCAGTTCTGCAGGCAAATTAAGCAGTTGCCAAGAGCTTCTTCCAGGGACAATATGTGACTAGTGGAAAGGACATTGAGGAGCCCCCATCCTTACTATCAGCTACTTGTTAGGAGATATAACTAACAGAAAGGGAATGTTCACAAAGTTCCTTAAATTTGTTCTTCTTATGCATGTTTTTTGAATGCCTCCAATTCTTTGGTGGTTTTACCAATTAAACTGGTGCAGCATGGGCAGGGTCAAGATGATGGCAAGGCAGAGTCCGTGGCTGTCTAGGGTGCAATTGTCTTTAAATGTATTTTTACATCTAATTGGACACTTTTTCAGAGACTTATAATGGTGTATGACACATTATATATGTACATATATATGAATGTTATGTGCACAGAAGAGCCAAACATGGATAGGGCTATGACTGGTAAAAGGGCTATGTCTATAGTCGGAGAAATAAAGCTAGTCATTTTTTAAAGCTTACAACAGAATGTATTGCTTTATATCATTAGGAAAAAGACTCTAATGAAGATTAGGCAGATTTTCAAGAGTCCAGGATTCTGTCTTATGGAGACTGTCAAATTCTAACATGTAGAACAGAGGTCTGAAATCTATAGCTCTACAGTTGTTGTTCAACTACACTTTCGTAACTAAACACTGACAGGCTGAAGACCACTTCTAGAGAAGAATACTGTTAAAAGAGGAATTAAGCTGGCCAGACACATTAGATTATTGTTAGCCGAAATCCCCTAATTTAATTTGAGACCAGCATACCAATGAACGAAATCAAGGCCTAAAAGCCAAATTTGGTCCACCATGTCAGGAAGCAGAAAGAGACAAGGTCAAGACACAAAAGAACCAGCTTTCCACCATCCCTGGAGGACACAGCTAACACTTCTCAGAGGCGCAGGCACAAAGGGTGTGTGTCATCTTAGATTCGGCAGTGGCACAACTGACAGCTCTGCACAGGCAC
The DNA here is from genome assembly GCA_025379985.1 of Phyllomedusa bahiana. Lineage (NCBI taxonomy): Eukaryota > Metazoa > Chordata > Amphibia > Anura > Hylidae > Phyllomedusa > Phyllomedusa bahiana. Next base: position 275,474 of record JAODAL010000134.1, on the reverse strand, counting down.
CCTAAGTAGAAAGCACGGTGCTAAAAAGGTGAAAGGGACTGGCTATTATACAACCATAAAAGACATTTTTATTAACTGACCGTATGGTGCACCATAACATCTCTGGCGGCACGATTTGAACTACTCTGTCAGCAACCCGAAAAAACAGATACATACACCATAGAAAGCAAGCTGGGATACTTCCATTTGGTGCCTATGGTGTCTAGGGTTATTTAACACTATGATAGGGAGTAGTTACATTTATACAGTCTTATAGTTAGAAATGACCACTTAAGGGCACCCATATTGTTGATTTGGCCCTCTGTGAAATAAGTTTGACAACCCTGTTCTAATGTATATGGTTACCTCATGATTCTCCTCTAACAGCAGAGATCAAGGGAGAAAAAGATTGGGCAGGTGGATTTTTTACATGTCAGTCTTTTGTTCGCAAGGAAGATAAGCCACCACCAAAGAAGCCTGGCCGCGCCTTATTCACCTCTTGCCATTCATACTTGGCTTTGGAGAAACATCTTTTGGCCCATCAAGCATTCGTTCAAAAGCTATGTAATATGTATGACCAGCTTTGGAGGGTCTGAACATATATTTTCAATTATTAAGAATACTGTTTAATCTACAAAAATAATGGAATTTAAAAAGTGAATTTAATTAAATGTTTGTGCTTCAAAAAATGGGCCTAAAGAACACACAAGAATTCAAACAAAAAGACCAAAACACTATTTTTAAAAGAATGCAATATACAATTAACCTGTGTTATTGATGGATTTTACGATATATCTGACAAAGTCTACTGATGACACTTAAAGCTGTTTTTTACTTGCCCCTTTTGCCTCCCAGAGCCTCTTTTTTCTATTTGTAATTTGCTTTGTTTTTCTGTATTGTTCGTCGAGAATTTAATCTTTGAACCTGAAGTGCTACTGCATTTTACCAATGCATGTAAAGAGCATTTCATATTTTTACTACACTCTTGTATAACAAATGTGGTTCTACACATTAAAATGTTTATACAAAATAATAAAAACTCATTGAGGTTTAGCATAGGGACCATGGTTTTATAACAAAAAACCCAACCCCTATAAGATAAAGGGATTAAAAATAAAAAAATATAAAATTATTAAAACATAAGTAACAAATGCACCAAATAACGTCATCAAAAGATGCTGACCTAAGACACAATGTTTCAATGATACACGATAAGATCAATGAAAAAAAAAATCTTTAAATCAATAATATACAGTATGACAACTACATCTTGTAAATTATACCCAATACTGCCGGCAGTCTATCCCTCTAAAGAATATTTGCCCCCGTTTTCATCCCTTCCTAACAATCAGATAATAAAATACAGCACCTATAAATAAGCAAAAAAAATATATATATACTGAAATCATCTATTGTTAGTTTTTAAGATATGGCGAGAAACGAGCCTAGTTCAGCAAATCTTGTCGAAGCCATAGCAGATAAACCAGCTTATTGAAAAAGGTGGCAGTAATGCACTCTCTATGTGTGCACAAGTACATAAGAAAATACACAGACTTATAAAATTGCATACACGGGTATTCCCACACGTCTCTGTTCTCTCTCACACACATATTGACAGCAAGAAGGAACAGGATACAAATTGGAATGGGCGTCGTACTTTGAACGAGAACGGACAGTTGCTCGGAGCCGCAAATGCCGCTTCGTCAAATGGTTATTTTGGTTCTAGATTTGTCTATTTACATTGTACTATGCCAGAGTTAAGAGGTTGCTTTGTTTTTTTCTACACTTTTTTTTATACATAAAAAGTTTACTTTTCGTTTGCATTTAAAATGTCTCTTTTCTCTGCATCCTGCTGGCAGCATATTTGGTAAGAGTTAAACGTATTAAACAAAAGTGGCCTTGTAAAGAAAACAAAATATATATATATATTTATATATATATATATATATGATATATATATATGTGTGTGTTGGTATGAAGGGAATACTGTAAGAAAGTATTAACAGTACAGGTCTGCCATTCCAACTTGTACCCTTTTACCCTCCCAAAATATGAGGTCTGATCAGCGTGCTCTGTGGTTAGAGGTTAAAAAGCAGATTAGAAAATACCTAAATTCAGATCTTTTTTTTTTTTTTTTTCCTGATTTGGCCTAAAATGGAGTGTAATAAACAAATCCTGGTCTGGAAAAGACCAGAATCAGTTACAGCTATGAAACAATGTGCACTGGATATCTAGTTTCACTACCAAGAAAACACTACATCAGCTACCACAAATTAAAATAGTTTCCTGATGTGACTTTAGTTAGAAAATAAGTGAATTGGTGTATTTCTTTTATTTCAAAGTTCCGAGCAGGTTTTTTTTTTTTTCATTTTTTTTTTCATTTTTTATAACTTCTTGAAAATAGGATTCCAAACTAGTGTGTTTAGAGTCAGATGACTGTGCAATCTCTTTGTGGCAACTGAAACACCTACTAAAAAGGAAAACCAAAATAATATAAAAGGACAACCTTTTTTTTTTTTCCTGAAAAATCTCCTCCTTTTCCTGGTATAAGAAGATCATAGTGTATTATCGCTCTGCGGCCATTACATGGCAGATAAAAAGCCCCCATTTATTTTGTGGGTTCAATATTTTTTTCGCTTTTTTTTGTACTTTTTTTAAGCCCACACTAAAAAGATGGGCACAAGGCAAAGCTGTAAGAGTTATTCCAGAAAGTGTGAAAATCACTTGGGTAATAGTAAAAACACTTCAGGGTACAAAAAGCTTGACTACATATTTCAGTTTTCGTCCTCGAAAACACAACATAAAATTGGGCTTAATGCTCCTTTTGTATTCTATATGCACCTTGGCCTATGGCGTTTTTGCCCTGTGGCCTGCAGGGCGGTAAGTGCGCAATATGATATAACCAGTGAAAGGTCCAGTTTAAAATCCCCAGTTTGCTGGAACCAGGGTTAATTTAATTTCAAAACTCCCATTCGATGGGTTCTTCTCGACTAGCGGCCTTCTCTAAGCGGTGAATTATGCTGTTCAAGTTTGCGGCTTTCTTTTTCCTCAAGGAGTTGTCCCGTGTGTTTTTGGAACTTGCGGTCTCAGAAAAGTTGAACAAGCTCTGAATAGAACTTCCTTTCTGTGAACTTGTACTTGGCACACTGGATAGTTTCTCAGAATCTTCATTAGACTTGTTGAAACCCTCCTTTGTGGGGACCAAGCTTGAGGCAGCTGAGGTAGAGGCATGCTTTTCAGTAGCAGATTTCGGTGTGGTCTCTGAACTCTCTCCAGAGCACCGAGATCCAGGAAGGGAAGTCCGACTTTGTTTTCTCCGACCTTCCTCAACCTTTTCAACTGGGCTGTCTACTTCTAACCGGCTGATGTCCGATTTCTCAGTAGGTCTAGCGTCTTCACCCTCTTCAAAAGCTGAATCAGTCTGCCCACCCTGAGACTTTATGTTGTCACTGAAATCATCTCCCTCAAGGACACCATGTTTCCCATCAGTTGTGCTTTCCATATCTACACCATCGCAGCTATCTCCCTCCGAACTGTGGGCTGCTCTGCTGCTTGTAGCTGATGGAGAATCACTGGAACCAATTTGTCCTTGACTACCTGCTTGAATTTCTTCAATGAATAGTTCTCTACGGATGCGAGACCTGAAGAGACAAGAGGAAAGCATTTTATACAATTACAATGTATGCTGAAGTGTATTTCATTCCAGAAAAAATATACCATTTCCCCGAAAATAAGACAGTGTTTTATATTAATTTTTGCTCCTAAAGACGAGCTAAGACTTATTTTTAGGGGATGTTTCTTTTCTATGAACAATAATTCACATTTATTGTTGAACAAAACATCAACATGTATTAATATACTGTAGTGATTTCATTACAAACATCGGCATAAGCAGCCAAACTCTGAATGTCATAACTAAAAATGCACTAGGTCTTATTTTCGGGGGAGTTTTATTTTCGGGGAAACAGGGTATATGCAAAGACAAGTAATTGTTTATCGACATTTACTGTGAGCCCTTGTAAGGTTTACAAGATTCCTGGATAAGAGCGAAAGAGGAAGCAACAGAGAGATCTACATTGCAGCATGTCATCCACGACTGTATGTCAGTATGTATTTCACACTGTGCTTTGCAGCGTACGTCTAAAGTGTACATAGGAGGTATTCCTTGACAAATGCCACTCTATATCACTCATAAGCATGGTATACTTTTTTTTAATTTTTTTTGCAGTCTGATGCACTATTCCAGAGAGCAAGGAAAAAACATGTCTACTGACATAAACCAGCCTAACAATGGCTAAAAAGACACTCTTTTGGCCTTGGTTAGATAACAAGAGGCCTATGAATTGAACTTTAAGCATGTACAAAAATCTTTAGGTTGCAAACATTGCAGTATGCAAGTAACCTAATGTTATTAAAAATTGGCTGACAATGGTCTAGCAAAGACCATGTTCTCACCATGCTGTTTTACGGTGCCACAGCCAGCTTCGGGCTCACACTTCGTGGATAGGCTGTAGGTAGTTGTTAAAGGAGAATATTGTTCCCATCCAATCTATCCTATTACTATCTATAAATACCAGTTCAGTGACATTCAGTTATTACAGTGTCAGGTGGCCCAGAGGCCATTGACTAGGTGTAGAAACACCTGGGCAACATCCTACACATTGGAAAGTATTTTTATTATCTCAGGGTGGAGTGCAGTAAGTGGGCAGAGGAAACATATAGGCCATGTGAAGCCCTGGCTCGCGCTCTATTCCTGCAACCTCTGGACAAACAGCACTTACATTAGGACAGGCTACGTTTTATATGTGTGGTTTCTGTGTATTTATAGAATTATTATCACATTACAGTAGACCTTATATCTGTACATATAGTAGGTGTGGAGGCAGGAGTCTCTATACGTACATGTTCTAATGGCTCAGTGCTGCAGGGGATTTGATAATAAGTCGAGTTCCCAGTCCCATGTCTTGATCTAGATACATTGTATATACATAAACAATATTGGCCACATATGCTGGTGTACAGGGAGGGCAGGAACAAGAGGCTTCTATGTGTGGTTGTGTCCTGTAGGTAATCTGTATTGCAATGTTCATGTGTTATATCTTTAAGTAATGCATAATGTTATTCCACTCCTATGTTACCAGTATTTTTATAAAAAAGGTATCTGCGAGGGTTGCATGTTAGAGCTTGTTCACACGGACATGCAATTCTTTTCAAGACGGAGCCGAGCTGCTCATCTGAACGCCGATGCGTCTTCCTAATAGCGAGCAGTGATAATCTCACTGTTAATTGTTTAGATCCGTCTTGGGGACCGACAGAGCGGACCCCAAGACGGATCCTAAAAGCTCTTGTAACACGGAGTGAAAACTCCGTGTGAACAAACCCTTACTCTACTGTGGTTGATGAAGGACTAGTGTGTGAATTTATCAGAATAACACAAGGTAAACAGGATTTATATGTAACAAAGGGAACAGACTAGGAACAAACTAAAGGGAGGACACCAAGTCTCCTTTTTCAGTAATTCTACAGCATATTGGCATATCAGCTCTACTATTCCTAGCTTATCCTGATAGACTGACGTGAGTGATGGATGTTTGTAAACAGCAGTACACAAGACTACAGAGCTCTAAAGGGTCAAAGCAAGTAATGTAAACAAGCTACTATCTTCAAGATAAGAAACAGAGCAGGGAGTTCGGTCACCATCCCCGCCACTGATGCATATTGTTAGAGCAGAGACAGGTGACTGGTAACTGGGAAAGTTTGTGCACACAGCAGCAGGTAAGATCTACTCCTAACTCTTAACTAAAGCAAAACCAGAACAGCAGTTTATTTAGTAATAGTCTTTTTCTCCCTTTTGCCTACATGTTTAAAGCTAATCAATGAAATGGAAATACCCTTTTAAGGTCAAAGCGTTATTTGACAAAGTCTTTAATGGGCAAAATCCCAGACGTCAGGATGCCAATGGTCAAGCTGATGGGGGCTCCATGTACCTCCTGGTGCTTTGAACAATTAAAGAAGACTGATGTTGTTTCTACTGCCCATATACATGAGAGTCTACACTCACCGGCCACTTTATTAGGTACACCTGTCCAACTGCTCGTTAACACTTAATTTCTAATCAGCCAATCACATGGCGGCAACTCAGTGCATTTAGGCATGTAGACATGGTCAAGACAATCTCCTGCAGTTCAAACTGAGCATCAGTATGGGGAAGAAAGGTGATTTGAGTGCCTTTGAACGTGGCATGGTTGTTGGTGCCAGAAGGGCTGGTCTGAGTATTTCAGAAACTGCTGATCTCCTGGGATTTTCACGCACAACCATCTCTAGGGTTTACAGAGAATGGTCCGAAAAAGAAAAAACATCGTGAGCGGCAGTCCTGTGGGCGGAAATGCCTTGTTGATGCCAGAGGTCAAAGGAGAATGGGCAGACTGGTTCAAGCTGATAGAAAGGCAACAGTGACTCAAATAGCCACCCGTTACAACCAAGGTAGGCAGAAGAGCATCTCTGAACGCACAGTATGGCGAACTTTGAGGCAGATGGGCTACAGCAGCAGAAGACCACACCGGGTGCCACTCCTTTCAGCTAAGAACAGGAAACTGAGGCTCCAATTTGCCCAAGCTCATCGAAATTGGACAGTAGAAGATTGGAAAAACGTTGCCTGGTCTGATGAGTCTCGATTTCTGCTGCGACATTCGGATGGTAGGGTCAGAATTTGGCGTCAACAACATGAAAGCATGGATCCATCCTGCCTTGTATCAACGGTTCAGGCTGGTGGTGGTGGTGTCATGGTGTGGGGAATATTTTCTTGGCACTCTTTGGGCCCCCTTGGTACCAATTGAGCATCGTTGCAACACCTTGTTGAATCTATGCCACGAAGAATTGAGGCAATTCTGAAGGCAAAAGGGGGTCCAACCCGTTACTAGCATGGTGTACCTAATAAAGTGGCCGGTGAATGTAAATCTTTGGTGTGTAATACCACCCATCTAGGTGTCATTTAGGTTCTCACCAGACATTTGGAAGTTGGGTCTCATTGATATAGCACCATCATCATCCCACCACCATCATACAGTATGTTACACAATAAAATGTTTAGGCTTATGCACAGGGCTGATTTTAGGGCATAACCAACTGTGTAGGTGCCAAGGGTACTGGTTATCTTGAGGGTTTCATTGAATGGACATACCATGAGTAAACTAAACCCATCTAGTATTATTTAGCAGTGTGTGGTGGTATTATTTAGGAATTAAGCTATACGAAGTAGTTGGAACTTTATCATAATGTTATAATAGCTATACTATACTAATAGCATTATGGCCGTTTGGCAACTTTATCTTGGTGGTCCTCCTTTATTTGTTCTCCAGTAACCATCTTCTATCTCCCCAGCCCTGCTGGTATACACTGACATGATTCTGAGGATAGTCTATGCGTCATATTTATGTGTCATATGCTGAATCGTGAGACTCTCTTTTACCAGTTATCTTAGTGGTGCATTTACCTGTAATTATGGAACCAATTAATAACGGTGCTGGTTTTCAGGTTGAGTTGTGTTGCAAGCTCTTCAATGGTTTTAGGGGAAGGGTATGGCTTTTGCTGGTAAGCCCGTTTCAAAGCTTCTTTCTCCTCAGGTGCCAATACTACCCGTGGCTTTTTCAGCTGATGCTGTGGCTGGGGACTTGATCCCTGGCTGTAATCTATGCCTGTAGGTGGTGGCTCACAGGGTTGGCTGTCACTCACTGAGCTGTGCCTTCTCTTCATGTAAGCTGAAAGCAAAAGCATTAGATTAGTAAAACACATGGTAAGTAATGGCCAATCTTGGCAGCAGTACTCTGATTATTACATCATTTGTTTGCCAATATTCCCACAGTGCCTGTAGATTACTAGGAGAAAAAAATAATTACTTTGTAATATGTTAACTTCCTCATACAAATCTAGAGCATATTATCTCACATCTCTGCATTGTGCAGTTGTGTTTTTTCTCTTGGAGATGTATGAAAAAACTGACAACTGGGTGTTATTTTTCTTTTTAATGGGGTGCATCAGTACTCTGTCTGACACAGAGTGACATACTTCATTGACAAGGGAAATAGCAACACCTAGTTTTCAATATGTCTTCAGGAGGAATAACAGGACACACAATGCACAGAAAAGATGCTCCAGGATCCTTATAGAGTGCAAAATGCATGTATTTACTAAAACAGACATGTCAGGAGAATGAGCAGGTCCTGTTTAATGAATAGTCTACATACACATTATTGATAATATATGCCATAAATGTCTGAGAGGTGCGAGTCCCACCTTTGAGACCTGTATCTATCTTTAGGATAGGCATTGGAAAGTCTCACTATAAATGGAAAGGTGGCCGTGTATGTGTGGCACTTTCTGTTAATTTCAATGGAAGTTCTAAGTACAGTCGATCCATAAATATCTGACATTGGAAATCCCCCTTAAAATAAATCTGCTTTGTCAGACAATGAAAAGAATATAACTATCTATGGAAAGATGGACATATTTTTGTTTCCCATAAAGGGGTTGTCCACCTCATTAAAAAGTCATTTAAATAGTTCCCAAGTAAAATAAAAAAAATTATTCCACCCTTCCCCCTGCTCCCAGCGGTGCGTCTCTCCGCTGTTCTGCATGATGACACCGATTGGTGCAGTGGTCACATGCTCCTAACTTACATCACTGTTCAGAAGTGACCAGATCTGAACAGTGGTGTAAAATATTAGCGAGCACCACCTCCAAGGACAAAAACACCTCAACACATGAACGAGATGTGCAGTATACCTCTTGCCCCGGAATCAAAAATCAATCTACCAAAGAGGAAAAAAGGTCATAAAATATAACTTTTAATAATAAACATTAAAACCATTTAATGCGCGACATCAAATTCAAAAGTACAAAATTCACAGTACCTGAATTGTCAAAAAAGGGACCCACAATGTTAGATGATCCTAAAAGGCTCGAATCGAACTAATTAGCCCTATCCTAACTATCAGACAGGCGTGTCGCCACGATAAGGGCGTTCCTGTCACCAACCTGACCCTATCAATGCTGGCCCCGAAAAAATATGTGGTCCGATCCCACCATGGTTTGACCATTCAAAGAATACTGCCTGATCGCATCAGGGGACGATGAGAAACCAGAGACCAGTATGAGGCCAAATGAAGAAGTATTAATAAAATATGCACAGTGTCAGGAAAAACAAAGTACCTGCCAAGATGCTACAGACCACCTCTTCACCAATGACCATCAATCAGAACATATCGGAGAATTTTTTATAGCGTGAAAGATATGCAGCATACCTGCTGATAGTGGCAGTACTTCTGTATCCAAGCTATGGAAATCATCCCTCAGCCCATCTGGGTGTAACAGCATCGGCTGTATTGCTGTTACACCCAGCAACATTCCGATATGTTCTGATTGATGGTTTTTGTCCTGTTTTGCGCCCCGTCCCCATGGCCGCGGGGGGGTCGGCTTTTCTCCGCGATGAGCCCTCCCCCCTCCCATTGAGAAGCACAGATTCCATCCGAAAACCGGACGGAAGATTGTGCTTGCTCAATGTTTTGCCGCTGGACCGCCAGCAGCAAAACCGCCGGGCGGAAAACCCGTGTAGTGGGGACTGCCGCACGGTTTTCCATAGAGCACCATTGTGCTCATTTTCGGCGGGTTTTTCAGGCGGTCTACAAAACCGCAAACCGCCTGAAAAACCGGCCGAAAACCCGTGCCGTGGGGACATGCCCTAAAAGTTATATTTTATGACCTTTTTTCCTCTTTGGTAGATTGATTCGTGCACCACTTCAGCCAATCACCAACTGCAGCGGTGACGCCTCCATTTATATGTAATTCTGTGTTGTCAGAAGACCATCGGAGCGGAGCATCAGTGACCTGCGGCTGCCGTACTAAGGGCTACGGTATATAAATTGCCCCGCAAAGCACCATTTGATGTGTTCGTGCCCCCATTTATAACGCGAAAAACCGCCAACCTAAGCGTGGAATCCTAATTGTATTCGACTTTACCAAAACTTAGTTATCTGAACATTCAGATACACACTATGTGCGCCCCCCATTTATTTTCCTCTTTTTGCATATTGTCAGAAGACCAGAGAGACGCGGTGCTGGAACCAGGGAAGGCAAGTGTAACTTTTTTTTTTAATTTACTTGTGGTCCAGGAGCTATTTAAATTACTGTTTGATGAGATGGACAACCCCTTAAATTAGATGCCAAGACACACTTTCTATTATCTCATTCAAAATCCTAGAGGAACTAATAATGAAGCTATTGAAGGTATGTCCACATTGTAACACATGCTACTAAAACGAAATGTTACAATTCCAGCCACCTAATGTGCAATGTATTTTAAACATCCATGTGACAGGACACTATATTCACTCAATACAATGAAACATAATTGTAATGCTAATGTACTGTTGTATAATTTACGCTAATATGGATGGGAGTTACCAATCTGATATGAAATAAAGTTACTTTAGCAGTCATT